>VZRN01002231.1:1367817-1411464 GCA_013397935.1 Dasyornis broadbenti
TTTTATTTTGGTTTTCTGTGTGAATGTGGGGGCTGATTTATTGTATCCCAGTTCAGTTTTGAGTAAGGGCCTTTGAAAGGAGAGGTGTTTATGTCTTTCACAGCTTCAGCTGTGGATGTCTTGATATGTGATCTTTCCAACAATCGCGAAGAGTTGGGTGGACAGTGCTGGTCTTCACTTGGTCTTTTGTCAGTAAAAGCTTTCACGTCTCTGTTCAGCCTCAGTCGGGGGGTTTACAGGACTGGCTCTCTCCCTTGCTAGCACCATATGGTGCTCCTGAAATCGCTTTTCTGTAAAGAAGCAATGAATAGGAAGGGATGTGGAACAGGTGGATAGCATAAGGAATTGGAGAGAAAATAATGCACTTCCCTTTTCACAGTTTTCTTCTGATTTTAAAGCCATGGGATGTTGCACAGAGCACAGGAGAGAGAAAAGATTTTCTTGAGCACAAGTTCCCTTTTTGCACACTCAGAAACCTGTAGTCCAGGAAATGCCTCCAGAGGGGCATTCCCAGGTCATCCAGGCTTCCCTCCTGGAAGAGGGAAGCCTGTCCCTTGGAATGCCAGCACAACCCTTAGATTAGTCTCTTTGTGACTTTTTCTTAGGACACTCAGAGCTGCCAAATGTCAGTTGACTGCAGCAGGGACCATCTCCTGTGCTTATTTTTGGTGACAGATTTTGCATCACTTTTTGCTCTTTTTGCTGGACTTTTTTCTACTGTAAATTACCATATCGTGACTGAAGTCAGGCGCTGTCTCCTCCTGGTGAGGATGGAGCCCACTGGGAGTATTATTACCTGCCTGCCTTCTAGGGATGAGTTGTCAGCAAGTTTCCCTTCCCCAAAATGTGCCCTCTCAACCTGTCACAAGGCACATGTCCTGACATGTAACCTGCATGCAGAGGAAGCAGGAGTAATGTTCTTTCATGTGTTTTTCATCTAGACAAGGATATTTCCTATGGACATAAACCAAAAGAAGAGGGGAGTGCGGCAGCTGGGTCCTGCCATGAGGATACCCCATGCTCATGCTCTTGCTCTTTGGTTGATGGTGGATTGAGTCAGGAATACTCTCTGGTGTTTGTCTGGAGAACACACCACAGGTCATGAAAACTTAGGGAAGAAGGTTAAGCTTTCACATATTTCATTGGCTTTTAAGTGCCAGTGGAAATTCTTGTTCTCCTCCCACCAGTGGTCACTGGCCTGTGTGTGGTGGAGCCCCTGCCTGAGCCCCAGCCAAACGAGAGGCCCTGGGAACAGCCCTAACCCTCCTTGCTCCACCAGATATATGACTGTAGCCACAGCAGGGATGGTTTGTGCTGCCCCAGAGCAGCTCCCTCAGATGCAGAGTGTGAGTTTGGAGGCAGCATGAGTTTGGTATTTTGTGACACTTGGCATTCA
The DNA here is from genome assembly GCA_013397935.1 of Dasyornis broadbenti. Taxonomy (NCBI): domain Eukaryota; kingdom Metazoa; phylum Chordata; class Aves; order Passeriformes; family Dasyornithidae; genus Dasyornis; species Dasyornis broadbenti. Next base: position 1,369,214 of record VZRN01002231.1, read on the forward strand.
CACAGCACCTGGGAGCACCAGCTGGGATGGGGCCCAGGCTTGTCCATGCCCTGCAGAGGAATGAAGTGATACCTCGAGGTGCTGCAGAGGGCTCTGGGGCTGGAGAGGTGTGAAGAAGATGTTTGCTTCTGTGGATCTGCATTTTCATCTCTAGGGCTTATAAGGTACCCAGGAAAACTGGTCTGAGTTGTCCTAATCCACTCCCTCCAGGAAAGGAACCTTGAGCTTGCTGCTCACTGCTTAGTTTCTGCAAAAATGCCAGGGTGCTGAGCTAAGACATCCCAAACCCTTGTGAGACTGTAATTCTCACATTTTACACACACGCCTTTGAACCAGATGCGAGCTCTTACCCGTCCCCATCTCCTCTCTCCCTGACTCTGGATCTTGTACTGGTTTTGTTTCTAAAACTCTAGAAAAACCTGTGGGTGAAGGTTGTGCTTATGTATTTCTGAAATTGTCTTGTCATTTCTGTAGTCCCCCAGTGCAAGTGTCTCTCAGCCTGAGTTAGCAGCACTGGTAGCATGGAGGATCGAAAGCTGCATTTTAAGTAATGTCCCTGGCTTTGTATCCGAAACAGGAAAGAGGACAACTCATTCAGGGGCATCACAAGCACCCATACACAGACTCTTCCGTGGTTTTAATTGTTTTCAGCTTCTCCTCCTGCCTTGCATGTGGAAATCCAAGTGCGTGCTCCTTGGTGGCTTTCAGAGGCCCTGCTCTCCCTCTGAGAGGAAACCTTCCAGGCCTTTGGAATTCCGACACATCGCACACCTGCTGCATATACCCAGCATTTGCCAAAATCTGCTATGTTTATCAAAATTATTTGGGTCCCTCTTCCACAGGGAGCCTAAAGCTGGAGTCTCTTGGGATTTGCCTCAACTCTTTGCAGTCATCAAGTCATTCTAGTGAACAGGCAGGCTGGGATGGCTTTGGGCCCACTGGTGCTCTGGTCATCTTGTTAGTTTTCCAAGGAAATGCCTCTCAGTGACACATGCAGGAACTTTATTCCAGCAAGGAGTGAAGGAAACCAGCGTGAGTTGGTAATAGCGCATGCTGGTTTGTTTGGTTTTGACAGCAATCCAATACCTCTTACATTAGTCTGTCATTCTGGGCTTTCCCCGGCTGGGGAGCTGAGTGATTTAAAACCTTGGCTAAAGCGTGTTGGTTACAGTTAAGGCAAAATTCTGCAGTGTCATGGTTGTACCAGGACTCAGCTGGAGCCCCAGCCTGCCAGTGCCCCACATCAGTGGGAAGGGGCACAGACCACAGCCCCTGGCCCATGGGGAGCACTCTGTGAGTGAGAGTCAAAGAGCAGGAGCCTTTAAGCAAGACCTTGCAGCCCTTACTGGCACCTGCCTTCATCATTTAGCTCACATTTCCCAGGGAAAGTGCTCTCATCCCCTCAAAAGGAGGAATAGGGGGATATGTAAGAGAATTTAACTTTACTTCTCAGAGGAACAGTGGAAAAACCAATTAAAATGTTTGTAAAAAGCTACAAGGAACAAGGAAACAAGTAGTAAGCAGTATGGGTTTCTAAGAACAAAACCAGATGTTGTCTGTGGGGCAAAGAAAACTCTTGGGCAGAGGAGGAGCTGTGGATATGCACTGCATCTTCAGCAATAGTCTTGTTTCTCCTTTTCAGAATACCTGTGAAGCGTGGTCTGTATGAAACTGCTGATCAGCAGGTGGGGAGCTGATGGAGCGATTGATGATGGTTTATGAAATGGAAGGATTCACCTTGTTCTCCTGGACCTGCCCTTCTGCAGTGTGCCCGTTTCCTTGGGGATCCTCTGGCAAGCCAGGCAGGAAGGGGGACATGCTCACAGCTAAAATCTGGCCTCTCAGCTCTTGCTGGTAACTTTTACCTATAATTTAAGGGTTTGGCCTGCACTTGAAATTAATTACCAGAAGAGCAGGGCTGTTGCTGTCATTGCTGCAGTCAAGTAACAGAACCTAGACCCGATGCTGGGTTGTCTTGTTGTTTGTGGTTGCCTGTCTTCCAGCAAGGCTATCCTTGCCTCAGGAATAACTGGTAGCATGGTTTCATTTAGTAAAACAGTAGAGAATAGCAAAGGAAGCCTTTGAGGGGGGAAAAGCAAAGTGTTACAAAGGCAAGACTTTTGTATGCCCCAGCTACTGCTGGTTAATGTCTCTGTCCACTCCAGAAATAACATATTTTAACACTAAGACAGATTTATTTATCAAAGACAAGGACTTTTGCCTAAAAGGTTTGTGGATTCCTGCTCCAGTGTCTCTGAGCCACATTAACTATTTGTCTCCATCATCAAAGAGATCAATGTCTTTCACATTCAGCACATCAAGAATCTGTTGATTCCTGACTGATTTTAGTCGCTCAGTTCACCCTAAACTGGAAAAATATTATATAATCTTTTGCTAAAATATTGATATTGATTATGAATCTGAGCTGAAAGGTTATTCTTGGAGGTGGCAGGTGGAGAGGCCCTCTAAAAATTCATGGGTTGGACTAAATGTTCCTTGTGGAGCCATTCCAAACAGGATATTTTATGATTTTGTGATTAACTTCACTTCCATGTGGCTTCTTCTTGCTCCTTGTGTATAGCCACTTCTTGGCTGATGTGTATGTGTCAAGGATTTCTGACAGGAAAGGCACTGAGACAGTGAGGAGGAATTCACGTTAGTCAGGCTACTTTTGGCAGTGTAAGTTAGAGACAGAAATGGTGAAAATGCTGTGAAATCACAAAGAAAAATATTGACATTTAGGCAGAGCCAAGATTCTGTGGAGAGATCTCCAAAGAGGAGCATGATCACTTCACTGAGGTAAATCTCACTGTGCTTTATCCTGCAGTGCCGTAGTAGTATTTTTCCTGGAAGCTGCGTTATGGGAGCAGGGAGATGAGCAGTGGATGGATTCCCCAGGGCACACCTCCAGCAGCTGCTGGTGCCTCACTGCTGTGTGCAGAGTCATTTCTCCTGGTTGTCACTGTCTCTGGGCCAGGAGAAGACTCTTTTCCAGGAGGACACAATGCCGAGTGCTGGCTGCAATGGGCACAGCAAAGCCAGGCAGGATTAGGAGCTGCCTCCCTGGCAGTGCTGGCAGCCGTTCTGGTGCCTGGCTAGGTGGGATCTGTAAGTGGACACAGTGTCTAGGAAGAGCCCGGTGTTTCGAGGTGTTTTCCACATCAGTGCTGTGGATTTCATCACAGCCCCGACGGGCAGCAGCGCAGCTTTCCCAGCAAGCCAAAGTCAGCATTTCCTCAGCTGGCAGCCACCACATTTCACAGTGGACTCGTTAGGTTCCAGAGGTCAGCTGCTGCCCCTTTCTGGAGGTGACAGGTGATTTTTTCATTGCTGGTGGTGGTCTCTGCCCTGAGCATTGTCTCTGTCTCTGTCTCACAGTGAGCCACTGCAGACTGTGCTATTCTATTCCTTGGAGTGGACTTCCCTCATCAGCTGAGTGGGTCGGGGCTATGCATTCATTGTGGCACCTTTGAAAGGTCGAGGTGAACTTAGTCACACACATCTTCCTTCTTTTACCTTACAGCTGATTCATTCAGAAATCCCACCGTAATGCACCATCATACTGTAAGATATCAGGAGAGAAAAATCAAATACATCTTTTAACATTTTTCTGGTACAGAGAATAAATAACCTGTGAAAAAGAAGAAATAATTCTACAGCAGCCATTTGGAAATTGAGGTCTTGCAGAGCTCTCTGGGTTAGCCAGCTCCATTCCCACTCATTCTTGTCGTGTCAGAAACCCCCAAGAGGGACATAAAGACCGTGCTGCCCCAGATACAGCTCTGCTCTGGGTTAAGGAAGTGGTTTCTCTTCCTATCTGGCACTGCCATCATTGACCTGACTGCTTCCCCTAATCACCCCTGTGGGAGTTTTTTGGCCAGCAAAGATGGTCCCAAATTCATGCCTTCTGAAAATGAGGTTTTATTGCAGCTCTTGAGTCTTCCTGTGGGTTTCTAACCTGTTCGCTTCTTTTGAACTTGACAGGAATTGCAAGCAGATTTTGGGGAAAGATTTGCAGGCAGAGGTACTTCCATTTATTAGCCTTATTAATTTCCTTAAATAGCTGAAGCATGAGAAAAGGTGTAGGAGGCAAGAAGAGATTGCAGTATGAAGAAAGGGAGTTAAGAGCTGGTGTCCTTTCTAGGACAGAGATAGGTTGGAGATTGCAATAGCTGTCTTCACATCCCAGCCTCCATTTTGGCACGACTTGTGCTTTTTAATCAGTGGTAATGGCCTTGCATTTACTTCAAACTATTACATTACAGAGATGGAGAAGTGTTTGATGTTATTGCTGCCCCAGCCAAGCCCCGCGAGAAAAATCCGTGTGCAGTGCCATTTTCTACTTAAGCCGCTTCACTCCTTTACCAGTGTTTTATTGGGATGATATTTTAGCATCCCTTGCTGCTCAGGATAAATACAATACCACTTCACCTGCCTCTCACCATCAGCTTAATCAGCAAAGGTTAATCCGTTAGCTGTGGAACTTCAGAGACTGAATCGGGATCTGGTGTCAATAAAAACACAGATTGGAACGATGCTTCACATCCTCTCCCTCATGAACGCTATGAACTCTTTCCTTTTTTGTTTTCTCAATATTGTTTTCTCATTTCTAAAAGCTGTCAGGCTAAGCTTTTGGCTAAATTGTTTCCTTCACTGTCTCTCAAATACATGTTAAAGTGTTCTTTAACTTTCCATTCACAGTCATTTAGCTATTGTTCTTTGCACCTGGTCAACTTGGCTCATAATTTCCCCTAACTTATATTAGTTCTTTTGCAATATCTGGTAGCTGTATTACTGTCTGGGGCTGCCCACCTTTTGCTCATACTGACTGAAGTCAGATCATGGTCACTACTCCTTAAGCCCTGACCACTTCTTCAGCAATTAAAAAACTTCAACACTTAAAAACCACCAAATACAGCACTTGCATCCAGTACAATAGTTCCACTACAATAGTTTCAATAATAGGAATTGTCCATCTGAAACCACTGTAAACTCTCCTGACATTCGCTTTGGTCTCACGTGAGTCCTGATGGAGATTTTCCCAGCAGTGTCACTGTTCCCTTCTCTGGACCCTGCAGGGGGAAGGTTGCTGGCACCTGGTGCCAAGCTCTGTTTTAACAGCGCACAGGAAAAACCTGCTCAGTTCTCTCTTTTTAATCCTTTTATTTGCAAAACACTGAATTATCTAGATGCAGCTTTAATGAATGATTGGAAAGTTCTTATCACAACAGGGTTTCCATAGGCTTAAACTTTTGGACGAGATGAGGAAAGGTCCATATCTCCAAAAATCAGGCAGTCCTTGGCCCGTTATCCAAGGGGTTAAGTCCTTGAGGCTTTCAATCTTCAAACTTCACTGCCTGCATGACATTAACCAGCAGCACAGCAGGGGCAGGAGACATTTGCCAGCAGCTGTATCATTCTCCCAGAGCTACAAAGCCAGCAGGCAGACCCTGTTTACCCAGGCTGTGCAGGAGCAGCCTGCGAGTGCTGTGGCCAGGGCACCAGAGCCACAGCAGGGGCTCCACAGATGAGTGCTCCCAGCCCTGCGCAGCGCCCGCTCAGGAGTGGCTGGGCAGCACCGAGAGCTCCAGATGAGTAACCCCGGCATTTCAGAGCTTTCTCTGTTTTACACACAGCAGCACTCGTGCTCGGCAGCCTTCACAGCAGCGGGACAGCTCCAGGGCTGTGGCTGCCACCAGAGCCCCCAGAGGCTCTGGCTCCCTGCCCGTGCCACACTGCCAGCCCCGAGGGGCACGGGCAGGAGTACAAGGGGTGGCAACAGTGTGGAATCCAGGCAGGCTGAGCCTGTGCCCCTCACCACTGATGTTTGCAGACCACCTGTGTTTTTTCTCTTCTCCATCTGCCACTTTCACTAGTTCTTAGGTGAAAAATAAATGGCCCAGCCTCGTTTCTCCCCTAGACACACAGACATATCTGGGCTTCAGGGACATGTTTGGGGCTCCCTTGCCTGCATCCCTTGGGGGAGCATGAGAGGGGACACTTTCCTGCAGGCAGGCAAGCAGGTATGGGTTTGTACCAGTGTCCCATTGGCAGCACAGGCAGAAAATGCACAACCCTCACACAAGCAATACCAGTGGCCTCATTGTGTTCCCCTCTCTGGCTTATCAGGATGAAAGTCCATAGAAGAACATATACACACAATATCAATTCCTTCACCTGCTGCTCTTAGATATACAGTCTCTGCAGTCTATTGTTCTGATTTCTGAGCCTTTTATCCTAGTTCCCAGCTGGCCTGGCTCACTGTTTGCTAGCCATTGCACACACTACGTACCCAGCCACACCCCGGTCTCTCAGGCTGCTTTGCCTCCTGGTGTCCTTCCCATCACTGGTACTCCGACCTGCACACATTGCCCGTGCACATCAAGCGAGACTCTCAGCAGGCAAACAGCTAAAGAGAGTTTGGAAAGCAGACAGGACATTCTGCAAGCACCAGGCACAGGGCATGGCCAGCCAGGCACCTGAGCAGTCCCTTTTGTCCCCCTTTCCTTCTATTTTCCCACACTAGTTCCTACCAACTTGATTCATCCCTTTCCCCAAACATCCCACAGCAAGTCCTGCACAGTCTCAGAAGGCTCTTCCCAGCATCCTGTAATGAGCTCCATGTGCCTTTGGCTGATCACCCTCTTTGCTTGGCAGATGCGAAGGGTTTCCCAGTTCCTCACCAAGGCAGATGCAGTAACCCAGGCAGTGTCCTCTCCCCGTCAGTCCACCAGAGCTCACATGTGAAACAGATTCTTGGAGCATTTGATGCCTTTCATTTTCCTTCAGATAGGTGCAGCCCTCTGGCCAGACTCCCACACTGACATCAAACAGCTCTTAAATATTTTCACTGCACGATTACAAAATCAGGAAGTTATAACTCAGGAATTTGTTGACATCTCCATCTTGATAAGTCATCTCTTCCTCATCCAGTGTTTAGCGATTCTTTGCTTTTTAGTGTCTGCAGCTTCATGGAACCTAGAGAGACAGATTGTTTCAGTTGCATCTTCAGTACAGGCACAACAGATAACTCAGACCTGAGGAAGACAGTTTATTCCCCTAAAGCAACTTTTCCTTGCCAGGGTTCTCAGTTCCCCTCAAGGCTGGGCATGGCAGAAAGAGCCCCACATTACCTTGTTTTTCACAGCATCTCTTCTCCTTTCATGGTGTCTGTCCCCGGCAGGGAGGGAGCTGTGGTGGCCAGACCACTTCACATGGAAACACATCAGCACTGGGGCATGGCTGCAGGGTCACCTGCACACCATCTGGGGCACCTCAGAGGTGAGGTGAAGCCTCGTTGTCCTGACTCTGCTTTGGATAAACCCCCAGACAGAAAGAGCCCCAGCCCCAGCCCTGCTCCCTTTATAGCTGGAGAGGCCTTCAGCCTGCAAAAAAAAAAAAAAAAAAAAAAAAATTNAAGAGAAAAAAAATATTAAAAGGGCTGTCTCAGTGTTTCTTTTGCAGTTCTGAGCAACCTTTAGTGCCAAGAACAACAATAAATCTGTGCTTTTTCCCAGGAAATGCTTTCTCTGTGTGGGGGATGCTGAAAGGACCACAGCCAGTGGAAGCAGCGCCTGCCTTCCACTGCCCCGGGTTCAAGCAACGTCGGGAGGAGATCAAGCACGTGTCCTGCCCCAGGAGGATGGTTTTCCATGTGGGAGTGGGATGGGTTCCATGGAGTGACGATGATCAGATAAAACACCAAGCAATGACTCAACATGTGGATATATTTTCTTTGAAACTTAAGTGAGAAGAGCACTTGCAAGCAGTGAACACATATCTGAATACACTTAGTGTATCTGAACTGGGGATTACACCAAGCCAGGCACTGCTGGAGCTCACCGAGGACCTGGTTTCTTTCCTCACCACCCAACAAGTGCCTTCAGCTTGTGCCATCTCTCCCACACATCACCTGGGAGGGGGCTGGCCGCCACATCCTTCACTCTGGCCAGAGGAAGATAAACCATAAAAACCAGCTTTTCCTTTTGGACTGCAGCATGGGGAGCAGGCTGGTATGACATGGATTCAAGCAAGGTTTGGCCATGCCTCAGGGTGCCTTCTTGCCCTGCTCCTCTGCCTCTGTGGGGCAGGCAGTGACCCGTTGGAGAAGCCCCTCGCTGTCCCCAGAGTGTCAGTGCCAACCACACTGCAGGATGTCTCTCACTGCCATCCCCCCATGACTCAACTAGGTCACCAAGGCAGATAGCGAGCAGGGAGGCGGCCGTGCTGCAAGCGGGGCTTTCTCTGCTCTGAATGCCACAGGCTCTCGCTGATCTGTGACATTTTCCAGTCCTGATTTGAAGACGGAAGTGGTGGGAAATCTATCCACGCTTAGGCTCACTCTTGCACATTACCCTTGGCAGCTCCCCACAGACACTGACAGCTGTGTGAGTCCCAGTGGGAGCGAGCCCAGTGGCTCTGGGACAGAGGGGAAAGCAGGCCACTGCCTCCAAGCTGGTGTCCCATCCTGCTTTGATGGTGGATTATGGTAGGAGACCTAGCTGTGAGGTACCGTCAAATCTCAAATGGTTTGTGCTGTGCTTTGCCAAGATTCATGCCCATCTTTCAGGCAAAGATTCTCCCAGTCAATTTTCTACTTCCTCCACTGACTTTTCTGTGGTTGCGTTAATCCTGGCAGACTAATTTTGCTAATGGATAGAAATATTTGTGGTTATGATTCATTGGTGGTTTCACTTTTGCCATCTACAAAACCCATGTAGATCTGGGTGGAAATGCTGGTTAGTGCTGGAAAATAAAGCCCCTGTGGCTTTACATGGCACTCACACTTGTCTCAACGTTTTTGTGTACTTAGCCCTGTCTGATGGCCCGTCCTGCCTCCCACAGTGACACTGGAATGAAGGGGGGACTTTCAAAACCACTGTCTCCCTGGGATCATATCATGCCAGCTGGAGTGTCTGAAGAGCTTCCCTTTGCCTTCTAACATTTGCTGGATATGAGTTTAGGGTTAGGTTTAGGCTTAACTGCAAAGAAATCAACTGGTTTTTTGGGTTTTTTTTTGTTTGGTTGTTTTTGTTTGTTTTTTTTTTTTGTTTTGTTTGTTTGGTTTTTTTCCTTATGAAAGACTTCTGGTATTTGATGGTTGAACAAAGCATAAAAAAGAAAAAGGGAGAAAAAATCCCGGAGAAGTTCAGCTGATAATGTGGCAGTTGTCTGCCAGATGAGCAGTCATGTCTCCCCACCCTGCGATATCATCAATACTGCTATGACTTGGGCAGAAGATAGGATGGAAAGACTGAAACTGCTCAAGTCAGCTGGAAATTTTTAGGTGGAGCGTGTGTCTGTGCTGCTGCCTCCCAGGAGCCCACCGCAATGGGCAGCCCCAGCTGCACAACCATCCCTGCCCAAAGGCTGCACCTGAGTGCAAAAACACCCCAGCAGCCAGAGAGCCCAATCCCATCTAAGCGACCCTGGGATGGAGAAAGCAGAGGTGGAGGGAAAATTCCAGCCTCTGAAATGGAGATGGCTGGTTCTCCTTCAGCCATGTGTTGTGCTGAAATGAAAGCCAGGGGGTTGTGGGGCTGCTAGAGGAGCAGATGCAGGGCAGGAGCTTTGTCAGTCTCTGGCAAACTCTGGTTGCAGGTACATAAATGTGCACTCCTGGAAAAAGCTCCCTGTACCTTTGCACTGAGTAGGAGCCTGGGAGGCCCTTCATCTGACACCCAAGCCTGGGGCAGCACTGCTCCCCTAAGGCTGAGAGAATTGGATTTGTTCAGCCTGGAAAAGAGAAGGCTTTGGGGTGACCTGAAGGGAGCCACAAGAAAGATGGAGAGAGACTTTTTGCAAGGGCATGGACAAGGGAGACTGGCTTCAAGCTGACAGAGAGGGTAGGTTTAGATTAGGTATTAGGAAAAAATTCTTTACTGTGAGGGTGGAGAGGCCCTGGCACAGGCAGCCGAGAGAAGCTGTGGCTGTCCCTGAATCCCTGGAAGTGTCCAAGGCCAGACTGGCCAGCACTTGGAGCAACCTAGTCTAGTGGAAGGTGTCCCTGCCCATGGCAGGGAGGTTGGAATGAGATGATCTTTAAGGTCCCAACCCAAAGTGTTCTGTGATTCTGCAGCAGACACCCCTGAGACAGTGGGTGCCAACTAGTCCCTGCCATCTCAGCACAGTGTCACTCAAGTTGAGCACAGGGATTTGATGCTGGGAGTTGTGGGTTGGTGTCCTTGCTTCTCCCCATGCAGAGTCCTGTGTAGGCTTTTAATAACACAGTATGCATGTAGTCACATCTGAGGCAAAAATGCACTACCACTGAACTGAGCCCTGCAAGCTGTGTTCCGTCCATCTCACCACAAGCTGACAGTGTGGCACTGCCGAGCCCACTCCTGAACACCAGTTCAGAGTTTCCTGCTTCTTTTAGACTTCTTTTCAAGCTGTCGCCTCCTGGGCTCACAAAGTCTCTTGGCAGTCTGCTGTCTGCCAGCTAATCCAGCAATATATCAGCTTAAACAAATTTAATCACCGCTAAGTGCCGCGAAGCATCACCCGAGGTTGTGAAACCTTGGCGGCAGTAGGGCTGGATGGTTTGCTGGGCCTGCTGCCTCCGCCTTCCCCTGGCTCAAAATCAGCACAAGCTGAGAAAGCTTGGGATCCTGTTATCAGCTTCACTTGCCTTCTAGTGGTTGTCTTGTCAATGAGGTGTGATTTGCTCCAACAGGTCATGTGGGAGGAATGGAGGGAGTAAAGTTAATAAAATGGATTTTAGACTGTTGACAGCTGGAAAGCCAGTGTCAGGGTTAGGGCTCCCTGTTTGGGGAGCCAGGTCACTGACAGCAGATCTCTGCATTGAGTAATGACTTAAGCCCCTGTGTGAGCAGCATTTCATCTGCTCTCTGGAGCTTATATGTGCCATCAGTCAGCATCAGGTCACGTGGCCCAGCTGGTGCTGACCCCAGGAGAAATAATTTTGCATTTCTCAGGTTTCCTGTGCGTTCCCGCAATATTAACTCGTTTAAGTTACTGGATGTGAAGTTTCTCTGAGACGGTGCCAAGTTAATGTCTGGACTTTATGATTTAAAGGTCTTTTCCAAGCTGAATGATTCTATGATTTACAGCACACAAGTTGCCCAAGAGGAGATAAACTTCAGGAAATGAGCTCACAGAGAGGCAGCAGTGGGATGGCAACTGTTCTGTCATGCGTGAGGGCTGCTGTGGAGCCTATTCATGAGTGCAGAGCCCTCAGAGAAGATTTTAGCTGACTGCAGTCTCCACTTTTCAGCCCATTTTCCCTCAGGCATCCCCACTGTCCCTGCCAGCTCTCTGCACACACATGCAGCAAAATCCTGATGGGCTGCACATAACCTTGCACTCCAGAGACAGGCTGTGAGAGTGGGCCAGGAGGAATTCCCACTGCTGGTATTTGCATCATGGCTTCCTTGGGCTTTGGAGGAGCATTTCTCACTGCCTGTGACTGCTCAGGGGCTGTGAGGGCACCTGTCCAGGGTTTGCCTTGGTGGGGCCTGCAGTGGAGAACCTGTACTCTTGTGGTTCCGTGACTCACCAAGATGAGTCTGAGCTCAAAGAGCTGTGTGGTCTGGATGGTTTCATCCCGGAGTAATGAAGGAGCTGGCAGAAGAGCATGCTAAGCTGTTCTCCATCATTTATCATCAGTCCTGGCTCACTGGAAAGATCAAGATGACTGGAGGTTGTCCAGTGTGAGGCCTACTCACAAGAAGGATATGGGGAACTACAGTGCTGTCAGCCTGGCCTTGGTGCTCGGCAGGGTTATGGAGCAGATCATCCTGTGTACAATCACACAGCACACACAGGACAACCAAAGAATCAGACCCAGCCAGCACAGGATTAGGAAAGGCAGGTGCTGCATCACCAAACTGGTCTCTTTTCATCATCAGGTGACCCGCCTGGTGGATGAGGGGAAGGCTGTGAATGTTGGCTACCTGGATTTCAGCAAAGCCTTAAACACCATTTCCCACAGCATTCTTTTGGAAAAGCTGGGAGCTCACAGCTTATACAGGTGTTCTCTTGGCTGGGTGAAGAACTGGCTGGATGGCTGGGCCCAGAGAGTGGTGGTGAATGGTGCCACATCCAGCTGGCATCCAGCCACTAGTGATGTCCTCAGGGATTAGTGGTGTTTAGCCTGGAGGAGGCACAGGAGTGACCTGATCACTCTCTACAGCCACTTGAAAGGAGGTTGGAGCCAGGTGGGGGTGGACCTCTTCTCCCAGGCTACTTGTGATCGGATAAGAGGACACAGTCTTAAGCTGAACCAGGGGAGGTTGGGTTGGACATTTGGAGGAGCTTCTTCACAGAAAGGGTGATTGGGCATTGGAATGGGCTGCCCAGGGAGGTGGTGGAATTACCACCCCTGCAGGTGTTTAAGGAAAGACTGGATGTGGCACTCAGTGCCATGGCCTGGTTGACACAGTGGTGTTGGGTTCCAGGTTAGACTGGATGATCTCAGAAGTCTTTCCCAACCAAATTGGTTCTGTGATTCTGTGAAAAAGACTACAGGAGGAGGCACATAAAGATCAAGGTCTTGTTCACCCAGACACTGGCAAAGTGTTATTCCATGGACATGTAATTGACTGTGCCTAGCCCAACAAGGGGAAAAGCAGCATCCTCGTGCCAAGTGAGACCCCAAACACCTCCACAGGCAAGCTCTTAGCTAGAGAACAGTGGGGACTGGGACATGCCAAGGACACACATCAGCTTTTGTACTTGAAGGGCAATGGTCTTCTGTCTGGCGATCCTGGAGAATTTACATGATGTGCTTTAAATAGAAACCTCACTCCTGAAGTGAGCATAAAACCATAGATAAGGCTGATGTAAAGATATTGTTAAACTGCCAAGGAATTTCCCCGACAGAGCGAGATGTGGTGGCAGCCGCAGCCCTCCCTGATCTCCCTTATCCCCCCACCTCAGTCTCTGCCAGCCTCACACGGTGCCAGGGGATTTCCAGAAGACCCAGACACAGACATGGAGCCTTCCGCAGCTGCACGCCATGGGCTGGTGCCACACCATGGGCTGGTCCCATGGCACTGTGGGCATTCATTTGCACAGTCAGTGATGGCCCCACAGTGCCCACTCAGAGAGCTGTGCACAGTGGAGAGGAGACGCTGACCACATTCACAGCCCCTGGCATTCACAGGGGCTGGGAGGAGATGTGATGTGGCATCAGCATCCAGGCAGCTGCTACTTGGCAATCATGCTCAGGCTGTGCAGCCCAGTACTTCCCCAGCTGCTCAGTAATGGTGGTGGGATGGCTACTCCCTCCCTCTCCCCTTGTGCCCAGCTGTTCTGTGTGTCCAGTTCGGGCTGGACTCCCTGCCACTTCCCTGGCCCCTGGAAAGGATTGTAGTCCCTGGAATGGCAGCTCTGGATTTGATAGTGATGCCAAGTAGGGCTGCCACACCTGCCCCTGAGCTTTTTTGGGTCAATGCAGCTGTGAGGCTCTGCCCAGGTGTGATAAGCCCTGGGACTGCTGCTGCAAGCAAGGACACCTGCAGCTCAGGAAACACAGCTGCTCCAGAGGGACAGGCTGAGCCCCACCTCCCAGCTGGGCACCACAGCAAAAGGGGGCTTTTGGAACCCACTCTGTGCCACAGGAGAGCAGCTGCAGCCTCCCAGCTCCCTGTGAACCTCCCAAAAGGCACGGACGCTGCCCACAGCCTTTTCCTGTGTTGCTGCCAGCAGGTGCCCTTCTTCATGTTCGCTCAGACTCTGGGTTTCTCCAGGCTTTAAACACGCCAGGGCAACCTGCATCTGCTCCACTGTAGCAGCACAAGGCGGCAGCACTGATAACCTGCCCAGAGGAGCAAATGTGCCTCAGACATGCCCCACACATGCCTCAGACATGCCCCAGACATGCATCGATGTTCTGCTCTTTGAAAGAAATTCTTAGGGCTTCTCTTTGTCCTCAGTTTCAGTTTGAAAAGCAGCTCCAGCTCCTCCCTCTCACCTGTGTTACCGACAGGGAACATAGATCCATGGCCAGAGCATTCCCGTGCCTGAGGGTGCTGGGATCACAGGCACAGGACACACGGTGCCTGGCTCCAGGGCACTGACACCAGCCCAGCAGAGAGGGGAGCATGAGACCAAGGACATGGTTCTGCAGGAACTGGAAATCTTGTTCTTGTAAAAAACTGTGATGGTCCAAGTCAGCCCAGCCAGTTCAGCCCAGCCCCTGGCTAAGGGCCACATTTTCCCCTGTGGTTACCATTTTCAGAAAACATTCACAAATAAACAATCAAGGCCTCAGAAAGCAGAAGCCATGACTAACAGTCCTTGAGTTTCCTCCAAGCCTAATATCAGAACAAAAAACAATTACAGGAATAGGAATGAGACCAGACAGGGAATGAACAGTTGCTGGGAGCGCCAAGATGTTCCTCCATCGCCTGGACAATCTGGTATTTAGGCAGTCAGGCCCATGCTTTTATTTGTCACGTATTCTCTTTTAGTAGCAGCAAAAGCAAGAGCCATGAGGACACACAGCGGACTTGTGTCCTCACCATGATGCCAACCAAGGCTCCTCTCCCCATCTCCATCAGCACCTCAGGACCATACAGGATGTGCTTCCACAGTCCTGGCTCCATGCCTGACCTGACACTTCTACGCCGATGGTGAAACCAAAGCCCTGGTGCAGACCTCGAGCACCTTTGAGCTCAAGCAAGAAGCTTCAGAAGGGGACCCATCAGATTATTCCCCCAGCCCAGGCAGAGGCAGAGCTGTGCTTAAGCTCCAGCTCTGGGGTGCAGCTCATTTGCATCATGCACCTTCCTCAGTTGCTCTGATGTCCCATGTGAGGTTCTGGTGTTGGGGTGCCCAGAGCTCCCCTTTACTGCAGGAGCACAGCTGTGCCCAGCCCACTCTCTGGTGAGCTGATCACTGCCATCCAGGCAGTCTGGCTGGCTGCAGGCACATCCCTGCTCCCTCCCTGTCCCCACTGTGGCCAGCTGAGCCAGCAGGAGTGTGGCACGCAGGGGACATGGCCCCACTTGTCCATCACCGCCTTCCCAAGAGCCAGTGGTGGTTTGGGTGAGGCCCACAGGCTGGCAGGGCACTCGAGCCTCTTTAGGCACTGGGGAGGCTGCTCCTTCCTCTGCTCACACCTTCATGTCTTTTCTGCAAGATGGGGCAGGGTTTGGTGGTCATGAGCTCCCACTGCTGGAATTATCTTTCCCCAAGTTACTGCTCAGTCCTGCTGACTTCACTCCTGGTGTCTCTTGTCTAGACAGCCCATTCCTCTTGGAATTATCTTCCCTTTTCCTTAAAACAAAAGATTAGCCAAGCCTAAATGTTCACAGTGCAATTGCTTAATCATAATGGTCTAGCTATAGCCACTGATTAACAACTGAAAAAAAGAAATCGTGAAGTTGGTTCAAATCGAAGGACTCGGCATCAGTATTTCGAAGTGAGATTTCCAAATAGCCGTGGCTGCTCTGTATTAATGATGCTCTTCAGACTTTGTTTACTTTATTCCTATATATTTTTTTGGCTGTGGATGCCTAAATTAAGTTTTAATGGGATCAACAATGTGCAAGGTCAGCTCCTCCCTTGAGCACTGATGTGGAGGAGGCCTGTTTAGATGGATCCAGAGCATGGATTTGTTCTCTGCAATGCCAAAGCTGCAAATACACCCACTACTTGCACACCGGGTCCTCGGGAGCTTGAAACAGGAGAGTGGGATGAGCTGTAATACCCCCCATGCAGTAGGGAGCAGCCAGGCTGAGCAACAGCCTGCAAAACACAGCCCTTTCAGAGTGGAACCTCCTGGCACGAGCACAGTGGATGTCCGTCACCAACAGCTGCTGACCAGCCATGGCTGGGCTGTGCTCAGGTGGTTTTTCAATGCATCTGTGTGTGCCACTGGGTCTCTCTCTTTGCCTCTTTTGGTTTTTCCCACTCATGGGTGTCCTGAAGACTCAAATTAAACAAATCACCCCAGTCACTGTCCGAGCAGGGGGAGGGGAGCTGTAGCGCACAAACCCATGAGGCCAGAGGGAGCAGCTGCCCTGACACGCGCTGACACATCCCTCTGGCAGAGACTGCACCCGTGGCTTAAGGGGGTCTCATCTGAGAGAAAACCCCAAATCATGCTATGCATGCTGTGTTTTGCTGGGAAGCCCCAGGAAATTGCAAGAGAACTGTTTTGGCAATGGCGGTGTGGGGGTGAAGTTTTGGCAATGGAGATGGGCTTCCCAGCCATACCCTCACCCTTTGCAGGGGAGGTCACAGGGCCAGAAAACCACAGAAGCTGCTGCACAACCCCGCACTTCTCCCTGCACCCAGCTGGCTCAGCAAAGGCTGCCCTCAGGGCTTCCTGGGATTTGGAGACCAAGTTCTATCCTTCCTTCCCTTCTGCTTCACATATTAGCTTTTTCAACATTTCTAAATAAAAAAATGGGAAGCCTCATCACACTGGGGTGTGCTGCACAGAGCCCTGCTGCCCCCAGGGGCGAGGACACATGGTTTGGCTCTCTGCTAACAGGATTTGGGACTTGCTGCATCAGTGTGTATGAGCTGGTTTGGGGCAGCCCAGTAAATACTTGATTTTTCTGCCTCAAGGGCTTTTCCCGCTGCAATTTTTAGCATCACCAACATGAAGAGTTGTGAACTTCTGCTGCTGCTGTTCCCCAGGATGGCTCCCCAGGGCTCTGTGTGGTGCCTGTGGCAGATGCAGAAGGGACACCAAGGCAAAGCTCTGCTCTGTGTCCCTGGCTCAGGGACAGAGACACCTCTGTGTCTTGCCTCCCTCCTCTCCTGAGGGATGTTCTGGCAGAATAAGGGCCACCATACACTGTGGCATCTACTGCCTATGATGGAGGTCCAACCCAGCTCTCTCACACACCCCCTGCTCACAAGCTCCAGGGAAAACCATGGAGTCCAATTGAGACATTTTGCGGAGCAGGAGGAATTCCCAGAGATTAATCTCTAACATGTAAGGAAGGAGAAAATGTGCTAATGACCCTGCAGCACCAATCCTCTGGTGTGAGCCATCAGCCATCAGAAAACCAGCAGGGCTGCACCTGCACTGGGCACTCCTAAGGCACAGGCACAGAGCCAGGCTCTTGCTCCCCCTTTTCCTGTCTTTAAGGAACACAGAGAGTGGGTAAGAATTGTTCTGAAGCCATTTATTATGGAGTTATTCAATACTCTATTTATTATAGAGTTAAAAACCACGTTTGACAACTTGGGACAAACTTCTGGTGAATATTTTGGAGAGGTTGGAGGCAGAGGCAAAAATAAAGCAGGCTGAGCTGCCTTGTGCTTTCTCTGTGGTGGGAAAACAGCATTTTAGTGAGTAAGTAAAGTTTCAGCGGGAAAAAAAAGTCTGAAATATTTGTGTTGCTCTAGGGAAAAACAGAATGGCTGCTCCCATCGACAATACATCAACAAACTATAAATATCTGAAAATCAAGCCTACAGTTCAGAGAAGGGCTACACTGCACAGACAGGCACCTGCTGCTGGCTCTGACAAGTCTGTCTGGAGCATCTCTGTGAGATATAAATAGAAGCGCAGGGAAGACTGCTCTGCCAGAGCCAAATCATCTCCTGGGATGTAGAGGTGGCCAGCTGTGCATGTGGAGAGAGGAGCAGGGAAGAAGGGGAATACGCACATCTGCCAGTACTTGGGCAGGAGCCCTGCTGACGCACTCCAAAACACAGTTTAAAAGCCTTCAAAAGGATTCAAAGAGGTTACAGGGTGCTCCATGGAAAGGCCAGCAGCCCTTCCTGTGAGATGAAAGCAGCCCCAGCTCCTGCTCGTTGTTCTTATCGCAGTGGCATTTCAGAAGTGGCTGTTACTGCACAGAAACAGATACCTGATTGTGGGAGCTTTTAATTAATGGCACAAGCAAACCCACCACTGGGAAACTGGTTTCAGAAATTCAAATGGAAACAATATTTTTTAATGATAACCAACACAGCCCTGGTGAGGCAAGGCCGAAACTGATCCTCTTACTGAGGGAGCCTTCCTCAGGGATGATTCGTCCAGGGTCTATCTGGGCACCAGATCTGGATGGAGCAGAGCAAGCTGCCATGTACTCTCCCAGCCCCGCATCCAGCCCTGCTCCCGGGCACAGCTCCCAGCAGTTGACCCACAGGGTAGAGGCTGGAGATGTGGCACACAGGCTGTGAAACTGCAACAAAAAACATCTTTCTTGGTCACCAGTCTGGAGAGTGAGGGTTTGGCTGTTTGGGGGTATTGAAGAAGGCTACATTCACACCCCTGGGATCCTGCTTGGCATGCACCTGAAAAGATTTGGTCAGACTTAAGCCAGGTGTGTCAGCTGAAACTGTCTGAAAAATAACAGATTTTCTTTCTGCCTCCTACACTCACAGGGATGCAGATCACACTCATCACATCTGAGAGAAGATGAACAACTTCACCCCAAATCAGGCCATGAAGCAAGCTTGGTGAAGCACTTGAGCACTTTTTCCCCTTCATAAGGTGGCCAGTGGTTTTTCATTGCAGATGTAGAAGAGGAAGCAGAAGCAATAGAGACTCCAAAAGTGGCAACTTTCAGTACATGACATGGTTCCTACCGCATTAAGAGCGTGAGGTGCAGTTCTCACTATTGAGGACATGGCAGGTGATGTCTTATTCCCTCACTTCTGTCTTTCCATATTCTGGGATGACTGTAACAAATTCCAGGCCTGCAGCCAGAGGCACGGGCCAGAGAAAAAAGCCTTCAGTGGTGAAGGCCACTAAAAGCATGGTTGCCCAAGATAACACTGAAGTTCCACTCTAAGTTTTGCAGCTAACATCTTCCAGGAACAGTTACACTCAAACTTAGCTTGCCACGGACCTGGCAGGTTCTTAGTGGATGTTGGGGCTGAAGATAGACCCTTTCAAAAAAATTTTTGTGCTGCTTTGGAGTTCAGCAGTGTTACTCATTTTAGAGGCGGGACTGCTGTCATGAAGATAGACATAGGTCATGTCACAGCCTAACAGCGATACCTGTCAGTACCATCACCCTGCTCTTGGGGCAGGTCTCCAAGTAAAACTTTCATTGTCGACATGGTCACACACTGGAACTGGAAATGACACTTCCCTCGTCTCATCTCTGGAAATAAACAACTTGCTCTGACTTTGAACTTGGCCTTTCTTTCAGCAGCCTCCAGCCAGCCACTGGGGTTAGCTCAGTTGGTTAGAGCATGGTGCTAATAATGGGTCTGATCCCCATACAGGCCATCCACTTAAAGGCTGGACTCCGTGACCCTTGTGGCTCCCTTCCAGCTCAGAATATTCTGTGATCCCTTGCAGCTCCATGACACAAGAAGCCTGTAAAGCATTGTTTCTCACAAAATACTCACACTTCATGGGGAAACGCTTCGAGAACTTGGACCTTTCAATTTTCGGATCTCTGAAATGCAGCTGACATGATTTCCTTGTTTGAGCCTTTGTTGTGTAGCAGGTGTACCAAATACCCCACCTTTTCAGTGTGGACTAGATGACATGGCTCTTCAGAACACAGCAAAGACCAACAGGAGCAAGAGCCTGGTGCCATACTTTGCATTTTGTTTCAGAACCTATTTGTGATGCTGTCAGAGGCTGGGTGCTTTCTTCAGATCTGAGATCCTCAGAGCTGCCCCAGAGTTTCTACCAAACAAACTTAATGTTTTCATTTTACACCAGAAGCATCGCAATTATCTGGGAAATCTCCCACCCTCTCTCCACAGTCTATTTTGGGTGGCTTGATGATCTCACCACCATGCAGTTACTCAGGTTAAACACTGCTTTTAAAAATTGTCATGTAAAAGCCACTGGGGTCAACTTTTAAGCTTAGGGTTACTCTGAACAGCTTAAATACAGGAAAACAAAACAGTTGAAAGAAGAGGACCAAAAGAAATCTTCCATCTTTTCTCTCTCACTCCCCTCTTAACCACACACTGCCAGACCTACCTACAAGTACAACTGCTCCCATCCTGCCAGACCCTGCTGCAGTTCTGTCATTGTCTTCATAATCCAAAATTTATTTTCTTATGAAGAGAGCCACCACTACCTGCCCAGACACTGCCTCTTGCTATGCCTAACTCCACAGCACACCCCCACAAGGGGATGCAGGAAGGCCAGGAGCACAATGATAGCTGCACAGCCTCTTGTTACAACATGAACAGTCATGGGGATCAGGAAAGGAAGTCATAAAAACAGTAACTGGGAAGAAACATCAGGGATCTGCACCCTCTTCAGTCCTGAGGAACAGCAGAGAAGGAATTTTCACAGGAAATAAGACAAGTCACCAATTACATTCCAAATAGGAAAACCAGAAGGGAGCAGAACCATGAGCTTCCCCTTTCATACTCCCCCAGAGGAAGCTGTTTCAATTCCACTAATCTCGAGGCACAATAAGTTAGTCATACTTCAACAGGTATCTCCATGTGTGAGGTCAAAAACAGGTCATGTAGTAATTAAAACACTTTAATGGAATTCTCTGAGTTACAATAAGCTCATTCCCACAGCTGACTCAGGAATCCAGTAGAGCACCTGAAACCCAGGTGGATGTTCTCCTTTTACACAGTGATCTGCACATCTCTCATGTGGAAAGGTGTGGCTGCATAATTTTATAATGAAGTAATATGAGGCTGCATATTTTTACAAGGAAGTGATATGAGAGATTTGTTCATGCTACAAATCCAAGGAGTCTCCAACACCAAGACAACTGCCTTGTTTTGGCAGAGTTTCTAATCAGAAGCTCCCCTAGTAGAAGAGGAACAACATCAATTTACAGAATTGCTTGTCTTCACAAGTGCCCACCCTGTAGCCAATTAATGAAAAGGATCCCACCAACTGCAACAGAAGCTGGAAAACGCCTCTGTAGTCTGAGCTCAGGAGGGAAGCTACCAGAGAGAGGGCAAGGAGGCAGATTCCCCATGCTCACAAAAGAAGACAAAAGCACACCTTATTTGAAACCAACTCTTTCCACTCTCACATTTATTTTTCCTATAAACCAGTCTTTGCAAATGTGTCTTGTTTCTCCTTTCCAATTCAGTGGCATTGCTGCAAGTACTCCATGGCACATGGCTCTGGGGAAGCAGAGGAAGTGTCCCACAACTCAGTCACATTTCCATAGGAAAAGCTGACTCATAAATTACATCATCTTTGAGATGCTGACACAGGTTTTTAAGCAGCATCCAAATGACAAGTCCCAGGAACAGGCTGGAGGCACCTGAGAGCTGGCAGGGCTGCCCAGCTCTAGCAGAGCAGGAGGCCCTCCTTTGTTGCCAGGCGCTGCCGATGGATCTTGTCCTGCTGTAGCTCCTCGTGGTTTGGATGCCAGAGTTTCATGACAATCCTCTCAATGTTTAGGGCATAGACTGTGTGTGCAGGGATTACTTCTTTGTGCACCTGGAAACACAGGTTAGAAAACAAATTGCATGCTTCCATACACATTTCTCCATGTTGCTCAGGGAATAACTTCCCTCTGCCACAGGATGCTCTGGGTGCCAGCCCTGTAGGGTGGGAATAAAGGCTGCCTCACAGGGAGAGCTGCTCCCTGCCTGCACTGCCACACCAGCCAGCACAGCACAACCACCTCTTACACCACTTTCTCAGGGTAAGGAAATAGTCATTTTGCACTTGGGGTGGCAATCAATAATTGGTGACCAAAACCTTAGAAACAACAGTTCTGACTAAACATGAGACAAATGCTTGATTACCACTCTGTGGTCTGCCTCCACAGCTGTTAGACAAAATCCCAAGGCCTGTTCATAACCGCAGAGATCATCAAGGGGGAATTTCTCATACCAAATTTTAGACATTTAAAATAGTCAATGTCCCAGTAGCTGCCAAAGAGAGAGGGAACCACAGCCATACATCTCCAATGAAAATTAACCCATCCTACCTTAAATGCCTCCCCAGGGTTGGGGTGATCATAGTTAACCCACTGCAGTGGCCTGTGTGCCAGGACCAAGTATCCCTCCAAATACCCAGGTGGAACATGAGGAACAGGAAGGAACATGCCAGATACATTATTTTGCTGCAGCACTGTCAAGATCTATCTAGCTCAGTTCTGATATAATCACTGCAGTCTCACTGCAGAGGTAGAGTTCACCCTTCTTGCATAGCTGTGAGACAGGGATTTCCTCATCACTCTCTGACCAAGGGGAACAGAACAGGCATTAAACTATGAGCTGACTGCATGTTAAAGGTGGGAACAAATCAAAGCCAAAGAATTGTGAATCTGAGAGCGAAAGAAGGAAAGAGACTATAGGAGGAGAAATCTAATCCCCCCCATGCATGTAAACCATGTCTAAGACTGTCAGCTGGCACCTAGGACAGCACTGCCAGTGAAACAAAGGGGTGACACAACCAGCTTACCTGCAATGCCTCAAAGAGGTCGTACATGTTGACTGGTGGCAGGGATGCTGGCAGGGTGTCCCCTGAGCAGGCCAGGAGCAGGGCTGCCTGCTGCTCGGCATCATCAGGAGCGGGCGGGGGGGCCAGGCTCTGACCCGCTGAGGGCATCGCGCTGCTTGGGGGGCTGCGGGCAGAGCAGGCAGAAAAACATCCCGGTCACAAAACCAGCATACCAGCTGTGGCAGTCACACAGCAGGGACCTTGCTTTTCTGCACCAGCTGATGTGGCCCATATTTACATAAAATTAATTCACCTGCAATGAAAGTTTCTTTTAAATTCCAGTTTAATAAAAACAGTGCGGACTGATCCTCAACGTGCCTCAACCCTCCTTAAATGGTCTCTGTTGTGCAACTTTTTTTACTTGCAGCCAGTAGTTTCTACCCAGTATAAAAATTAAGGCACACACACAATATTAAACTGAAACACTGGCCGTTATGCAGAGTTGTTTGTGGAGCTATAATCAAAGCTTAAAACACCCACGACCTCCTGTCAACTGCTAGACACTGCCACAAACAAAACTGCCTTCTCATACACACACACTATCAGACACACTGCACAAACTCTTTGACACAGACTCCAAACAAGAGGACCTCGAAGCTCTGCTAACTGGAAAGATGTGCCAAGGAACCATAAACACATTTGGATGCAGGAAATGACAGGATGGCAGTGTCCTGCAGGTCCTCACTGATATTTCAATCCTATGGCACAACAGCCATGCCTTCACAATGGCAGAGAATTACTGTGTTACTAAAGTTTTCAAAAAGCACTAATAAACTCATGGACAAGTAGAGGTAAGGGAGAGAGATATAACACTGTCCTGAGGTCCAGTGCTGGGAAATCCCCATTTTCTCACTCACTGTTTAGCTGTACAGTTCTCCACACCAATGCTTTCCTAGTGTGTGAAAGCAAAACACCATTAACACATAGAAGAAACTGAGCCACAGAGTAATTCCAAGACTATCAAAATCCATTTACATTATTAGTGTGCTGAGAGCTCCTTACCACTCAATTAAGTTGTTATAAGCAACAACACTGTTCTTCAGATATGGCTGAGGGTTGACATTGCTTCCAAAGGCATACTTGAAATGGCCATCCCTCAGACGATAGGCTTTCCTCCTGGATATCACAGAGGTCAGAATGTCCTTAAGATGGTTCTGCAACAAAAAAAAAAAAAATCTTATGACATGTGCTGATTTATTCACTCATGGCTAGAAGTGCCTCACCAACTGGCAAGACAGAAGTAGTTCTGCTATAACCACGAGGACCTAAAGATGGAAGGGAACCAGTATCTGGACAAGCTACAGATTGTTTAATTATCCAACAGTTGGATACAGAGAACATGGCACTGTGTGAGTATTGTAAGCATCATCCTGTGAACTATACTTTAATATGTGATGTCCTGCTTCAAATGTCAAAGAGGTGTCTTAAATACTAGGAAATTCCCAACCTCTGATTAAAGTTAAGCTTTCATAATTGACACTAGACGTTACACTTGAACTGAAATACACTCCCTGAAATGATAACTGAAAAGCCACTCAACTCATTTTTATTTGCATGAAAAGTGCTGGAGAAGGAACTGTCTGAAAAAAAGCCAACTTCTTAATTTGGCCTCACTCCCATAGAGGGGATTTGGGTTGGCCTCCATATCCTGAGTGCAGAAAACCACCATCAATGCTCCAAGCAGTGGCTGTGACATTCCTGGGATGTGCAAAGTGATGCACCACCAATAGGCAAAACCTGTGGGTATCACCCGATCCTGTCGCTTCCCAGCCAGGCCAGACACTTGTACCTGTAATCCATTACTTTTCACAGAACTGTGAAACAGGCATTCCTAGTCCATCCCTGCATTTAAGTGACAGGAACGGCATTTTCCACAACAGCTACTTAAGCATGCCTTGAGTTCTATGCAAGTACTTCAGAATTAACATTTGCAGGCAGAAGTGCAAGACTTTACATCTAGGGCACTACAAACCTGGAAGCCTTTTGATTCTCACATTACTCTGAGGCAAATGGAAATTATCAGAGCAGCAAGTTTCCTGCCCACACTGAGGGACAACCCCCAGACTGCACACAGAGCCTTTTGCTGCTGGCGTCATGAGACCACTCCTGTCACCCAGCCCAGCCTCACCTCCACAGCATAAACAACAGCTGTCACCGCCTCCTCGGTGACATTGTCCAGCCCATGCTCATATGCAGTTACAATCATCCTTCCTTCCAGCTGGCCACGTGTTGGGAGCATCATGGTGTGAGAGCACAGCTTCAAATCATCATCCTCCTGAGGATCCTTTGCCACAAACTGCTGGGCTCCTGACAGTGGATTCTGAGGCTGGAACCGGTGCTGTCATGAACACAACATTAAGGCATAAGATAATACTCATTCAAACCCTTTGGTTCATCAAGGGGACATCCCTTCTCCAGTCAGAAAGCATACACCTATAAAACCAAAAAATCCTGCCCAGGATACTCCCCTAAAGCCCAATGACTTGTGACTGAAAAAACTGCAGCACCCCAAACCCCTAAACTTTGGGTTTTCACAACACACTGCAGCAAGAAATTCTACACACCACATGAAGAGTCACCTGCTCTGGTCCGCTCTGCAGCTCCCCACCTGCTATATTTCTTTGATTCTCCTGTGAGTCCCAAATCTGGTCAGTCACTGTTCTTTTTATCTTCTTTCCCACTACCCAGGCCAGTGACTGGACTTTCACATCCCTCAGACATCTCCTTCTATGCTGAAGAGTTCTCATCTATTTAGTTATTTCTTGTACAGAAGGGTATATTTTTATTTACTAACTGTACAGTTTCTCTCTAGAGTAAAACCCGTGATCCTAAACTTGTGTGATTGATTCTTACATCTCTCTAATGCTTTAAACTTAGCCCAATTCCAGCCCTAATTTCATACTCCAGTCTCCCTGTGCACTTTCACTACTCTAAATAGAGCTGTGTTACTGAGCAGTCAACAATTCTGAGATGGATCATGACTTTTTCAGAACTGAATCTGTTTTTTAGGGAAAAAACTCACCACAGAACAGGAATTCATACCAAAAAGCGGCATTTCCCAGGCTACATATATTCCAGCACAAATCCTTTGCTGCCTTGTGTCTCAAGCTCTGAGTGCCTGTGGTGGCTCCTCTGTCCCCAAAGAAAGGGGGAAACAAAGCAAATGGAAATTATTGATCCTTGAGGCCAGACATGTGCTTGGCCCAGCTCTAACCCACAAGGGAACAAGACTCATATTCCCACAACTTCCAGCCCTCTACTCTCCAATCCACAAATCCAGTGGCTCTGGAATGGAGACTGCTGCAAGGTTCTTAAGGGGCACCAGGACAAACACATCCTTTAAATATGAACAATGAATATGCAGCAAAGTGGACTTCTCATATCTGAGTTTCAGGGGAGAAAGGGGGGCTGCTTTAGTCAAAGAACCAAAGGACAGAGCGGCATTTAACTCAGAGTGAAAAACCAATCCACCCACTACTGATGTGAAAGTAGGTTTCCCTCCCCTTAATTCTAAAGGCTTATGCTTTCATTACAGGAAAGCCACATGCTTGGAAAAAAAGACCTTCAAAACGTAAGCAACTCTCAAGAGGAATGTGGTTTGGGAGAGCAGAAGCCAACAGGAATGGACCTGTGGTCATTCACAGCTGTTATTCTGACCAGTGAGGGAGACATTACAAAATACTAAGGCACTTCCAAGTTCACACTACTTAGGAATTCCACTAGTAACAGACAAGCCCATTAATCATAACACGCACTTCATACTGTGCTTACTGGCAAGCATTCCTGAACACGTGTATAAACACACGCTAGAAATCTGGTGTATCCTAGGCGTATTGAGTAAATCAAATTCTAAGGTTTCCACTACACCACAACTTGTTTCTCTAACTCTCATCTACTTGCTACTGAACTGAGAAGTTACACTGAAGTTTTAAGACAGACAAGGTAACACAGACTGAATTCAGAACAAAGTTTAGGGTGCAGCTGTGAGCACTGCAAAATATTTCAACAATTTCTAAATACAAGGAGCCTTCAGCTGAACTCACATCCCTCTGGAACACTGGTTTCTGAAGCATACACACACACACTGCCTAATCATAGTCCCTAGAGGGGCACTATGCACCTTATCAAACACTGCCTGTTGAATAGAGTGCCTCATCCCAAAACTCTGTCACACCAGGCCCCCTCCACACTGGTCTGGCAGCACAGAAGCAACAGCAGAACAGAGGTGTGACAGTGCTGGGTGGATGTACAGAGCCTTTGCTGTAAAGTGAACTGGATTTTTCATGTTTCTGTGCCACCAAAGAAGACAGCTCCTTTGAAAGGCATTTTCAGCTCTGAAACAACTTGATCACCTAAAAACACTACACCCAAGGAATATCTTGCTTCTGACACTTTGGGTTGCAGAGTTAGACACAGAATTCTGTCTGACTGCCTGAATAAATAGGAAATCACTTGCTTTAAAAATCTGGCAGATGTGTAAAGAGAACCACAGACACTTACATCAAATTTTTGGCGAACTGAAGAAATCTTTTTCTTCCCTTTGGGTTTTCCAGGTTTAGTTGCAGAGCCACCTGGCCATGGCAGAGATCCAGCACCTTCTACAAATCGAAAAGAAAAAAAACAAAACAAAACAAAAAACTCACTCAATTGGTGTTGCTGATTCAGGGCCAGGATGAAACTCTCCACACAGGAAAACCCTTAACATTTGGCCACCTGCTACGCCTCAACCTAAAATCAACAGCCATAGGACAGAGGAAGTTCTTCTGCCGGGAGAACACTTTTGGAGCCCCTTCTCTTCCCTTGTCAGCCCCTTGCTAGTTTGACTCACTCATGACCCATGACTTAATGTAGCAATTTCTGTCCACACACCACACAAAATCCACGGCAAAAGAAGAGCGATAAGCACAGCCTGTAATGAAAGGCAAAATGAAGGAAGAAGCCATTTGTTGAGAGCTTGCTGGAGGTGGTTTCTCTTCCCACCAACTCCTGGATCAGGTCAGATGCTAAACTATCTGGACTGAGCAGTCTGACTCCCCGGTTCTTCTCCTTCAGCAAGCTTTGTCATAGAGCCTTATTAAACACCACAGCTGATTGTTCTGTTATACTAAGTGGAAGGAGAGGGGGGAAAGAACTGCAGAGGCCACTGAGCCCAGGAGCAGGATGACACTAATGTGACCAGGGAGCAAACAGCTGAAAAAAAGGTTATTATTTAGTACCAACAAATAAATACATTTGGTCACATCATCAGCTCAGAAGTCCACTTGAACGCTGTCTGACAGCTCCACCTACAGTAGGCCAAACCACATCCTGATAACCACACAGCTCTTGGCAAGGACAGCCTAGCAAATTTTCTGCTGACAGGTTTACAGTGTCTGTGATGAATTAATTCCTTCAGGAACACTGGGACTTAGGACAGTACTGCATTGGATGTGTGTGTGCTTGCTGACAGGGAACAAGTGCAACTCAGAGACTGAACAGCCCTCTTGTGGCTACAGAGACAGTCTCTGCTTTGTGCCTCCAGTATCCTCCTCCCTGGGTTTTTTACCTCTGGAGCAAAGCCCTGCCCACATCCAGGGAGCTTGGACAGCTCAGCTCTGAAGGGACTTCGGCTGCCTCTGAAGCAGAGGCTGGAGCTCCGCTGTCAGGCAATTCTGACAGCAGAGCGATGTCTTGGACATTCCCTGGCCACACTTCAGCCACAGTTTGACATTTCCTCTACACAGGGACCAAGAAGTGACCAGCAGCCTTTCCACATCTCACCACTCACAACGTGGCCAGCCTCAGGCACGCTCACTCAGCACTGCCCAACAGCCAGTTGTGGTTCTCTCCTGCTCCCACAGGCTGCCACTGTTCTCAGCAGCTTCACACCAACCTGTAGGTTTACCTCTGGCTTTCCCAACTATGCTTACTTTGCTGTAATTTGAAATTAACTGTTTAATTTGCCGTAGTCAGGAATTCATAAATGCAGTTATACCACAGCCCTCTGTAAGGAATGAGGCTGGCTAGAAGTCCTTGGCTATGGGAAGCTTCCCACACCCATGACTGTAGCACAAGCAAAGTGTTCTCTGCCATGGAAAAAAAAAAAAATTTCTAACACACGACTTTCAGGACCAAGCTAAACTAGAAGATTCAGGTGAATTTTTTGAATGGTCAGCTGTTCAGAAGGGATTAGAAACAACCCACACACAGAGATAGCACATTCTTCCCTATATAAAACTTAACCATGAAGTTTAGCCACATTCTATCAGAGAGGTGGAAACCCATAGCCTATAAACCCTGTTGTCAAAATCTACTGGTCAATTTAAGAAATTAAAAGATAATAAATAAAACTTTCCCAAAAATCATAAAGCTGGTGTTACTATTAATCAATACATCACAAGAGAGGCCCTAATGATAGGGTATGGGAAACCACTGTGTAGAACCACATCAAAGACCACACTTGCCTTTCCATCAGGATCTCAGGGCTTACATCACAAGATCATCAAAATAGCTACTTCTCTCAGATGTTCTGCTCTTTACAGGTCTTATTCTTCCTCTTTCTCTTCTCCATAGCAGGTCAGGTCCCTCCTAGTCAGGGGGGATTAGGTGCACTAAGGACAGACATACAAATTAGCTGTCCTATTCCAGAGCTCTCAATAAAAGCAAACCTCTAGCTCCCAGTGTCACCCCACCCCAGGCCCTTCTTGTCACAAGTCTCACACAGCTCCTTTGCAGCCTCACTTGTGACAGCTGTGTGACCAGAGAAAGCGCAATGGATGAAGATGGAAATTGCAAACACTCTTTTCTCTGACAATGTATTACAGATTAGTAGGTTACAGCCAAGTCTAAATTTTTAAAATACCTTTTAAAACAAAAAGGTACCTTTTAAACTAAATGGCAACTAAATTTTTAGGCTTTGACAATAAGTCTGAAAGATGCTACTTAATTGAATCTCAACATGCACATTTAACAAGAACTTAGCCAGACTCAGCTTAAAACAAGGAAAAGGTGAGATATAATCTCCTATTCCCCACTATAATGAGCCCCTAGCAGAATTTTTGGTTCCTTTTCCAGGTTTTCATATTACCAAGCCTGACTTGCACTAGATGAAGAACACAAAACTTCCCTCTAGCATTCTAAGAAAACCAATACTTGCCTTCCTGGCCACAAATGACAAGGCTGGGTTGGCTCAGGCATGAAACTTCAGAGACGTCAGCAGCTTTTACTTAATCTTGTTAGCAAAGGAATCAGACCTTAACAAGCCACAGCGATGGCTGCTGCTCTGCCTTCAAAGATCAGCAACAAATAAAAACATTTTTCTAGGAGCTGCCACATCTCTGCATGGCACCAGCCAGTCCAGACAGAGCCTGTCAGATTTTCCTGATGTGCTGCACCAGCACAGGGAAAGGACAAAGAAATAGAGAAAGTCACCACAGAAAGAAGCAGACAGGCAGAGAAATCACATTTCCCACTCTTGTTTACTTGATCTTCAATTTGGAGAGGTTGTTTGTTTGTTTTAATCTTCTTGCAGGGACAAGGATTTTGGTCAGGTATTCTGCTGATATTTGGTTGATATTCTGCTGACCCTTCTCTGCCAAAAACTCATACTCCCATCTTC
Organism: Dasyornis broadbenti; assembly: GCA_013397935.1. Taxonomy (NCBI): domain Eukaryota; kingdom Metazoa; phylum Chordata; class Aves; order Passeriformes; family Dasyornithidae; genus Dasyornis; species Dasyornis broadbenti. The sequence goes on from VZRN01002231.1 coordinate 1,399,147, forward strand.
TTACTTTTCCTCCCTTCTCAGCACTCTGGAGAGAAGGAAACACAAGCAACCTGAGCCCATCTCACAGATGGAAGCACTCTAAGCACAGCTTGTGGACAAGCCTGATAAAATAAAATACTCCTATCATTCCACATGAGTTCTAATTCATTGAACCATCTTTCAGTTGGCTCCAGACTACTACTAAATAAATTAAATCCTTACATCACTAACGCCAGTGTTTGCAATTGTCTCAGTTTTATTGTTAACATTTAGCTATGGAAGGAGGTAACAGTTCAAGCAAGATACACATTAACTGAAAAAACCTTGCTAACCTGAATGCTTGTAACTGTCCAACAAACAAGGCAAGCTTAGTGAGCAAGACTAAGAAAGGATTTAAACCAGAGTTCCTCTTGATGGAACTTTTGGGGGAAGAAAAATCCCAGTATGTTGTTTTGGGCTAGAAGAGGGTTAGTTTTTTCCACAGTAGCTTGTGTTTTGGATTTGTATCAAGAATAATATTAGTAACACAGGGGTGTTTTCATTCCTGCTGAGCAGCACTTACACAGTCAAGGGGTTTTTTGCTCCTCAATCCACCCCTCCAGCAAGGAGCCTGGCAGTGCACAGGGACTTGGGAGGGGACACAGCCAGGAGAGCTGACCCCAAGTGGTCATCCTTCACATCAGAATAGACAAAACACCTCCCTCCCTCTCCACCACCAAGCCCTAAATGTCCCATGGCAGAGAGGCTGTGGAACTGGGATTTGAAATTTGGGTGACCAACAATGTAAGCAAATGAGAGGGGAAATGCAAAGCATTCTCAAAAAAGGGGCACATTTACCAAGTGCTCCACTAAATCCCAGATGGAACCATTACTACAAGAGGCAGCAAAATCAGGATCAGGTGGGTTTGTTTGCATAGTTCAACATTATTATAACCACTCCTGGAAAATACCTTCCCCAAGGACTCTTATTCCAATACAGTATTAAGTACAATTTTAACACTGACCATATGATTTTTTTTTTAAACACAAAATAGCATTTTAAGGATGGTTCTTTCCCTTGTTTCTCTCACAAGAAGGTGGAAAGTACGTGCATCAGGAACCCTTGTGATGGCGTGCTAAGTGCCTCAAAAACACTTCTTTAAAGTTACTTGTTTCCATGAATCATGAAGTAAACACCTTCTACCCAAAAGACAGTGGTTGAGGCAAAAGCCTGTTAGCTTTCCATTCTTACCAGGGTGGGGGGGGGAAGAGAAAAAAACCAAACCACAACAACAAAAAAAAAAAACCTAGCAGGTATTAGACTGGCATCTAGGGGAAGAAAAAGAAATCTAGATGTTAACAGCTAGTATTCTGCTTGTACTGCATTTTCCTGTGCTTGCATGTATAACCTTACACTACACACAGCTGGAAGTAAGATTTTGCCTGTAAGAGACATACCAGTCAGTGGCCCAGAAAGAGGTATCTTAGTACAAATCAGCTCCCAACTCTTTGGGAGACTCTGCACTGATCTGTGGACAGCAAAACTGAGACTCTAGAAAGGACTAGCAGAACATACTGTTAGCTCCAGAGCACCAAACCATGTCTTTAAGAAAACACACCCATGATTAAACTGACTTATTTCAGCTGGCTTATGCAATCCATGAACACAGAGCCAAGCAAAGCTTGCCTGAAAGCCCTGGAGGTGACCAGCACTGGGGAAGGATCCTGGCCAGCTGGCACACCACTGCATGCTGTCACTGACCTGCTGAACCACTACAACCAGGGTTCCTCAAGGGATCTGAAGAGAGCAGCTGCAATGGTACGAGAGAAAATAACCTCTAAGGACTTGAAATTAAAGAAGGTCAAGCAGGGAATAATGAGCATATGGAAGGCACCTGTGGCACAGCATCCTGCTCTGTGCTGGGGCTCCTACCTTTCATACATTCCTAAACAGCCTTGAAAAAGGGACACCTGGGAGAGTTTGCTGACAAATCCTGACCAGACAGCTGCAGAAGAGCTGCCCTGACTAAGTGGCATAAAGAGACTGGATAAACGATATTCAATACAGCTAAGCTCAGAGTATGCACACAGGAATTAACAACCCCAACCTCAGTTGCATGGCAATAGTCTCTAAACTGACCATTGCCTCTCAGAAGGAAGAGCTCTGAGCTATGAACTCTACCCCAATACTCACAACAGCCCAGTGCTAAGCTCAGAGAACAGGCACCCTCTCCCTCCTCGTTTAGACTCAGTTGCTCCAGGTAATAATCAGGAGACTCACTGTTCTTGTACTTTCTTTTTAAAATCCAGCTGTAATTAATTACTCTAAGTCAAAAGCAAGGAGCAGCAGAGTCAGACGTAAACCACCTGATTTACATGAGTCCAGGCTAAAGGGAACAAGTCTAGGACTCACAAGGTGTTCATGAAGTTGAATTAAGAGCAAACAAAGCAAGTTTGGAGGTGGGAGCAATTAACATTTAATTACATTAATAACAAATAACATAAATAACAGCTGGTACAGTTGAGGATCAACACAAAAACCTGTGGGCATCCATGAATTTTGCAGTCTTTACTTCTACTTCTAGCTATAACAAGCACCTCAGTAACAGATATTCTCTCCTCTCAAAAAACTTACCTCTCAGGTTTCAGTCCATGCAAATTATAACAATCTCTCCCTTCCTACACAGCAGTTCCATATCTTGAACTGCAGCTCAGTTGCCCTTGCTACCACATCTCTCAGTTGACAGTTCTCTTGAAGACATAGCAAAACACACCCTGCAACCCTGAGGACAGCCAGTTGAAACACTCATGAAGTTAAAATGTTAACTATCTGCAGAAGATTGAGTTAATTGGTCATAGCTCAACCAAGTAGTGTAAGCACTTTTCTATAAGATATGTATTTGAAATCAAGATCCCAAATGACTTTCCCAACAGAGAGAGGAACAAAGTTCAGAGGATAGAGGAAGTAGTAAGCAAAGATCAAAGAGAAAGCTGCATCTGCCTTTACCCTTAAGGTCCCAGCAGACACCCAATCCAGAAATCAAACCAGATTATCACAGGCAGCAATCCAGCATCAGCCCCTAACCAAGCACACACAGCTTAGTAATAGAAGCATCTCTGCTGAAATCAGCCAAATCACTACTTTGCTACTTTTTTGCCCGTGTGGCAAAAACCCGCATGAATATTAAGGCTCAGAAAACCGGGGTACTGTGTATACACACCCCAAACACATACACGGCACAGTTACACCAAGTGTTTAACCTGCTTCTCAGGACTTACCTGGGGCAGAAACCAAGATCTGGCATCGGGTGAGAATAGCCAGAAGGAAATCATTGTGAGAGTGGACTGTGGAGAGAGAGACAGACAGCTCATTAGCAGCACATCGGTGCCGAGAGGCATCCCCTCAAAGCCATCCTAAAGTAGCTCCCTAACCTTTCCCACAGTTGCGTTCTCCCCACGTGCTTAGTTACAATATGCAGAACTTTCAATTTCAGGCTTTTTTGAGAGTTTTCTTCTACCGGGCCCCGAATCTACTCTATGACACCAACAAGAAAAGACTTCCCACTATTTTAACTCTATTGCTACCGGAGCCCTGGCCACTCCCATTTCCTCCAAAGCACTTTCCCCGTCCGGGAAGCACCGTGGAGCCGGGAAGAACTTCCCAGGCGTGGCAGGGCAAGGCAGCGAAACGAACACAAAGTGGATTTTTACCATTGTCTTGCGTGAGAAGCCTGCGCGCTTCCAGGTCAAACTCCTCCTTACTGATCTTCTGCTTGAACCAGAGCTTCAGGTTGGCCCAGTACCTCGGGAAGAGCAGGGAATCACAGAATCAGATGGGTTGGAAAAGATGCCCCAACACCAGTCTTCCGTTAAGCAGCTCTAGGAACGGTGTAAGCACCGGAGGAAAAGCCCGGTTCCCACACCCAGCAGCGCGGAGGTTTTGCAAAGATACAGCACAAACGCGAGGGGCCGGGGGAGGCCGAGAGGGACGGGACGGGTCGCAGAGCGCACAGTCCCAGCCCAGCCCCGCATCGCCCGCTCCCTGAGGACACTCACTGCTTCACGTTCTCGCCCAGCGCCTCGCTGAGGCTCTTCTTGGCCGCCTCCAGCTCGCTCACGTAGGTCGCCATCACGACCGCCGCCGCCTGAGGGCCGTCACGTGCCCGCCGGTCACGTGCCCGGGGAGGGGAGGGGCGGTGGCCATGCGCATGCGCAGAGGCGGCGGCAGTGGCCCTGAGAGCAGAGCTGGGAACGCATCGGGAATTGCTGTGGGAGCTGCAGTTATGCCGGGGCTGCTGCTGGGGGACGAGGCGCCCAACTTCGAGGCGGACACCACGCAGGGCCGCATCCGCTTCCACGACTTCCTAGGAGACTCGTGAGCGCTTGGGGCTGCGGCGGGACCGCAACCGGGAGCGGGGGGGGTGGGATGTCCGCGCCGCTGGCAGTGCCCGGGGAGCAGGGACGGAGCGGGACGGCTCACCGCGTTTCCTCCACATGGGTGAATTCGGTGTCACCACGCCGGGCACGCTTGCTCCTAAATGTGGGGTTTTTTTCTCGTGGAACCGCAGCCCCAGCCCCGCGCCAGGGAGCTCGGGGTGGGGCGGTCACGGCGGGTTTGCCGGGGAGCGCGGTGGCGAGAGCCGCTCGTCCCCATCATCCCCTTTGCACGGCCGGAGGGCGAGCCGAGCCCCGGAGAGGGAAGAGGCAGAGGCCGGAGACCAGCTCGGGTTCACGTACATCCCGGGAGTGTGCGAAGATGTGTAGGACAGCAGTGATAAAGGGCTCTGGTCCTCCCTGAGCCCGACCTGGAAAGCCACGTGCCTTCGGGCACCATTTTCCCGCAAAGCCCGTTGCTCCATTTCTGACACAAGCACAACGTGTTCGGGACGCACTCCCGGCAGTGCTTGGCAGGCTTGAATCAGCGTTTGAGTCCCCTTCTGTTGGCATTGAGAGCTTGGGCAAACGGGGTGAAAAAAGAACCCTCTTAGCTGCAGGCCTTCTGAAACTGCCTGTTCCGGCCTGATCACGCACATGGCACGTTCTCCTTGGCTGTTTGCTGCTATTTATTCAAGGAGTATACTTATTGTCTAAAGAGACTCACAGCACCAGTGGCCAGGTAACTGCCCCACAAATTCCTGGTGACCCGTGGCAGTCACATGGCTCTGGCAGAGCTGCAGGGTGCCCTCACTTGATCCCTTTAACTGCATTCCCAAATCTCTCAGACGGGGCTTTCCCCCACTGCTGTGGTACTGGGAGCCAGATGAAGATTGGTGCAGGAAGACCTGTGAATGTCGAGCTGAGAAATGGTGCAACAAGTCCCTGGCAGGGAATTTGAAGTGCTGGGGGTGGCTTTGCTGTAGGCCTTGGGAAGCCTTTTTGCTCTAGCCCATCCTGCTGCATGCTGGACTGCCTTTCTCTGTCCATTACTTACCTTAGTTGTAAAGTGTAAGATGAGTATTTGGCTGCTCTAAAGACTCAAAAACCACTAATAGCAAACAGTGAGCAAAAGTGAGGTGGCTGTGTCATTGTAACAGTAACTACAATGTGATGTTAATTTCTGGCCTCCCCTATTAGTTGATTAATTCTTACATTTTCATTAAGGGCATTTAGCAGCTTAGAGCAGAGTGAGGAGCGAGGTGCAGCGAGTTTCTCAGAGCAGGGTTTATCTCGTGAAGGCTTCTAGTGATAGGGAAGGAAGAGTTCCCAGGGCAGAATTTCCTTATCAGAGAGATGAGCTGTTCCCGCACTCCATGCCGTGCAATCTGTACAGTTTTTTGTCTGCAGCACAAACCAGAATGACATCTCACCTTCACACTTGCTCCTGCTCTCTCCTTTCAGGTGGGGCATCCTGTTCTCCCACCCACGGGACTTCACTCCCGTGTGCACCACGGAGCTGGGCCGGGCAGCAAAGCTGGCACCCGAGTTCAGCAAGCGCAACGTGAAGATGATTGCACTCTCTATCGACAGTGTCCAGGATCACCTCTCCTGGTGCAAGGTACAGGGCATGGGGAGGTGCAAGGGGGCAGTTTACGCTGCTGCCTTGCGCCAAAGGCCACAGAAGTCCACGTAGGCTTGGAGTTACATATCTATATCCCAAAGCATCGGGGTTCTAAAATTCAGAGCGGGAATGGAAAGGTCATTTCCATCTACATGGAGCACCCCATAAAGTTCAGGGTGTACTCTGTGCACTTTGATGCAAGAGGAAAACAATACTACTGCTGTCCCACCAGTAGCTAAAAGGGTTAAAACATGTGGAAGTGATGCCAAAACCTCAAGGAGGGCAACCTATGCACAGAGCCTCAGAAAGTTCTGTAATAAAATAGGAAAGGAAAAGTGGCATCAGAAGTGAGAAGGCAATCTTCAAAGGATGTGGTTCCTGCTCAGGAAGGGAGAACAGTGGACAAACAGGGATATGTTAAACATAAAACCACAAATAGGAGAATGTAAAATGATCACAAGGAAGTATTAGAAAAAGATGGGAGTGGAATAACTTGGTGAAGGAACTTGAAAGGAACTAAAAAAAACCTTCCCTGTGTGTGCTGCCAGGAGAATGGTTCCAGGGCTAGAAGTGGTAGGGATCTAAAGTGAGTATTTCAGAGAGAAATGGCCAGAGTGTAAGAATCCCTAGGTGAATTACCTGCCACTCTTAGCTCTTAAAATTTGGAATGTTGTCACATATTTTCCAGGAGTGAGACATGTATGCAATAAGAGGCATTAAAGGTGAGAAATTTCTACACTCAGTCATTATTTAATGATTGACTGGCTTTAGAAATTAGCTAATTGCCTTATTGCTTAAACTGACCTTTGTACCTGAGTGGTGCATGGCCAATGTCCCAGCGGTCTGGGAAAAGCAATGTACAAATCCTAGTAAATGAGATTTCTGTGCTGGTTAAACTGGCTGAAACCAGCAGTCAAATTAGCAAACAACATGTCATTAAATATAACAGAAATTTTGGGTTGTGCTTTTGTAAGAGAGTCTCATTTCCTGGTTGGCTAAAGCCCTTTGAATTAGGGTATTGCTGACTTCTACAAAGGCTTTGAATTTGCAAGAAGCTTTTCAATGAAGTCAGCTTTGTGAAGGGCAGCCTCTTTGCTGCAGGAAAGCAGTAAATTATGTTGAGGGAGGTGCTGAGCTCTCTCCAGAACCTGCAGGAATGTGTGGGGTTCAGCAGACTCAGGTGATCTGAAAAAGAGATGAAGAACAAGCTGACTTTGCTGATTCCATAGAATTATTCACCACAACCTCAGGTAAAACTAGGAGAAGCTGCAGAACAGCCTCTCAATGCTGACTGAGGGGAGGCAGAGTAGGAAAGCCTTCCAGAACAACCACAGAGAGGACAGCAATCCAGGCTGTGGTGAGCTTTCTGTCAGGCTGGGAGAAGCCTTGGAGACAGTGGTTAGGAAGTGTCAGCTCAGCACCTGTCAAAAAGAAACAGGTGGAAGTCCTCCAGAGCAAAAGATCCAATTGGTGAGGACACATCCGTTGCAGGCAGGAGTGTTCCATGCAGGCTGTGGTTCACTAGATCTAAACTTAGAAGTCCTAGGAATGAGCAGAACTTTGGACAGAACCTTCTGTGCAGCATTCCTATACACACCTATACTTTCTCTTTGGATGAGGAGAAGCAGTAGTGAGAGGATGAAGCTGGTTTTATCTCGAGCACAGCCTGCAAGGAAGCAAGTGGGCAGGAGGGGTGGCTGAAATCCTGTGTGAAACAATAAAGAAACTTCTGCTTGCTTTGCTGCCAGATTTCAGTGGGCAGGTGGGGCCAGAATGTAGCCAATAACCCTCGTGTCACTTTGTTCAGCTGTGCTTGCCAACCTAAGATGTCACTGCTATTCTTAGTCATCTCTAGCCAAAAACCAGAGCCTTGCTTCGGACTCGGAACAAGCCTGTAGCTCAGCCAGGGATTGATCCCACTCTCTGACCTCCTGTCAGTGCTACTCCAAGGGCTGGATGAATGCCTGAGCTCCTTAAGCAGGCCTGGCTGGCACATGCTGTGCATATCAGAGGTTTCAGTGCTCTCTTTGGCCACTACTACCTGCACTTTGGTGAGTCAGTGGTGAATAAATTACTCCAGTGATGTCTGGTTTCAGCTTGGACTCTAGAAAGAAAATTAGTTCACAGAGAAGTGAGTCTGTGGGTGTTTCATTGCAAAATAGGGTGTGGTTTGTGAGGCTGTTTTGTAGAGCTCCCCAGGTCGTGAAATTATGTGCATTTTGGAACGAGTTACCATCCCTAGGATTCAGATTCTACTTCTCAGAAGCTCTCTTCATCCTCCAGCGCCTGCTCTGAAGAGAGGGGGGTGGGTGTGTCTCATTTGCTGATGTCTATCTGCAGCCTCCTGTGACTCTGTGGGGCATTCAGCAGCATTTCTCCTCAGCTGAACTCTCTAGCTTTGTTTTCCTTCCCTGCTCTGCTCTGACAAGGCAGTTTTGCAGGACAACAGAATGGATTCCTTGCTTCCTTCCAAGGCAGGCCTGACCACAACCCAGCCAAGATAAACGGCTCCTTTTTGCTCTGCAGTGGTGACTCAGACCTGGGGAGAAAACAAGGAAATAGAAAAGCTGGAAAGGAAACATCTGGCCACGTGTGCACCACTTGACCTGCTCACAGCATCCTGAGAAGCTGGGTCAAGGCTGCAGCCCCTCTTGTCAGCACAGAAGGGATGCAGGGCCTGCCTGCTCTTGCTGCTGCTGGCGTGCTCTGAGCAGTGCCAAGGCCAAGGGGCAGTATTTCCAACCCTGCCGTCCCTGAGTTCCCTCTGAGTAGGGCCCAGCCTGCTCCCCCACATTCCAAGCCTGGAGAGGGCGGAGAGATTTGTACATTGAAGTTACCAGCTGAGCTGATAATGCAGCACAGCAGTGAGAGGGAGGCTCACATCAGCATTGCAGTCAATTTTGTCCCCTTGTAGCATGAGAAGGATGGAAGGAACAGGCTGCCCTGTTCTGGGGCAGAAACCTTGAATTATACCTGCTTCAATGCTGGCAGCTGCTCTGCCTGTGCCACCTTGAGCAGGCTCCTCCCAGCACTACTGGGGCTCTGTGTGACCTGTGAAGGTGGTACTGCAAACTCCAGGGATAACTTCAATGATCTGGTCGAGTCCAGAACAGGTTTGAAGATGCTCAAAATACAGTTTCCCTCTGAAGCAGGTCAGGTTTGGACTAGTACAGGGAGGAACTTCATAAACCATGGTCACAGGCTGCAGAGCTGTGGAAGGGGATGGTTTTCTCTTCTGTCCCAGACGTGGTTCAGAAAGGAGTGAGCAGTGTCCCAGCACCTGCACTCAGGCTTCCACTCTTGGTTTTTTGGGAGCCTTTAGTTAAGCAAGCTGTGAGTGACGTGCTGAATGGGGCTGCTCCCTTGCACAAGACCTGTGAAATGTTGGACCTTTGTTAGCTGGTTTGCTCTGCCACTAGAGAAACAATTCCTTAAGAGCACAGTCCGGTTCAGGTGTGACACCAATATGTGTCAGCAGTGCTAGATCAAGTACTGTGAGAGAGTTGGAAGAGAGATACTGTTCTCAGAGAATGGTGGTTAAACCTCTCTGTGTCACTAACAGGAATTCCCTATTACTCCCTACCCTCTGCCTGGCCTCTGTCTCTGTGGTGGTGCCACAGCCAGGAGCAGGAACATCCAGTGGCTTTGTGTCTGCAGGACATCAACGCCTACAATGGAGAGCAACCTGCAGAGAAGCTCCCCTTCCCCATCATTGCTGACAAGAACCGGGAGCTGGCTGTCAAGCTGGGCATGCTGGACCCAGATGAGCTGGACAAGGACGGGATGCCCCTGACTGCTCGTGTGGTGAGTGCCTGGCCCCACAGCACCTGTGCCTTCCCAGCAGTACAGAACCATGGCCTGCCATCCTCCCTGTGCCCATGCGGCAGCTTACCTGGATGGGCATGGCCATGCTCAGAAGCTGGCATGACTTCCTTGGGCTAGAACCATGACTTGTGCTGGAGAGAAGAGAGGCAGCGCAGTGCTGGCCTGCTGGCAACAGCTCCATCTTGCTGTTGTCACCAATTCATCCTGGTTGTGCCTGTCCCAACTTATTTTTGTCAGTGCTTGATCTGCTGGACTTTCCCTCTCCACTTGTGTGTTTGCATTAGAAGGGCACAGGTAGCAAAACAAGCTGGCATTGGAAATGGGAGCCCCCAAAGCAAAAACATGTTCCCTGGCCATCAGTTGTTCTCTACATCCCCACCATGGCATCTCCCCTGTCCCAATACCTGTGATCAAGCAGGCCACCTCCAAGGAAAGGAAGGAATGTCAGGGCTGAGCAGATCCAGCAGAGCTGACAGACAGATCTGCCCAGCTCCTGACCCTGTCTCCCTGTGCTCAGGTGTTTGTTTTTGGCCCGGATAAGAAGCTGAAACTCTCTATACTGTACCCAGCCACAACTGGGAGAAACTTTGATGAGATCCTGAGAGTGGTGGACTCCCTGCAGCTGACAGCATACAAGAAGGTTGCTACCCCTGTGGACTGGAAGGTGAGGAGCAGAGCAAAGCTCACAGCCAGGCACTGGAAACAGGCATTGAAATGTCAACCAGCCTCTTTTGGAGGGGCACCCACAGGTTGGGGAAAGCAGCAGGTGGAGGCAGCCTTGCCTCTGAAGGCTCCTGTTTCCTGCAGCATAGACTCCCAGTGGGTTGGGCCAGCTCACCCACCTCCCAGGAGAGCAGACCTTTCCCCAGGGCTTGGAACACCAAGTGGGAGCCAGCACCACCTGTCTAGGGGTGCCTAAGCAATAGGAATGGATGAGCAGACTCAGTCAAGCTCTGCTTGCTCCAGCATCACAGAGATGCTCAAATTCCCCCCTCCTCACTCCCTGTTCCCATGGGAGTGCCACGGGGAGAAGCTGGGCTATGGGATCCCATTGGCAGGGCTGGCAGATGGCACAGCTCTCCCTTTGGACATCACTTGTAGCTCCCACTCAGCCCTTGCTGCTGGCTCCAGGCATGGGATATGCAGTTCCCTGGGGCCAAGTGTTCCCAGGGAGGCAGTGCCACCTGCCTCCCACGCTGCCAGCTCCTCACAGTCCCCATTTGCTCCCCAGCCGGGTGACAGTGTCATGGTCGTGCCTACCTTACCTGACGAGGAAGCCAAGAAGCTCTTTCCCAAAGGAGTCTTCACAAAGGAGCTCCCATCGGGCAAGAAGTACCTGCGTTACACCCCGCAGCCGGAGTGAGGGGTCTGGCCATCCATCCTGCGGGGATGCTGGGATCCTTCCTGAGCCCAGCTCCTGCCCTTCCAACACCGCACAATCCACAGCCTTGTACTGTCACACTGGTGGTGCATTGCAGTACTAAACCAACCCTCCCCAGCCCTTTCATCCCCCACATCCCCTCAGAACTAAACCCTGGGTGTTTTCCTGCCTTGAACCAGCCCTGCTAGGACGAGATGAGCAGGCCAGTGGGGACTCCGGGGCTCCTGCTGTGGCGTCTCTCCTGTTTGGTAGTGGCCGTGCTTTTTCCGGAGGCATGGTGAGAAGGGGTGTCCTGCTGGCACAGGGTGCTTTGGGGGCTCCCAACTGCTGTGTGCCTTTCAGAGCAGCTGTCTAACACACCTTTGGTCCCATGAGTAGGGGAGGAGCTGCAGAGCCAAATCTCTCACTGCTTACTGCTCTCTCATCTCTTGCTGGAAGGTGGTTGTTTTCAGGTTTTATGGAAGAGGGAATCAGGCAAATAAACTGACCTTCAGTACTACCTGCAGTGTCCCTTGTCTGTCTCTGCTGGCCCCCACGGCACCCTGCAGCATTTCCTTTGTTCCCTGTGGCTGTGCAGCTGGGATGTGTGCCCAAGCTCCGGGGGAGATGGCAGCAGCACAGACTGCCCTTGTTCTTGCTCTGTAAGGAAAGCATTTTGGAAAGACAGGTTGTCCCAGGGCACATGGTCTCTGACAAGGCAGTTGTGCTGCCCCTGCTGGGAAGGAAGAATGTGTCTCAGCCTGGCCTGCCCTTAGCTGCTGGGTAGGGGGTCCTCCCCTGCTCCCAGGGCATGAGCAGGCACGACACGAGCCATGCAAACTCCTCCCTGCTCTCCCACACCACTATCTCAGGGATTTGTCAAGAGATGAGCAATGTTTTAATATAACAGTAGAAAAGAAACCTGCTCAATTAAATAGCTCATAGGCTGGTGGCTGCTAGCATCCCTCAGTGCCCAGCCCAGTCAGCAACACTCAAAAGGCGCAGCTGTTCAAGAAATCAACAGGCTGGGGACACAAATGTACCCCTCCAGCAAGTGGGGACTGGCAGGTTTGATGTTCAAGGTGATCAATGCACTGGATGCAATGAGATCCCCTCCAGGATCCCACAGACTAAACCTGGGGTAGCACCCACAACCCTCTTTCATTACCCCCCCCCC
>VZRN01002231.1:1418456-1434201 GCA_013397935.1 Dasyornis broadbenti
GGAACAGGAAGCGGAAGCGGCGCCGGGCCGCCCGGTACCGGGGGAAGCGCGGGCGCGCTGCACCCGCCGCGTCCTTGGGGACACGCCGGGGACACGCCGGGATGGGGGGCACCGCGCCCTGGCGGTGCGGTAGCGCGGGGCGGGGGTGCCGGGTAGGGCGCAGGGAGGGAGAGAGGGAAGCGGCCCCGGGCAGGGTGACATGCTGGATCCCGGTCGGGCCCGGCAGCGGGTGACCGGCGCCCGCCTCTCGCAGACCGCCTCCTGTCGTCATGCCGAGCCCCCGGAGTAGCCGCGAGCGACGCGCCGGTGGCAGCGGCGGCCGCCTGGAATTCCTGTCCCTGAGCCAGCGCGGCCCCGCCGCCCCCGACAGCCCCTCCCGCCGCAAGGAGTCCAGCGGCGCGGCGGCCGCCCCTCTGCCCGAGGAGGACTGCATGAAGCTGAACCCGTCCTTCGTGGGCATCGCCCTCAGCTCCCTGCTCGCCATCGATCTCTGGGCCTCCAAGCGCCTGGGCGTGTGCGCTGGAGAGGGCTCGGCCTGGGGCAGCGCCCGCCCCCTCATGAAAGTCATCGAGGTGTCGGGGCATGGCATCCCCTGGCTACTCGGCACCTTCTACGGGCTCTGCCAGAGTGACAGCTCGGCGGCCAGAGAGGTGCTGCTCAACCTGCTCTTCGGTGAGGCAGGGGGCTCGCCCCGGGGTTATGCAGGCAGAGGCTAGGGAGGGCGGGGAACCCGAGGAATGGGACAGAGCTTGGTAAACCCCAGCCCCGAGGGCACCTGCTGATTTTGAGCAACCTGTGCAGGCTTATCTGGGGTGTCTGGTAGGTGAGGGAGTGACCCTGCAGCTTGAGGGCGTGGTGGTACCGGTGAGACTTGTCTGTCACAGCTGCAACCACGCACTGCAAAACTGCCGACAGCTAAAGTGCTCCTGCAGTGTAAAAAAAGTAAAGCTCTAAGGGTGCTAAAGCTTCTTTTAGCTCTTCAGGCTTGTCAGAACAGCACATTCTAGGTGCAACTGCCTCCCGTTGAGACACCAGCCCATTCCCTGAAAAGCTGCTCTGGCACACAGACATTCACACTTTCCTCCGTGCAGGCAGGGCTGTGGTGGATTGTTCTGTGTCAGCCAGTGAGGAAACTTGGTTTAAAGCACGAGTTTTAATCGTGCATGGTGTAATTCACACACACACACAGAGTAGCCTAGGTATACTGAGAGTATTCATTTTTGCTTATTTTAGAGACTGTAGTAGCTCCAGAGCCCCAGAACTTTCTTGGTTCAAAGTTGTTACTCTTGCATTAAGTTGCAAATAATCAGGATCTCACACTTATAATTTGAACTGAAATTTGCTTTGTGGGAAACAAGGTTTGTGCATTTTTCTCAATTAGCAGCACATGGTTAAAATTACTAGGGACCTGGAGGCCTCCAACCTAACTTCTGCTCCAAGGAGGTCTGTCCCAGCCCCAGGGCCTTGTCCTTCAATGTTCTGGGGCCCTATGGGCACCCATGTGGGCAAGGGTTCCCTCATGTCCCACTTGAATCTCCCACTCCCAATGTAGGAAGAGAAAAAGCAGTTGATCTAGGTTTACATGTGGGGAAGAAAAATGTTCTTAAATGAGTAACCAAAGGAAATTAACTGAAGTGACCAAAAGACTTGGTATCCAGAAACAAGCCTTAGGACAAGGAGAAGTTGGTCTCTTACATAACTTCCCTAGAAGAAGTAGCCCTGGCTGTGAGTGCTGTGTTAAACTGAGCTAACAGAGATTGAGAAAGTACCCTCTGCCCTACATGAGAAGCTGCTCTTGCCAAGTACTGGGTGAACACTTCTCACAGGTACTTTGACCTTTCTATCACAACAGCCTTTATCTCTCAGGGGGCAAGCCACCAATATTTAAATCACCCTTTGTTCATTTATTGCAATCCAAAGTTTGGTTAACTTTTCCCCCAGCAGCAGGGAGAAGCCAGACCTCAGGAGCCCTGGCAGCACACCAGCTCAGAGGCTTTCCCACTGACCTATGCCTGAGTCGTTGGTAGTGGGTTGATCATTCACCCAGTCAGTTTGACCCCCGTCACCAAGGCAGACAGAGCAATGCAGAGTCAGCACTGCCAGGAGGGGAGTTGGGAATGTTAATTCCTCTGCTACCTTCAGATTAAGGAGCAGATTGAGCCCCAAGTGATGGCAAGATCAGATTTTGGACAGAGAGAGAAGCCCTGGGGTGCAGACTAGGCAGAGCCCTGTTGGCTGTGGCAGGCCAAGGGTCTGGTGAGGCAGGAGGGATATGTACAGAGGAGCAGAGGTTGAAGATGTGCTCATGCTGCTGCAGAAGGCCAAGAGATCTGAGTGCTGTGCTCTCCCTGCCTGAGTATTGCAGCCTTGGGGAATAACCCTGCATTCTGGCAGCTGTGAGCAGCCAAGTGCTTCCTTAACTGATGGCTCTGCTTTCAGTAACCCCCTGTCTCCATCTCTCCTAGCATTGCTGCTGGACCTGGTGATGGTGGCGGTGGTGAAGGGGATCGTCAAGCGGCCACGGCCCACCCACAACAAGATGGACATGTTTGTCACCATCTCAGTGGACAAGTACTCCTTCCCCTCGGGCCACGCCACCAGGGCCGCTCTCGTCTGCCGCTTCATCCTGCGCCACCTGGTCCTGGCTGTCCCACTGCGGGTGCTCGTGGTGCTCTGGGTTCTCATTGTCAGCATCTCCCGGGTCATGCTGGGCAGGCACAACATGACGGACGTGCTCTTCGGGCTGCTGCTGGGCTATGCACTGTATGGTGTGGTGGAGCACTGCTGGCTGTCCCCGGCCACCGCACCCACCCTCTTCGCATTCTGGAGCCACTGATCAACTGCTGGCTTCCTCACAAAGCAGGGGCCATGTGCTGGTGTTCTGAGCACACACAGGGAGGGGATTTTGGGACTTGAACTTATATCCTAAATCCCATCAGTCCAGCCAAGACTTCTACACGAGCAGTGCTGCAGGCTCTGGGGCCTGTACTCAGATGTTTGGTGCTGTCTTGCCTTCCAGATTGGCTGTCAGGCAGGGTCTGCACTGACTGTTCTCTGGTGAGCACAGAGAACCAGTCTCAGCAGAGCCTGGGGAGGGCTCAGCACGCTCACCTGGCAGCTCACTGCTAATACTGTGAATCTGCATGCTTTCGCTGGGCACCTGCAATAGCCCATGGTGTACGTGGTAGCTGTGACTTGCAGAGTTTTCTTTACAATCATCCCTGTATCTGTATCCCATAAATACACTGATTATGCTGCTGTCATAAGCATACCCTGCACAGCCTGCTTTGCAACAGCTGCCTAGAGGAGACCCATGAGAATCTCTCCTCAGGGTTAGAAAGTGCTTTGTTTTCCTAAGCAATCTCTTCCCTATTGCTCTCAATTTAAGTGCTGCACTAAGGTCAGGTGTTGAGCAATAAGAACATGGGCACATGGCTCCTTTCCATGGGAAAAGGAGAGTGGGACTGAAGGGTTGATCATCAATGGGTAATAGGAGGCAGCTCCCAGCAGCAGCCTGCTCCTGAAGCTCTTGTCCAGAGCTTCCCAGTTCCTTTTTCCCTCCACAGGATTTTCAGTCTCTCAGAGGGTACGATACATTCAGAGCAATTCCTGATCGTTAGTATATCCCAGGCTGCAGAGAGTCCTGCAACACCAGCTCCTTCCCACAGCCCAGCAATACACCCAGCCCCAGGTCTCAGCCTTGCTTGCACCTCCTGCAGCAAGAGGCCCTGGCTCTGCCAGCCACTGCCACAGCTCCATATACTCCAGGGAGGCCGGCTCTCCTTCTCTGGCACCACTGGCAGCCTGATTTTCAGAGGGCTGTTGGTCCTTGGCAGGAGGGGACCACAAAGAGCCTCTGTAATGAGGTAGGGCTGAGACTGAGCCAAAAAATCATAGAACCCACATCATCAGGGACCACAGCCAGGCAGGGAGTGAGGGCTCTGGATTGAGCTCAAATAACGAGCTTAAGCAGCGCTCCTGGCATGTGGGTGGAGGGATTGGGTCCAGGTGAGGCTCTTTGTGGTCATTGAGGGGTATTAGTACACTCAGGCCCTGCAAAGCACCAATTAAGTTGTATTAAGACCAGGCAGTGTTTAAGTGGGCTGTTTACCTGGGTAGAGTGTGCAGGAGCAGCCTATCACTGTCAGTTGTACAGGGGCTGAAATGAAAGTGGCTGATGTGACAGGGCTCCGCTGGAGCTGAGCCCCGACCCACTGACAGGGTGAGCCAGTGAAGCTCCCAGGTCCGGGTTGGTGCTTCAGTGACCAAAAATTAATCCCCTGGGTTGCACTGCATGTCTGGCAGCCAGCTGGGACAGTCCAGCATATCCGTGGCAGCACCTGGACACCCCGGCCTGCCTTCCTGTCCCAAGGCAGAGACCAGCCCTGTGGTGGCTGTGGGAGCACAGGCAGGTGGCATGCTCCACTGTGGGCAGGGTTTGGGGTGGTCAGGGTTTGTTGAGCTGTGCCAAAACATCTTTGCTCTACCTTTTCCAAAACACAGAGTGTTTTTTGTCTGTGCGTAGAGTCTGTTTTTAGAGTTGTTGGGGTCTTCCTCTCTACATTATGGAGGGTACAGCAGCAAACCTGTGATCTGTGGCTTGCACATGCATGTGTGTGCCAAGAGGTGCTCTTGACTCACTTGCAGAACCCTCCATGAGGTCCTAGTGGCACCCACCATCACCACTGCACAGCCCTGCTGGGTCAAGCTGCCTGGCCATCCTCTCACCTCTTCTCTGCTTCTCTCCAGCTCCACCAGAGCTTTGGTCTCCTTCTGTGCTTGTAACTTTTCACTGCTTCTCCAAAAAAGGGTGCAAACTCACTAATAACACAGAGGAGCTTTCTGCTCCACTTGTCCCACGGCATTTCTGCCTACTGTGGAAGTCCAGAGCAGACACTGTTCGGCAGACACTGCTGCCCACACTCTACATCATGGGTACTTGACAGGTATGGGGAACTGTGACTTTTCCACAGATATTAACCAGCTGGCCTTCACCAAAATATCATGGCTTGACCCTAGTGTCTGGCAGCACAGTTTGTCTGGGCTGTGAGTCCAGGGTACAGGGGAATAAAGTCCAAGGCAATGCAGCGTCCTGTAGGGGGGAGTGCAAATTCAGGGGCAACCTGCACAGAGGTTTTATAGCACAGTTGAGAGCTCGGAGAGCTCCCTTGTACCTGTCACCTTTGGGCAGTCTGTGCAGAGCTTACAGAAGAGCCAGAAGCCAACTGACAGCGGAGCAGGGAGAGTAGCACTGCTACTGCTGGCACCTCACCATTCCCGTGCTGATTCCTTGCCTGGTAAGAGATTTACCATGCTTTTTGACAGGCAGGCACAGAGTGTGGGTTGGCAGCTCAGTGCCTTTGCCCCGGGCAAAGATCAGCCCTTGCTAACAGTGAGGGACAGAAAGAGCTTTATTAAGCTTACTGCAAACATACTATGAATTTTAGAAGGTTAAAATCAGTTCAGCTGCAGAGATCGACCCCTCCCCAGCCCTGTGCCTTGCTCCGCTCTATGGCAAAGTTCCCTGGACATGGGAGAACAAATTTCCCCTGCAGTCCTCAGGGGCTGTCTGGCTGTGAGTGTGCCAGGAGCCAGCAGGGAGCTCTGGATCCACCTGGTCTGTGCCTCCTGCTGTCAGAGACAAGCTTTGCCTTACTGGCCCCACAACCCTAGTACCAGTGGTGCTCCTCACACTGAGGTTCTGCTGGCCCCAGGACTCTGCTAGCCCAGGAGTGAGCCATGGCTATGGGGACACTGTGGTGACATGCCCAGCCCAGGGGCACAGGGGATGTGGGCAATACAGTGTCGACTGCCACTGGAGCAGTCAGAGCCGTGCGTAACTCCAGGTACCAGGATAACCGGGGTTAGGCTGATCCTGATAACCTCAAAGTAAAAAGTCCAGGGCAGCGTTAGTTTACCAAGCGCGGATCGGCTCCATGTTCGCGTCCCCGCGCAGTGCCTGGGATGGCTCTTTAGGCCGCCGTCCGAGGCTGCGGTGACAGCGCTGCCGGAACAGCCAAGCAGGCGGCCGGGAGCCAGCCGAGTTCTGGCTTCCTTTCCCTGGCCCCGTGGGAGGAGTGACGGAGGGGGAGGTCGCGCTCCCGAACGCTGCGCACCATAAAGCCAGGCCGCGGTCCGGCGTTACGGGTGGGGGTATCCCGGCAGAGACCCTCGCACGGCTCCCAGCCTGCCGCCAGCCTTCCCTACGCTGCTCAGCCCACGGCTGCAGGTCGGTTGAGGGTGTCCCCTGAGCTGCCGGCACGCAGCGGGCGTCGGGACAGCACAACAGGAATATTCCCGGGAAAGGGAGAAGGCAAAGGGCAGGCAGAGGGGCTGTCACCCACCAGGGAGGGAGCCGTCGGTCCCCAAAGTAGGGCACAGCACTCCAGGGCATCTCCATCACGAGACTTGGCATGGGCAGGGAGATTTTGAGTCTCCCTGACACGCGGTAGTATTTCTCCTCAGGGCATCCAGGGGCAACACCACAACAGTGCAAAACCCAACACTGGCAGGGTGCCCACCTGGCAGGGGACAGCAACTGCTTCGCAACCCCAGACAAGCTTTTGAGGGGCTGCCTCTCTTGGGACCTCTTTGGTATACCAGGGCCAAAGTTTTGCACAGTTGCACCCCTGGCCGCTCAGCCCCCCTGTCTGATGCTGTCCCCAGGCAGAGACTGGTGGTGGAGCGCAGCATGGCAAAGAAGGTGGCCATCATCGGTGGGGGCAGCAGCGGGCTGTGCGCCATTAAAGCCTGCCTGCAGGAGGGGCTGGAGCCCGTCTGCTTCGAGAGGACCGGCGACATCGGAGGCCTCTGGAGGTTTGAGGTAAACCCCGCTGGTGTCCTGCTGGGGGTCAGCACGGTGCCCTCAGGGATCAGTGGTGGCTGGTGGGGTGACAGCTGGCCACGGTGGAATCCCCTGGGTGAGACTGAGGGCAGGGGCTCCATGTAGAGGAGGACCTCATCAGCCCCAGCCATCCCTGCCCATCATTCCCCCAGCCAGTGCTGAGCTTTGCCCCACTCCCACAGGAGCAGCCCGAGGATGGCCGTGCCAGCATCTACCGCTCTGTCATCATCAATACCTCAAAGGAGATGATGTGCTTCAGTGACTACCCCATCCCCGAGGACTTCCCCAACTACATGCACAACTCCAAGATCATGGAGTACTTCCGCATGTATGCCCAGCACTTTGACCTGCTCCGCCACATCCGCTTCAGGGTGAGAGCTGGAGGTCTGAGAGGGTGGTGGCAGCAGGAACGGGGGGCACAGGGTGCCTGACACCGCTCCCCCTGTGCCCAGACCAGCGTGTGCCGCGTGTCCAAGCACCCCGACTTCGCCAGGAGTGGGCAGTGGGAGGTGGTGACGGAGAGTGAGGGGAAGAAGGAGGCGGCTGTCTTCGATGCCGTGCTGGTGTGCAGCGGGCACCACACTGATGCACATCTCCCGCTCAGCTCCTTCCCAGGTACTGCTCTGCACACTGGCATGAGGAGACACCCTTGAAAGCTAGTCCATGCCAGTCCCTATTCTTCCTGCTGCTTTCCCTCCTGGCCCAAACATTTCCCTGCCTCCTTTGACTCCTGGACCACTCTTATGCTTCCTGGGAGTGGTTTGGTGGGGCAAGGGGGCAATCTCCAGTCTTCAGGGGGTGATCCTCCAAGCTGGCACTAGGAAGCCAAGCATCCCTCCTCCCTGCTCACAGGAATTGAGAAGTTCAAGGGCCGGTACCTCCACAGCCGAGACTACAAGGATGCTCAGGCTTTCACAAACAAGAGGGTTGTTGTCATCGGGATCGGGAATTCCGGGTCAGACCTGGCTGTGGAGATCAGCCAAACAGCCCAGCAGGTGAGCAGTAGGAGTGGGGTCCTGGTGGGCAGGCCAGCCCCTGTGGGGCACTGTCAGCTCTACAAGGACACCAGGACCAAGGCACTTGCACAACTGCTGCTCTATCCCAGCACTCGCTGTGTTTGGCAATGCTGGCACCTGCCAATCCCAGCTGCCAGGCAACTGAGACATGGTCCCGCTCTGCTGCGAGATGCCAATCACCAGCTCCCTCTGCCCTCTGGGTCTTTTCTTGAGCAGCACAAAGTGGAGTGATACCAGGGCAAGGACATGTTCTCCCCAGGCAGCCCTCCCATGACCACCACTGCCTTCAGGAAGTGATCCTTCATCCTTGTCTAGGTCTTCCTCAGCACGCGGCGGGGTGCATGGGTCCTCAACCGGGTTGGAGATCAGGGCTACCCTATAGACACCATCTTGACCACCCGTATGAAGACATTCCTGAAGGAGCTGATCAGCTCATCCATGGCATGTGACTACATGGAGAACAAGTTGAACGCCAGGTTCGATCACTCACGTTACGGCCTGAAGCCAAAGCACAGGTATCAGCAACACTCCCCCTGCCTAGAAGGGACCATCTGCCTGCCCCTGTGTCCAGCCCCACTCAGCCAATCCATGCTCCCTGTGCTTGGGCTGGGTTAATAGTTTTGTTGTGCCCAGGCAATGCTTGAGGGAGCCCCTTCCAAGGACTCCTGGAGACACCCGTGCAGGGGCAGCTGCTGAGCATCTCTGGGGATGAGCACTCTCAGAGCAGGGAGCAGCAGCTGGAGCAGGACATGGAGCAGAACCACTCTCTTCCAAGTATCCTAATGGCTCCTTGTACTTTCCAGGGTCCTTCACCAGCACCCAACCATCAACGATGACCTGCCCAACCGCATCATTTCAGGCAGGGTGCGGGTGAAGCCGAACATCCGGGAGTTCACAGAGACATCTGCCATCTTCGAGGATGGCACCAGGGAAGACATTGATGCTGTAGTTTTTGCCACAGGATACAGCTTTTCCTTCCCATTCCTTGAGGACTGCGTGAAGGTGGTGGACAACCAGATCTCCCTCTACAAATACGTGTTCCCCCCTAACCTGGAAAGGACAACCCTGGCTTTCATTGGCCTCATCCAACCCCTGGGTGCCATCATGCCCATCTCTGAGCTCCAGTGTCGCTGGGCCACCCGTGTCTTCAAGGGTAAGTGAGGCAAACCTACCCTGTGGATGCAGCCCTGGAGTGAGGGCAGATGGTGCCCAGCCATGTAAGGGAAGCAGCAGCTTGCTGTGCCATCCTGGCCGTGGTGATGGCATGGCAGCCTTGCAGCTGTCATGGTGAGATGGGCTCTTGCCTGAGACTATGTACCACAGGGACATCCGTACCCTAAGCTTCACAGGCTGCTCCTTCCCATCTCAAGGCACTTGGACATGCCTCAAGTGCCAGACCACATGCCATGGTGGTGCTGGCAGAGGGAGAGCACCCAGGCAAGGGCAGCACCACAGTGACCACTTGTGTCTCATCCTCCCCAGGGCTGAACAAGCTGCCCCCACAGCATGACATGGAGGCTGACATTGAACAGAAGAAAGAAGCGATGGCAAAGCGGTAAGATCCCTGTGGGAGCACCAAGGGGCTGCCTTATGGGCATCCATCCTGTCCCATGGATGCATCCTGGCACATTTGCGTGTGCCAACAGAGGGCAGGGATGTGGTTGGCCACACTACCCGCAGTCCAGTCAGTCTGTCCAATAGCACCTTCCTGGAATGCAGGGCATCTGTCCACTCTGCTTCTAGCCCCTACCTGCCATCCCTTCCTGCCCACAGGTATGTGAAGAGCCAGCGGCACACCATCCAGGTGGATTATATCCCCTACATGGACGAGCTCGCCTGCCAGCTGGGGGTCAAGCCCAATCTGCTCACACTGTTCCTCACAGACCCCAAGCTGGCGATGGAGGTGGCCTTTGGTCCCTGCACACCCTACCAGTACCGGCTGCGGGGCCCGGGTGCGTGGGATGGTGCCAGGGAGGCCATCCTCACCCAGCAGCAGCGCATCCTCAAGCCCCTGCAGACACGACATGTGGAAGAGAGCACCTCAACCCCCACCATGCCCCTCATCTTAAAGCTGGTCGGGGCCCTGGCCATCCTGGCTGCCGTTTTTGCTTACTTGTAGGTGCCCTGAAAGTGCAGGAAGGGAGGCTTTGCAATGTGCTGGGGGGCTGGCTGGCCACCCCTGCCCCTTGGCAACCTGTGCACCCCAGTGGTGGCAGAAAGCTTCCTCCTGCCTGGCACAGCCCCACTGTAACTACACCATGAGCTCGGGATGCACAGAGCCTCCCCAGCTGCCTCAATAATGCTTGGGCTCCTGCTCTGCACCTCCCCCTGGGGAGTGCCGTCAGGGACAGAAGAGGAAACCTGCTCACTGCAGGCTAAAATCCAGTCCCTCTCAGCCAGCGCTCCGGGCTTTTCTGTCCCCTCCAACCCAGCCGTGCCAATGTTGCGACACTCGCAGTAGAGCTATGCAACAAAGGCACAGCACAATTTCTAACTGAATAAATGCATTAAACAGCCACGCATCTGTCCTGTTACTGACACTATCACTGACACCACTGTGTGCTGTGGGAATGCTCATGGGTTTGAGATCGGCCTCGTAGCACTGGCTTACTACAGTACGGGCTGATGCACACTCAACGTTCCACGGCAAGACAGCCTCTCTCAGGGTGTGTGCCGCCGGAGCAGGTCCTGGTGGACACAACGGCATGGCTCAGTGCCGCCCTCATCACCTGCCCGCAGCGCCTTTGAAAGGTGGGCTGGGGTAAAGGGTGGGGGTCCTGGCCACCACACGCCTGGGTTAGTCATGCCAGCCCCCCATATCATCCCCCTCGGTTTGTTTTCCACGCCACAACCTGCTGAAATCTGAAGCATAGCCACCTCTCTGCCCTGCCCAGGAAGTCCAGGGGCAATGCTGGCATCATTAAACGCTTATAGAACTTAATGCACCGCTTGCGGAGGGCAGACGCAGGCAGGAGGTGTGGCAGGGCGGTGGGGGAAACCTGTAGATCATGTCTGGAAGAAACACATCTTGTGACACCCCAGCTGACCTCAGCCGCCCACAGGAAGCACAGGGACAGTCACTCCCAAACCGAGCAGCACCAGGCATCCTCACTGGTGGCACCCACCAGGCTCTGCAACCCCCCTTCAGTGTGTTTCGTTCCTGGCCACGACTTCTCCACCATCCCTGCCACCACCACACCGTGGGACATGCCTGCCCGGAGAGTAGCCATCGTCGGTGCCGGCGCCTCTGGCCTGTGCGCCCTGAAATGCTGCCTGGATGAGGGGTTGGAGCCCACCTGCTTTGAGAGGAGCAAGGACATCGGGGGGCTCTGGCGCTTCGAGGTAAGCCCCGCGCAGCCAGCCGGCCCCGCGGCAACAGCACGGATAGGATTGGGATCGGTCCTTGGCAGATAACGACGCACCACTCCCCTACTTTGTATGCGTGCAGCAGGCAGGTTTCCAAAGAAAACCACAGGAAAGTAAAAGTGCTTTGGCAGCGTGGTGCCAGCTGGTGTGCCAGAAACACAGAACGCATCTCCTGCTGACCAGCAGCAAGATGAAGCCTTCCCAAGGACGTCATTCCATGGCTTGCTCCCCCAGTTTAGACTTACCTTTTACCACCTCTTCCTCTGCTGTTTTGCTCCTGGTCGCTCCCAGCCCTTTCCTACCCATCTAGTCCTACCTGACCCCACTGTCCCAGTCTCTGTCCTGCCCAGCCCTTTCCTGGAATCATGGTTGCTCCTCTCCCTGCTTCTGTGCCACTCGCCCATGCAGAGACACTGAGCGATGCCTTCTCTGTGACTTGGCTCTCCTGCCTTGGATGAATCCAAGAGCTTGTTTCTGCCCCCACCTAATGAAGCTGCTAACTTTTCTCCCATGGACCCATCAACAAGATGGCCAGTGATCCCACCATGCTCGGATTTGTGGGTGGTAGAGCCTGGGGGGACACACGTGGCACCAAGCCACCGTGGGGTCTGTGGTGGATCGGTCACAGTCCACTGATTCTGCCTGTGATGGATGAAGAACAGGGTTGGTGGAGCAGAACCAGAGCAGCAGCATCTGGCTGCTGAGGCACAGACCTGGTGAGCAGGAGCAGCCACTCAGCAGGAAGCACCGGAGCTGGCTCCACAACCGGGGATTCCTGATGTAGGAACCCAGGGCAACGGCACCACAGGAGCTTTGAGAATGCTCCACCTCATGGGGCAAGGAATGGAAGCAGGGAAACTGAGGCACAAGATCACCACAACCACTGCCAGGCCCCTGTAAACCCCTTCCCAGTTTTTTGGAGTGGGGGATCTCAGTCACAGGAGAGTGCTGGGTGCAGGGATGGGTGCTACAATCACCTGTGGCTTAATCCTGCACCCACAGGGGAGGTGCCAGGCCGGGCAGGCAGGCGGCCTTGCAGTCCCTGGCCAGTGTTGAGCTTTGCCCCACTCCCACAGGAGCAGCCCGAGGATGGCCGTGCCAGCATCTACCGCTCTGTCATCATCAATACCTCAAAGGAGATGATGTGCTTCAGTGACTACCCCATCCCCGAGGACTTCCCCAACTACATGCACAACTCCAAGATCATGGAGTACTTCCGCATGTATGCCCAGCACTTCGACCTGCTCCGCCACATCCGCTTCAGGGTGAGAGCTGGAGGTCTGAGAGGGTGGTGGCAGCAGGAACGGGGGGCACAGGGTGCCTGACACCGCTCCCCCTGTGCCCAGACCAGCGTGTGCCGCATGTCCAAGCACCCCGACTTCGCCAGGAGTGGGCAATGGGAGGTGGTGACGGAGAGTGAGGGGAAGAAGGAGGCGGCTGTCTTCGATGCCGTGCTGGTGTGCAGCGGGCACCACACTGATGCACATCTCCCACTCAGCTCCTTCCCAGGTACTGCCTGTGGGCTGCTCATCTGCTCCCTGACATCCCTAAATGCCTTTGCAGCTTAATACACCAGGTGGGATTGCATGAGTACCCAAAGCACCTTGCTGGCAGATGTCACCGCTGCCAGTGTGCCTCTCCCACCTGGGACAGGCTCCCTCTCCAAGCTGCTGGTCAAGCACCTGCTGGGCTCTCCTGCTCCTCAAAAAGGCTGGAGGGCTTGGCTCTGGTGGTGGTCTTCTCTGGGTGCCAAAGGAAAATGCCTGGAGAGCTTTCAGCTGTGGAGAAGCTCTTAAGCTGGGGAACAGGCTGGAGCATAACTCCTATTGGTCACACTGGTCCCAGCCTGTTCCCAAAATACATCACCAGGGTGAACAGGGGACATCTGCCCTCCAGCCCCACAGCCCAGCCCAGCATGGCTTCCCTCTTTCTTCCAGGGCTGGAAAAGTTTGGGGGCTGGTACCTGCACAGCCGGGACTACAAGACCCCACAGCCCTTTTTGGGAAAGCGGGTGGTCGTGGTTGGCATCGGGAATTCAGGCATCGATATCGCAGTGGAGCTGAGCCACGTAGCCAAGCAGGTGTGCTGGGAGAGTCTACAGGGATGGGACCCCAGAGGGCACCGATCATCCCCCACCACCCCCTATGGGCTCCCCTCCCTCCAGTACCTGGCAACAAGCATCCCATCTCCTCTCTAGGGGGGTGGCTATGGTGGGCTGAGCAGATGTGCTGGCTTCCCTGTCCCTGTAGCACAGCAGGGGCCAGCCTGGTCTGAGGATGCTGCTACCTCTCTTCTCCTTTCTCCCAGGTTTTCCTCAGCACCAAACGTGGGTCCTGGGTGCTGTTCCGAGTGGCAGACAGCGGGTACCCCGCTGACTTCAGTTACCTCAGTCGCTTCTCACAGCTCCTTCAGAACCTGCTGCCTCCAAATGTCATCAGTTTTCTCATGGAGAGGAAGCTGAACACCCGCTTTGACCATGCACTCTATGGCCTAAAGCCTAAGCACCGGTGAGTGCCCCAGCAGCACCGCAGGTACTTGCTCCAGCGATGTCCATCCCCCTGCCAGGGCCTGAACAAGGTCTGTCTTGCCTTCCAGGGTCCTTGACCAGCACCCGACCATCAACGACGACCTGCCCAACCGCATCATTTCGGGCAGGGTGCGGGTGAAGCCGAACATCCGGGAGTTCACAGAGACATCTGCCATCTTCGAGGATGGCACCAGGGAAGACATCGATGCCGTGGTCTTTGCCACAGGATACAGCTTCTCCTTCCCATTCCTCGAGGGCTCTGTGAAGGTGGTGGAGAACCAGATCTCCCTCTACAAATTTGTGTTCCCCCCAGACCTGGAGAAACCGACCCTGGCTTTCATTGGCCTCATCCAACCCCTGGGTGCCATCATGCCCATCTCTGAGCTCCAGTGTCGCTGGGCCACCCATGTCTTCAAGGGTAAGGTCAGGCAGTTTGCGGGATGCAGCTGGGCTGCCCCAGCCACACCAAGACTAAGTTGTTAGGCTGGTGGCATCCCCTCATACACTGCCTCCCCATACTCACTTTTTTAATCCTCCTTTTGCTTCTTCATGAGGACAAAACCCAGTGTTGCATTTTTCAATGACTCTTGCAGTGTTCTTCTCTTCTGGGGGCCACTAACTGGTCCCGTTGCCTGGAACCACCTTCTCCCTTTCCTTTCCTGCCACTGCTTTCTTTGCCCATGTCTCCCACTTTGCTCCTGATGTGGTGTGGCATATCCCAAAAGCCCCACGTGCAAATGGAGGCCAGGCTGGGCTGCAAAGCCATCCAGATTGTGGCAGGTGCACATACCTCACTCCATCTACATCCCCCTCTCACCCAGGGCTGCGAGGCCTGCCATCACACGCCAACATGCTGGCTGAAATCACACAAACCAAGGAGAGAATGGCTAAGCGGTAAGGCCCCTGTGCAGCACCACCCTGCCACCTTTACCCCTGTGCCCCCATGTCAAACCCACTTGCCCTCCCTGCCCACAGGTATGTGAAGAGCCAGCGGCACACCATCCAGGTGGATTATATCCCCTACATGGACGAGCTCGCCTGCCAGCTGGGGGTCAAGCCCAATCTGCTCACACTGTTCCTCACAGACCCCAAGCTGGCGATGGAGGTGGCCTTTGGTCCCTGCACACCCTACCAGTACCGGCTGCGGGGCCCGGGTGCGTGGGATGGTGCCAGGGAGGCCATCCTCACCCAGCGGCAGCGCGTGGTCAGGGCCCTGCAGACCCGGGCCAGCCGCCACCCCACCGGTTCCAGTGCCGTGCCCAATGTCCTCACGGTGCTCTTCAGCATCGGCATGATTGTGGCCACCCTTCTCTACATCTCGCTCTCAGCCTGAAGTGAAGGAAACAGCAGGTCCGTCCAGCAATCTCATCGGCATGATTGTGACCACCCTCGTCTACGTCTCGCTCTCTTTCTAGCTTCAAGTGAAGGAGACAGCGAGTCCTCCCAGCAATCTTCTCCTTTTCACTTGGGCTTATGTTTGTTGTCTCTCGCTAGGAGCACGGAGGGAGTCGTTCCTTGAAGGTGCAGCCTGGTCTGTCACGCCTTCCCGCTGTGGTACGACTAAGCCTGGTCACGGGCTGCTCTGAAGACAGGGATCATTCCTCTTCCCTCAATCCTGGCCTGGCAGCTCCACAAACTCTACGGGTTAGGTCACAGAGGTGGTGGGGAAACCGGGAACGGGCCCAACCGGGGCACCTCCGGAAAGCGCAATAAAGCTTGTCCCCGTGCCGCGGGGACCAGAGAACACAGTGCCTGGCTGCGTCAGTCTGTGGGGTCCATCCTGAGGGTCCACCATGCCCACAGGCAGCACCCTGCCGCTCGTACCCTGCAACCCACCGTCGCGCCCGGCCCCAGCCCTGCCCGTAACAGACATGGCCGCCGGCGGGTGAAGCAGCGCGGCCCCCGAGAGCGCCATTGCCAGGAGCGGACCGGGCCGCCCTCAGCAAACATGGCGGGTGCCCGGCGGCGGGGCCGCGGGTCGGGGGCGGGGCG
>VZRN01002231.1:1434270-1468037 GCA_013397935.1 Dasyornis broadbenti
GTGAGAGTGGCGGCTCCCCGGGCGCCGCTGCGGGAGGCGGTGGGAGAGGCATGGCTGCGCGTCCCCGCGGTGTAGCGGTGTCCCGGACCCCGCAGCGGTGCAGAGCCCGTCTGGCAGCCCTTCGGGAGGGCCCGGCTCCTGCCGGTGTGTCCCGCTCCGCCCCCGGGCTACGGCAGACCCGCGGGTGGCCGTGGGCCGAACTCGCCGTGACAGCCCCACCACCGCCCCCGCCGAGCAGATCCTGAGCCCCAGCCCTGCCTGCTCGGAGGGAGATTTTCCGTCCCCGGTATCCCAGCTCATCCCTGTAACCTTACGGCAACCTCAGGGCTGAGCGCTGGTTCCCTTCTTCGAAGGAGGGAGAACCCGGGCGGATCGGGCTTCCCTGGGCCACGCAAGCCCCAGGCGGTGTCAGCCTGGCGGGATGCTGGTCTTCATCCCTCCCTCAAAAAGCCCCTGGGAGTGCCTGCCAGTGCTTCCCAGTGCTGCTGGACAGACACCCCATCCCTCCTGCATAAACCCCTTTCGGACTGCCTGCCAGGGCTTCCCTGTGGCCGGGTGGGACAGGCAGCAAGCGTGGCACATCCCGGGGGGAATGGGTATAATTCACTTGTCATTTTCCAACTGGGAAGGTGGGACTGCCTGGAGCCGAAGGGCCCTGGTGACGGGGCAGGCAGGCAAACACACCTTACTGTGCGGGCTGCAGCTGGCAGGGGCTTGCTGCCAGGCTGGAAGTGGATGTGCTGAGATATCATCGGGGTTTGTTGGGGCTCTGGTGTGGGCAGTATTTCCATCCGTGGACATGCCTGTGTCACACCTTCCCCTGTGCTACAAGGGCTGGTCTGAATGCAGGAGGGTTTGAGCTGTAGAAGGTAATTAGCAAAGCCAGGTACTGCAGGCTGTGCATAAAGACCTGTCCTGGCACAGGCAGGGTGCCCCTTTGTGCGATGCAGGGGATTCAGATGGCACACGCCAGAAAGGAGCCTCTGCTCGGGATAAACCTCAGGAAGTGTTTGGAGACCGTGGCCTGTAAGGGACAGAGGGACTGGATTTCTTTTAGAGAAGAGAAAGGGAAGCTTCACATCTGTTGATGCCTACATGTATCTCTCAGGTTTGTCCTACTACAAGGGATGTTCAACCTTTCCTACCTTCCTCCCCATCGATGAGAAGTAAGGGAGCCTTAGTGGAGATACTGGGGAACAAACTCATCAATAGCAGGTCTGGTGGCACAGGGGCAGTTTTTGTAAGGAGTTGTCTGAGCCTCCTCAGAGCACAGGGGGAAGATGTCAGAGCAAGAGGTGCAGCTCATCTGACCTGGATCTTCAGGTATACTTGATCCACACTGAGAGGGGTGGGGGTATAGGTTAGCTGCCCATTTGAGCTGCCTCTTAGCCCTCAGGATTTAAGAAATACCATAGTAATTGCTACATAATATTCTAAAGCCTGGCTTTGGCTGGCAGCCTTGCTTGGCACCCTTCATATAACTTGATCTTTTAAACAAACCTCTAAATGTCACAAGTGAGCACATGAAGCAAGGCTGGCTGTCCCCTTGCTTGCCCTGAAGAGGCTTGGTAAGCTGAAAGCCGCAAAATAAGCCTGGAGGCAGGCAAGAGCCCCAATCCATCCTGGAAAATGGGTAAGGCCTTAAGAGTCCTGTGTAGCTTGCAGTGGCTTTGTTGTTTGTCTTGAGAGGTGTGTAGTTGTTCATGAGTTGGTCAGTTCTCCTATTTTGCTTTCTCTGAGCTGGATGAGATTGGGGATTGTGGCCCATCTCCAGCTGCAGAGGGTCACTGAGGTGGCTGGGGCTGCCCTTCCCTCACTGTGGGCCTCCAGACAGCCAGGCAGACGCTGGCTAGATCACAACAAATGGACCTTCTCGCTGTACTGTGCTGCAGCTGACACAGTGGCTTGCCTGGTGAATCATAAGTGAATGCTGCTGAGAGCTGATCTTTTCGCAGACACCACAGCATTAGCCCCACTCTTTGGATGAGCTCCAGCTTGGACGATTCCACTTGGACACTTCAAATGCTCTGTGTCGCCTTTGCAGGCACAAGGCTCTGCTCTTCTGCCTGCAAGCTCCTGGAGACTTGTTGGGAACTGTAAAACAGCTGCTACTTTCACTCCCTGGCTGTTTTCTTGCTGGATGTAGGGGGTTTGTCTGTACAGCCTGACTGTGGGACTGTGAAAGTGGCTCTGTTAACACCAGGCGGTTGATTTGCCAATAAAGATTGGCTTTATTTTTCCCATCAGCTCTACTCTGCTGGCTGCCAAGGGCTGATGTGGGACACAGGTGAACTGGTATTGGTTTTGAAGTCTAACAATTACCAGCTTAACTAGAGTGATGGTTCTTAAGGATATGGCTATAATTAGGTCAAGCTGTCTTGTTTGTTGAATTTCCATTCAGCTCCCAAACTTGGTAGTGGGAATGAACTTGGGGCCTCTTTTAGGATTGCTGTTCATCTCTGCTGGCAAAGAACATTGGGAACTGGCTCCTTTGCTCCTTTCCTTGCTGCCAGAGCCCATGGGCAGAGGCAGAGTGTTGTTTTCTCTCCCTCACAGGGGCTGCTGAGCTGTCATGGGGAATACCACCAGTGAACGGGTGTCTGGGGAGCGCCATGGCTCCAAATCCCACCGCTCAGATGGCTCCAGTGCATCCCACCCTACCAAGGAGCACCCGCACAAGATCATGGTGGGCAGCACCGACGATCCCAGCGTTTTCAGCTCCCATGACTCCAAGGTAGGGGCTGGCTGCTCCCTTCTCTGCCTGCCCTCTGGAGCTTTGGCTCACTGGCTGTGTGGGGCTGCATTCCCAGCCATGTGAGCAGTCTCTGGGGAGCTGGGAGACTGGAGGAACTCTGTGTTACTCCTGTCTGGGATGTGCAGGTGGGCTGATAGAGGCCAGGGGGAAGTGGATGTTTACAGTTGTGTTTACAGTGTTTACAGTTGTCTCTGTGTTTCAGTCAGGCTCTGGTTTTCTTTGCCCAGATTCCTGGGGACAAGGAGTTTGTGTCATGGCAGCCAGATCTGGAGGAGTCAGTGAAACCATCACAGCAGGCTCGTCCAACTGTCATACGCTGGGCTGATGGAGGCAAAGAGGTCTTCATCTCTGGATCCTTCAACAACTGGAGCACCAAGATCCCACTCATCAAGAGGTAGCCAGTCTCCTCTGCTCCATTGCAGGGTTTACTTTTCCCTTCTCTATGCTAGTCTGTTTCCTTTGCTTGCTTGGCTTTCGTTCACCCAAGCTGTGGGTCTGAGCACAAATACACAGTCAGCTCCTTCCCTGAGTGGTGCTGCAGGGACAGTGGGAAGTTGTGAAGCGGGGACAGGACAGGATGGGCCACTTTGCTTTCCCAGCTGGATGCCATGCAGCAGCCTGTGCTGGTAGCAGAGCCCTGCCCAGGTATGCAGCAGTCCTGTGGAAGCTGTCAGCTCTTCCCTTGGCTGCAGCATTATCCCATGCCTAGTTGTACTGCTGCCAGTGGGGGTTAGTTGTTTGACCCTCTTGTGTCCTGCCCTAATGATGTCCTCATTATTGTGCAATGTGTGTGACTTACATGGTAGCCTGTGTAGGACTCTGGGCATAATCCTAGCAATTCATCTGGAATGAGGTTTTCTCAATTGCAGGCTTGACAAACAAAGCTGTCCCACTTCCTCCTGTCCTCTTGTGCCAGCACAGGGCAGGAGCTTTGCCCACGCATTCTTCCCAGCCTGTCTTGCACAGGGTGTCTGTCACGTCCACTTTCTCTTGGCATGGAGGACTGGGCTGCCACTTGTAGCTGGGCTGCTAGGAGTTTGAGCTATGCTGGTGCTTGGAATGCTTGTGCCTGTTGTGGCCAGTGTGGGGTCACTGATGGTGAGCAAGCCTAACCCTGCATGAAGGTATTGGGGTAGAGGGGCTGGGCAGTGCTGGTTCTTGGGGCCCTGTGGAAGAGCAGCATTCAGAGTGACAACATTGTGATGCTGTTGCACATGTGTTCTCTCTCCACAGCCACAATGACTTTGTTGCTATCCTGGACCTCCCAGAAGGAGAGCACCAGTACAAATTTTTTGTGGATGGCCAGTGGGTCCATGATCCATCTGAGGTAATGCTCAAAGCTTTATCCCTGCAGATCTTGTCTTCTTCAGGGAACTAGACAGGATGTAACTGCAGCAGAGGAGTAACAGGAAGAGTGGAGACTATCTGCTGAAACAAAAGGCACACCTCCATCCCCTGAGTCATTTCAGAGGCTGGTTCCTCTGGACTTAGTCATGATTTATGGTTAAGCATTGGGAAAGAGCAAGGAAATGCCAGAAGGCCCTAAAGTCCAACTGAGAATTGGCTACATGGAAAGATGGGCCGTGAGGTCAACACTACAGGTTCTCCTCCATACTGAATCATGCATTAGCAGCATGGCAAGGAGAACACACCTAGCCGTTGGCATGTAGCAGGATGGAGGATGGAAATAGGAGGTGATGTAGGAGCCTGGGATAAAGGAAAATCCTCCCAGTGTAAACAGCAGAAATCTACAAGTGTAGGGCAGAGAGGGACACCAGCCACCTGTGCTCTGAGGTAGTGTTGCAGCAAAGACAGCTTGGGCTGGGAGGATCTAGGAGGCACTGCATGTGCTTCAGTTGGAGGTGAATATAGGAAGATTCTCACCCCATTTCTTTCCAGCCTGTGGTTACCAGCCAGATGGGGACGATAAACAACCTCATCCATGTCAAGAAATCTGACTTTGAGGTGTTCGATGCTTTGAAGGTGGATTCCCTGGAGAGCTCAGAAACCTCAGGTCGGGGTGAGTTTTGTGGCATTACAGCTTTGCATGTGCTGTTTTCCACCTCCTCTGCTCTGAGACTCGCTGCTCTGGGGTGCACAGACCCCTCTGTGGGCAGAGGTGTGGGGCTGAGTAGTGTTGGGCAGCATATCCTCAGCAGCCCACAGCTGAGGCCTTGTTCCTCTGGAGGGGCTGTGTTGGTGTAACTTGTTCTGTGCTAGCACCATCCCAGAGCAGAGGCGCTGTCTGTGCATGGCTGAAGGAGCCGTTTCGGACTGGGGAATGCCAGGAACATCAGCTCTTTCTGTCTGATCAACTGTAAGTCATCTGATCTGGGGTACAAGCTAGGATCCAGTTTATTTTCAGCAGCTACTCTTGATTTTCATGCCAAGGTAATTTGTACCAGTGGTAGCACATTGCAAACCTCCCTGTCTGCTTGTGTTACAGCAGCAGGTTAGGTTACCATGTGGGCACCAGCGGTGCTGGCTCAGTGTGAAATGTTGGCAGGAAGCTCAGTTGTGTGTCTGTCCCTGATACAGCCCCATCTCAGATACAGCTCAGCTCCATGTCCTTTCCCAGCCCAGGCATGAGACACTTTGCTGGAGAGAAGCCAGCAACAGCAGCAGCTCAAGGAGGTGGAGCCCTTCTGGGTGCTGGCTGTTCCAAAATGTTCAGATCCAGTGTAGGTGGGAGATGCAGCCAGTCAGGCTTCCAGTGACCACAAGCGCCCGAGGTCCCTCCCATGTGTGGAACAGCTGCTCAGCCTAGAGCTCTTATTTGCCTTCACTGGACCTCCTCATCAGGCAGCAGCGAGAGCATGCAGGCAACCTGCTCCCTGTGCAGCTGCTGCTGAGGGCACAGCTCTGGAGCAAGCCAGCTGCTTCCTGCAGGGAGAGGGACCTGGTTGTGCTGAGAGCTGTGTACAGGGGTTTTGTGATGGGTTAGATGGGATGTTTGCATTGTGTCAGTGCATGTACCAGCTTACAGCCCTGCCTGGAATTGCCATGGGCTCGCCTGGTGGCTTTTCCTTCAGTGTAAAGGCTGAGCAGTTGCTACAGAATATATACCTGCCCATGGCTTGTGGAGGATGCTTATGCTTGAAAGACCTTGCCAAGTCCTTCTCAGCTTCTTAGGAGCTGCTCTGTGCTTGCCCATCCTGCATCACTCATTTCATGTCTCTTCCTTTGTCTTCTCTCTAGATTTATCCAGCTCCCCACCTGGACCTTATGGCCAAGAGATGTACGTATACCGGCCTGAGGAGCGCTTCAAATCCCCACCCATCCTCCCGCCTCACCTCCTCCAGGTCATCCTCAACAAGGACACCAATATCTCGGTGTGTACCAGCATACTGCCCACAGAGAGAGCCACACTGGGGTCAGAAAGGGAATCCTGTCTGCAGGGAACCTGCTCTCCCCTTGGCTGGGGTCTGGCCCTTGGTATTTCCTAGGAAAAGCATCACTTTTCCCATTTACCACACTGATTTGGCCTCCTGATGCTTAGCTGAGCTCTGTTCAAAATAGCCAGAAGACAGTGGCAGCTCAAGCTGCCTGAGACAGCAGCTCCCTGTGCTGGCAAGGGCTTGGGGGATCAGGGCTCTGCTGTTCCCGTGTGACACTCCTCTTCTCCTAGTGTGATCCAGCACTGCTGCCCGAGCCCAACCACGTTATGCTCAATCACCTCTACGCACTCTCCATCAAGGTAAGCGCACGTCCTGCTAGTCTGCTGGGTGAGGGAATGGGAGCTACTGTGGCTCGCAGGAGCCTGCAGCACCTGCAGGGAGCAGAACCTGGACAGCTGCGGGGTGGAGATGGGACCTGGCTGCCTGGTGAAGTGTGGCATGAGCAGGGATGGAGGGTGTGGCTTCCTGACAGTTCCGTCAGCTGCCTCCCTGCACAATGGTGGAATTGAGCATGTATCAAACCCTGCCCTTGCTCTGCCCTGCTGCCCTATAATTTGTATTGGACTGGCTGTGGGACTGGGGACAGCAGGGACAGACTGGGGCAGCTCCCCAAGCCCCAGGAGTGCCCCAGCTAAACACGCTGATGCTGTGCCTCTCGCAGGACGGCGTGATGGTGCTCAGTGCCACGCACCGCTACAAGAAGAAGTATGTCACCACACTGCTGTACAAGCCCATCTGAGCCAGGGCCTCACACACTCCCCACACAGGACATGAAACGCCGCTTTGTCTGCACACAGTGGGCCACAGGACTGTGTGACAACTGGCCACTGGCTCCAGTCTTGAACTTGGCAGGGCCACTGGCCCCAGCAGCAAGCTCAGGGCCACTGGGGCCTGTGACACTGTCCCATCCTACTGGCGTGGTTTGATTTAGCCCTTGGTTTCCGCCCACCTGCAGCTTCCCTTGGCTTCTGTGAGTCTCTGGGACCACTTTGCTGCTCACCAGAACAGCCTCTCCTCACGCCCAACACAGAAAGGGCTTCACCCTGCCTGTCTTCTCCAGCCTGTGAGGGCCTCAGGGTGGTCCTGGCACTGCACCCAGTCCAGGCTCCAGGAAGACATCCTGTTCTTCTGAAGATTGCGCTGCTGTCCTAATGATGAGTCTCCAAGGCCACCTTGTTCATGAGCGGCTCTGTGACACCCCAGCCTGCCACCTGCTTCCTGTCTCACAGTCCTGGCTGCGGGGCTGCTCCCCAGCTTTGGGGAGGACTCTGCAGCCCTAGCCCTCTGCCAGGTTCAGTATTGAGCCAGCAAGACGGACGGTACAGCTGGACACAGCCACTCTTACTTGCTGCTGGGAGAGCACTGTCAAGGACTGCAATGCCCTGTCCCCAACATCAGGTGCTTCTGTGGGACAGGGCTGATTTTGTCACAGCCTGAGGGGCACTGACACATGCCCACGCTGGAGGGGCCTGGGAAGAGCAGAGCTGGGCAGGCACTCCAGGACCCCAGCTGCACCATCTGGTGCTGCAGCAGTGCCATGGGACAGGGGGTTCTCTATTTATTACAGTATTTAATTGTTCTCAGTGCTGTTTGCCTGGTGTTGGAGAGGGGCTCTAGAACAGCAAGAGGAGGAAAGGGAGTGCCCCGTGCAGCACAGAGCTGCCCTTGGGTTGTTGGGGTGGGGCACAGAGCCACCCTGGGGACAGCCAGTGCCTTTAGAACCCTGTGCTGCAGGTAGTCTGGGGACGGGAAGCACAGCTGCAGAAATAGGCATGCCAGAAACACCACAACCCAAAGGAAACCTTTATTGGGGACTCTTCAGCCATTGAATAGAATATGGCATTTCTTACATCCTCTTGTGCTGGGGCCCCGACATGCCCGGGAGTCTCCAAAATGCAGTTCCAATACCTCTGTCTATATACATGTACATACATCCACAAGCAGGGACAGAGACTCGGCAGGGTTACAGAGGGGACCATGTCCCAGGACAAGGGGTGCTCAGAGTGGAGGGCTGTGTCACCCCGCTCTGAGCACTGAGGGTGGAAGGGAGCAAGTGCTGAAGCATGGGGCAGACAAGGCCCAAGCCAGCAGCTACTGCTGCCATGCCAAGCAAAGGCTGTTGGAGGGCATGCGACCACCACAGCAGCCCAAACCCACTAACTGTGTAGCACTGGACACCCCAGACACGCCAGCTCTCAGAGTAGTAGGGACAGGGTCCACTCCAGCCCTCCGGCACAGCGCGGCTCAGCAGCCAGCAGGCTGTTCCATGCTGGGCCATCACTCCTTGCCCTACACAGGGCTCACGCTACAGGCAGGGCCTGCTGGGCCTTCACCTGGCAAGAGACCACACATGGCAATAAGGAAGAGCACTACTGTGCCCTGGCTGCATGGACATACAGGCTGAGGACAGACAAAATTTGTCCTTCTGTCCCCCACACGCTTCACCCAGCTGACCCTCGGCACCCCACGACAGCCACCACAGGGTGTGTACCATCTGTATCTATCCCCAGGGCATCAGGACAGGGACACCCACCTCTATCCCACACTGGCCGTCAGTGCAAACTCACCTCCAGGTTTGTCCTGGCCTTGCGCAGCACGTTGTGGGTCCTAGTCACTGCAGCAGAGAGAGATGGGGTCAGTGAGGTCCCTGTGCTCTGGAACCACATCAGGCACATGGGGGCCAAGCCAGCAAGAACACATACACTGGCTGACGATGAACTGCTCCATGCTGTCCTTGAGCTGGGCCGTGCTGCGCAGCCGCTTGGCCGTGCTCTGCAGAGCATCCTCCCTCTCAGAGAGCTGGGCCCGCAGCGCTGCAATCTCGCCCTGGAGCACCTGCTCCTGGGACAAGAGGAGTGTGACGAACAGTGAGCACCCGGCCCCAGTGCCCTGCTAGCCCCCAGCCCCTGCTCACCTTGCCCTGGTGCTGGGCAGGGCTCACGGGCAGCACAGTGCTCCAGAAGGCAGTGAGAAGAGACACACACTCCTCCAGAATGCTGTGCAGGGTGCTGGCGCTGCCCCACAGGTGCCCCTGCCCTGTGCCTGTCCATCTCAGGGCCTGCGGGAGAAGGGTGCAGGAGCAGGTGCTGCTGGGGCACCCCCAGCCTGCTGCAGCTGGGGACTCGCTGTGCTCAGCCCAGTGCTGCAGGGCTGTGCTGGCAGCATTCCCTGGGCTGGAGGCTCCCTGCCTCCTGCCAGCCCTGCAGGCCTCAGGGCTGATTCTGGGTTTGGGAGCCATGTTACGCACAGTGCGCAGAGGGTCTTGCCCCCAGCTGCTGCCAGCCTTGTCCTGCCCACACTTTACCTCCTTTCCCTGGAGCGGGCAGTTGGGCAGCCCGAGTGCCGGGCGTGTGAGACACATCAGCTCCCGGGCCAAGGCCTTCCCCTCCACGATGTGCTGCTCCAGGGCTCGGTACGTGTCCAGGCGGCCAACAACATGAGCCCCCGTCAGTCCCTCACTTCTCCCCATCAGCGTGTCTGTCCCATGTGGCTCTGTGGAACAAGCAGGGCTGGGTGACGACCACTCACTCTCCTGCCTGCTCCCCTTGTGGCCCACCCTGTCCCATTGCGGGCACTTGACTGCCTTGAGCTCTCCAATCTTGCTTAGCAAGGGTGCTGCCATGAGTTTGTCAGATCTCAGCAGCCCCTGAGGCCTGCATGCAGGCAGGCTCTGGTACCAACCATCCATCCGTTGAACCACCGACATGTCAGAGGGCAGTGGGGAGAAGAGGGGAGCTGCTGAGTTAGTGCCAACATCCCGCACTGGAGGAGATGGGAAGCAGCCTGGAAGAAGAAACATCTGAGCCCCTGTAGACAGATGTGGCTCTGTGCCTGGGGCTGCTGGGGTCCTGCCCTCACTCTGCCTGCCAGCAGGGCCACTGTGTGCCACTTGGTGCCACAGAAGAAGTGTTTGGGGCCACCCAAGGCTTGCAGAGGGGGCAGGCACCCCAAGAGCAGGAACTGGGCAGGGATGATGTACATGGGTCACATACCTGCTCGTATCTCAGCAGAGGGGCCAGGGAGGCCCTCGTAGATGTGCAGCTCTGTGCGCAGGGTCTGCAGGAGCAGGCGCTGCTCCTCACTCTGCTGCTGCAGGAGCGTCACTGAGTGCTGCAGCCTGCAGAGGTGACGTGGTTCCAGTGCCAGCCATGCCACCCAGTCCTGTGGTCCCAAGGCCACAATGCCCCAAATTTCACCTGTTGTTGTCCTCCTGCAGAGAGCGCCGCTCATCCCGGAGCTGCTGGACACTCTGTTGGCACTCAGTGAGCTCCTCCGCCAGCCTCCGCTGCTTCCCACGTCTCTGACCCAGCTCTGCTTCAGCCTCCCGTGCCCGGGAGCAGGCAGCCAGGAGTGCCTCCTGCACCCGTGCCAGCTCTGGGGACAGAGTGTGGAGGTGTCACTACCACCCCACTCAGCCGGTGCCCTCTGGGACTCACACCCAGGATGCTGGTGGCCCAGCCCTACCTTGGGAGAGGTGGTCACGTTGGAGCCGCAGGGTCTGGTTTTCCTCATGCAGAGCCTGGTTCTCCCTGCTCAGCT
Organism: Dasyornis broadbenti; assembly: GCA_013397935.1. Classification (NCBI taxonomy): domain Eukaryota; kingdom Metazoa; phylum Chordata; class Aves; order Passeriformes; family Dasyornithidae; genus Dasyornis; species Dasyornis broadbenti. The sequence continues at coordinate 1,444,963 of VZRN01002231.1, forward strand.
GCAGTCCCAACTCCGGTGTCTGGGCATACACATCGCTGGGCAATCCTGTGGTGGGGAGCAGTGCTGAGTCTTTCTCCCCAGTGCTCCATTGTGCACGAGGTGAGCACCCTCTCCACGTGGTGGGGTGTGCAGAGGTCTGACGCCCTGGCAATCCTAGCCCCATGCAGCACCATACCGTTGGCCTTGCTGGTGGAGGCCAGGCGGCGCTCCAGCTGCTCCCGGAGCCGGTCATTGGTGCAGATGGATTCCTCCAGGCGCTGGCGCAGGTTGCGGATCTCCACCAAGTGCTCCTCCAGCAGGTCTGCCCCTGCCACAGTCAGGGACACAGCTCAGGGCAGGAAAGCTGTGCCGCCTGCCTCTTGCCATCCCCATACCCAAGCCATGTCCCACAGTTGTTCTGGTGTCAGATCTCCTCCCAGCTCCCCCACAGGCAGGTGGGATGCCCCTGTGCTCTCCAACACAGACCATACCTGTTAGTTTCTGGCTGGAAGAGGGGTACCCCAGTGGCAGGGTCCCATAGAGCAGCTGGCTGGACGGGGGCACGTCCCAGAGGGCACGGGTGTTGGTGGCCCCGGGGAGCTCAGCCAGGCCCTTCTGTGCACTATGTTGGCAGAACAATGCTGGGGCTTTGCTGCCCTCTCCAAAGGGGCCCAGTGGGACTGTGGGCTTTGCTGGTGCCATGGGCAGTGTCACACCTGCACACTCAGGACAAAGTGGGGAGGAGGAGAAGGACAGTGAACAGGGAGGAAGAACAGGGCAACACATGCCCTCCATCTGCTTTTTGCCCCCTTCTTGCTCTGCCCAACAGTGCAGCCCAGTGTCCCCAATCACTGACCTCCTGTCCCGATCAAACCTGTTCTCCCTGAAGAGCAGAGGCTCTCCCAGGACTTGATGATTACATGACAAAAAGTGGAGGGTCTCAGCCTCACTCCTACACAACAACTTCCCAAATCAACCTTTTCCTAGAGGACCTAGGGTATGTCAGTGTCCACACCAAGAGCTAGTGCTGTCTCTGGATGTGTCTATCCAACCCACCAGGTCCTCTCTACATGAGAGCCATATGTCCCCATTGTCCCTCAGCCAGAGCAGTGGGACCCAACCTTAAAGCCACAGCCCCAAGAAGAAGAAGATCCAGGGCAGGGCATGCAGGTCAGAGAGAGTGGGGGATGATGCGTCACAGCATAGCATGCAGGGCAGGCAGGACCAAACCCAAGCCAAGAGGCAGCGTGCTCACTTTCTCCCAGTTGCTTCCGGAGCACCTGCAGCTCCTGCTGTGCCTCAGCCAGGGAGCAGACAGAACTCCCGCAGCAGCCCAGGAGTGGTGGGGCTGCAGGAGGTGGGGCCCCGACAGGCAGGAAGGGGGACAGGCCGGGGGCCAGGGCAGGCAGGGGGGCACTAACAGGTTTGGACAAGGAGTCAAAGTGAAGGCCTAGAGACAGAGGAGAAATGGAGAGATCTTACAGTGGCTCTGGCTAAGCCTGGCAGAGAGCCCTCCTCCCTAGGGCACTGGGTACCCTGAGAAGCTGAGTCCCTGTGTCCAGAGGCAAAACAGTTGTGGCCCCCCAGTCACTGTGCAGTACCTGAGTGTTGGGTGGGCTCCTCAAGGCACTGACTGTACTCGCTGGCTGCATCCCCATCAGAGCAGGGCTCCAGCCCCTCAGAGGTGAAGGATGAGCTGCTGGCAGAGTGGGATGACTCTGAGGGTGGGCAGCTGCTACCTGGGGACTCAGAACGCTCCTGAAGCTTCACCTCCAGGTTCTCAATCACCTTCTCCTTCTCTTGGAGTTCCCGGCTGAGTCTGCGGAGGTGGTCCATCACCAGGGCTGGCAGGTCAGGGTGACTTCCATCCCACAGCCCTTTCCTTTACAACACCCCATATGCCATGTCCCACTTGTGATGCAAGGCTGCTCAGAGACATGGAGTGCACATGGGGCTCCACATCCCCAGACCAGAGCCAGTCCCAGGACATCCACATGAAGCAGATACCCCGAAGGCACCCTGGGCCCCCACCCAAGAGACCCCAGGGTGCTCAAGCCAAGCAGGTCCCACAAACTCTCCCTGGCAACAGGTACCTCTGTGCCAGGAGTTCATGACTGGTTTTATCCTCCCCATGATGTCGATCTCCTGAAAAACCAAGCCAGAGAAGAGCCAGTCAGTGTCTCCGTGCCTCAGGATGCCTGGTCCCAGGCAGAGCCATAGCAGGACAGGACAGGCCAGCTCAATGCAGGTATCCCACACAGCACACGAAGTCTGAGTGCCTACTGCTCTTCACCCATCAAAGCATCCCTTCGTGACCCATCACACACCCACGATATGCAGCCTCACTTCCCCCCTAAAAGTACTTACTGGTGCCCAGCTTGTTACTGAGCCTCTCGGCCAGCTGCCTGCCCTGGGCCAGCTGCTCCCGAAAGCCCTGGCCCAGGTAGTAGTCGATGTCAGTGCCACGAAGGAGGTCCTCAAAGGACCGCAGGGCATCCCGCAGGTGCTGGGCCAGGCTGCAGCTCACCCCACGGCCCTCCCGCAGCATCTGCCGCAGGTGGGACAACTCCCGAGCCTGTGCCTGGATCAGTGAGTTGTATTTCCTAGGAGAGATGAGTAAGCAGGGTGTTCACAGGGCAGATAGACACTGTGAGAGCACAGCAGGGATGAGGTACAATGGAGGGAGTCTCTGCACCATCCACTGCTGGGGCCCTACTCCACGGTGCAAACACCCCAGGAACCTGCCTGCAGGGAAACCTTGCAACAAGGAGCCACCACCCTTGGGAAACTCCTGGAGACCCCTGTAGTTCCACATGTGGTCCCAGTCCCCAGGGCCATACCCTGGCCAAGTGGCAGATTGTAGCTCCTTGGGCAGAGTGCCTCCGTGCTTGGCTATGGGCAGCTGTGCCTCGAGCAGGGTGACGCGGTGCACCAGGCTCTGCAGGTCACGGTGTGCCCGCAGGGCGGGTGGGCAGAGTGTGCCATGGCCATCTGACTGCCAGCCCTCATCCTCATCCGTGAGGCTGTGGGCAGGGGATGCCAAGGCCTTGGGACCTGGTGCGGGCCGCTCGGCACCTGAGGTGTAGCCACTGGTGACGGAGATGGAGCGGGCACGGCGCTGCAGGCTCTGGATCACCTTGTTGGCATTGAGCAGCTGGGCCTTGAGGTCCTGGATGTGCTGGTGCAGGGCCTCTACATCTTCCAGGGCCATGGTTTTCCAGGCAGTCTTCCCTGCTCTGGACATCCCTGGCTGGCACAGGGACCCCAGCTCCTCACCCAGGCTGGTCTCACTGAATACATCTGGCTCCTCACACTCTGCAGAGAGCACAGTGTTTCATTTCTCCGTGCCAGATGGGCAAAGTACAGGGATCCCTGGAACCCTGGCTCTCCTTACCAGGGCTGGTAGTCTCATCACGGTCAGCCTCGGTCTCACTTCTCCCACAGGTCTCATAGCCCAGGTCCTGGAAGTCCACCTGCACTTGCTTGCTGAGCTGCTGGATCTGAGGTTCACCTGCTGGGCAGGCCCATCAGCTCAGGATGCCCCCAGGCAGGATTCACCACCTCTGTCCCATGCACAGCGCAGTGCACAGGGCATGCCAGGCTCAGAACACACCCCCTCCATCCCACCCTGGGTTTTAACTCACGGAGCAGGACGTGGTACTTCTCCAGCTGCTCAGCTTGTGCCCTCACTGTGGCCTCCGATGCAGTGAGCTTGTCCTGCAGCTTCTGGCACTGCTTTTGGCCCTGTGCCACCTGGGAGTGCAGCTCTGCGCCCAGTCCTGGCCAGACCCTGCCAGGAACCGAGCCTTCCACCTGCCAGAGGGAAGGGCTGTCTGTTCCCCATTTCCACTGTCATCCCCATCTCTATCTTCACCCCCATCCTGGTTCCCTGTGCACTTACATGGCTCCCGTCCCCTCCACCCAGGCTGTCAGGGCAGGGTCTTTTGGGCATGTCATCCTGGGATCGAGCCTCCAGCGCTGGGCGTTTGGTGGGCACAGTTCCCCTCTCTGCCGGGAGCCCCTGGCCATCCCCGCTGCCTCCAGCAGGGCGGTCCCCAAAGGAACTGCGGCTCTTCCGCTGCAGCCTACGGGGCTCAGGGGCCAGGGGGCTGCCGAGCCCAGGCTCCTGCTCCCCGCTCTCTAGCAGCGACGTGGCTTCACCCACCCGTTCTTTCAGCTCTGCGTTTTCCAGGTACAGGCTCAGCATCGCCTTCCTGGGGGCACAAGGCACAGTAAAGGACAGGCAGAGGCCAGGATGCAGGGTGCCCTCTCGAGCCATTGCCACGCCTGTCTCCAGAGACCTAGAGCTCTTGCCTGATGTGGGAGACAGAGGAGAAGCCGGCTTCCTCCAGCTGCGCCTTCAACTCCCGCAGCTCCTCCTCAGCCCGCAGCTCCCGTTCTGGCACGGTGGGTGCTACGCTCCTTTCAGTGACCCCATTTTCCTTGCGGGCCCGGGGGTTGCTCTAGAGGGAAAAAGACAGTGGGTGACAAGGCGGTTCCAAAGTGGCTGGGATGCAGCTTGGTGGGGGCGCAGTGCCCAGCTCTGCCACCCGTTCCCGGCGTCGCCCTGCCCTGACTCACCTGCTGGGCTGTCAAGCCACGGGCTGCCTCCTCTTTCATGCTGTCGGTGTAGTTGGTGCTGGCATCATTGGTGTCTGTACCTGCGGTCTGACCTAAGGGACAGCACAGCACAACAAGGTGCTCAGAGCAGTGGCACTGGCAGCACTGCCTCTATCCCCTCCTCCCTGGTGATAATCACGGTCACTGAGGGCAACCCCAGGACAGGTGTCTCCTCTCATACACACCTGGTGCTGGGACACTCCCAGCTGGACTGAGGTTTCCCTGCTGTCCCTGGGTTCTGCCACCCCTACCCTGCATACTGGAGCCCCAACACAGCACCCTGTGGGGTGCTCCCTCCCATCACTGAGGGAGGGGACAGCTTCCGGGATGGGAACAGAGCAATGGCACCTACCTCATCCACATCTCTGCCTTCTCACCACTTGTGCTTGCTGCCCTGAGACACAGGCACATGCAACACCCACCCTGCAACCACTTTACAAGCCACAGACAGCAGCAGCAGCACAAGCCTGGTCAGGGAACCTCACTGGCACTGCCCCAAGGTGGCAGGAGGTTTGGGGTGCACACCCCATGATCATCTACCAAGGCAGGAGCAGCTCAGTGGCAGCCACCCTGCCCACAGTGCCCAAGCCTTGTTGTCAGGCATGGCCTGGGGCTCCTGTGCCATCTCCCTGTGCTGGCTTTGCAGAGGTAAAGGGACACTTAAGTTCCATACCATGGTGCATGGGGGGCTTGCTCTGAGCTGCAGTCATGCTTTTCTACTTGCACACAGTACTGTGTGCCCCTTGATGCCAAACCCTGGGCTGGGTAAGGGCTTGAATCCAGGGCAGCTGAGAGAGATGTATCCTCAGTCCCTCTTCTCCTTAGGGAGAAAGGCACTTAGACAGGGCCTGAGACCAACCCCTGGAGCCGTGCAGGGCCAGGTTTCACAGCTGCCTGAGCACCAAAGGATAGGTAACTGCCTTGCCTGTGGCCAAATTCATGCCCATGAAATCTGGACCTGCGGGGCAAGGCAGAACACAGAGCAGGGGAACACAGAGAAATGCTGTCACGAGAGATGCCAAGCAGCATTGGTGAAGGGGAAGCCAGCACAGAAGCACCTGGCTCTCAGGAAGAATAGCCAAGGACCAGCCAGGACCATGCCTTGCAGCAGGGCAGGCGTTTGCACAGAGCACTGTGCTCATAGATGGGGACACACTCAGGAGACCCACGTGTGACAAGCAACAGGCATGAGGCTGCCAAAATGTGGGGCTCCTCACTGCTGAAGCTGGGTAGGTATCACCCTGCATGGCAGAGCCTGTCCACTGAAGCAGCTGTGTCCCAGGAAACAAGGACAGCCATCAGGGAGAAGTGCTGTTCTGGGAGCAAAACACTCAGCGACAGCAGCACCCCAGGGAAGAAGTAGCTCCTGTTGGTGGCACTCAGCCCAGCCGAAGCACAGCCCTGGAAGTCCCCAGGGACACAGCCTGCTGGTTGCTGAAGCAGCCAGGATAACAGCAGTGCCAGTGGGGCCCCAAAGGGCGAGAGGATGCAGACTGTCAGCCACAGGCTTTGCTGGGGAGCTAAGGGCCACATGGCTCTCAAGGTGGGTCACCATGGCTGAGGGACCACGGCAGAGTGGCACAGAGCTGGCACAGCTGCTCTGGGAACAGGGGAGAACCAAGTCTTGTGCCAGGGCACAGCATTCCACTTCTCACCATCGCCCACAGCTTCACGTGCCTCCCAGTACTCCAGGGCTGAGGAGTAAAAGGGAGTGCAATTGTCAAGGGATAAAAAAAAAAAACCCTCAAAACAGGGGAAGAACGGGAAGCTGGTGCTGGGGGAGTAGAGATGTGTGCACGCAGGGCAGCTGTTCCCAGGCTGGTGGTCACCACATGATTGGACCCTTAATCACAGCAGGAGCACACCAGGCTGCTCAGCTGTGTGTGTGCAACCAACACAGGAGACAAGAGATGCAACCAGAGCACTACTTTTCAGCAGACTCCTCTGGCTTTCAGCCCAGCCTGAAAGCATAGTGAGTTAGCTACATGCTTGCAAATTGCACATGGCCCACACGCACAAGACACCCAGGTACAATGGCTGCACGGGAGCCTTCACATTGCTGGGAACAAAGGAAAGGAAGCAAGGGCCTTGGGGAAGTTCAGAGAGGAAGGGGTGACTTCCACAAAGAGCTATGAGACAGCACAAAGCACTGCAGAGTTTGACAGAGGGTGATCTCAAGAAAGGAATGTTCAGGCTGGTCATCCCAGAGGGAATGACCAGCCAGGAATACCAAAGATGGGAGGAGGCCTTAAAGAACAGACCAGAAAAGTTGAGGTATCTGAACCTAGGATAACACTGCCCCTACGGGGCAGTTCACAGTAGAACTTAGTCTCTCACTAAGAGAGGCGGGGACAGATCTACAGCAAAACACAGACACAGGTGGAGAAGGGAGCTGTCTGAGCACCAGTCAAGACTTCTCTGAGGCTATGCCAATGAATCTGGGCTCTATTCTGGGCTCCATAGTACCCAAGGGACCGGACCTGGGGCCCAGCTGGGCATCAGTGCCAGGATGGCAGAAGGAAGATGGAAAGGTAAGAACAGGAACACAAAAGCTCCTACAAAGTGAGAAGCAAAAGGATGAAGAGAAGATGGTGGTACACAGAGAAGTGAGAGGAAGGGAATGAGATGAAACACACAAAAGGGAAAGCTAACAAAATCCAGAGCTGCCCAGCAGCTCCCAGCTGCGTCCCTTCAGGCCACAGGAGAACTGCTGTGGTCACCATGTAGTTGAGTGCTGACCCAGAGGGACAGTGCTGACCTGCTGCATGTACAGGGAGAGTTCTGCTGCCTCCCACCCCTGTGTGACACATGAAGAAGACCTCAGTGCAGCACCAGGTATGGGACAGGCAGTGCCATCTGAAGCAGTCATAAGGAGATGTGCAGCAGAGCAGTCACAGGTCCAGGTGTGCAGCCCAGCACGATGGAGCTCTTCTGCTCTGCCTGCTCCTGCCAGCCCCCCCAGCAAGCAGAAACAAATGCTCAATTTCCTTCTGCCACTTAGGGAAGCGATTGAGTATAAGATAGCAGGTCCACAGTCCCCTGTGCTGGGGAAGCCCTGGTCAGTGGGAAGCTGTTGCTACTGTTTTTCAGCTGTCACACTAGCTCCCACACTCCCAAAGGAGGTGGAAGAGGGCCTGGTGCCAAGGAGGGACAGTTCCCAGCACCTCAGAAATAGGGTCCTGTCTATGGCCCAAGGAGCACATTGAGCATGTAAGTGACATGTGCATGTATGAGTGAGGGAGCAGACCCAGCCCAGACCCTGGGTGCAGGGACAGGTCTCAGTCCCCCAAAACCATCTGTCAAAAAGAGGAGGAAGCTCTCCCATGAAGGCATTCACAAGTTACGTTTAAATAACTTACAGTTGGGGGAAAAAAAGGCAGTCAGTAAAATCACCAACACTGGGGTAGGATTTGGTTTAAGCATAAACTGAATTGCTGGTTCTACACTCAAGTCTTGAGTAAAAGCCCCAGGCAAGTGTCACCACGTCTTGAATTCTCCGTCTCTGGAACATACTTTTCCATATACACTGTCTCCCCTTTGGGCCAGCCACCATCAACCCAAGAGGTGGATGCCACTGGGTAAGATAAGTGGTGAGGGAATACAAAAACTCACACTCATGCACTTGGGAGATGACGGAAAACATCTGGTGTTTCCTTCAGAGATAGGGAATCTTTATTTGGCCCATGATGGTGGGAAGAGAAGGGAGATAGAGGTAAATAACTAAAATGGAATGATTTGAATGTGCAAATACATCAGTGGCCACCAGGGTGGGTCAGACAAGAACATACACGAGACACGGGTGGATTGCACTGATCGCCGTTTCCAAAGCAGCTCAAAAATAAAACAGAAAAAAGCCCTGCACCAGTTCTATCGTACCATCACTAAGTACCAAAGCTTAGAGTCGGTGAGACAGGTTAGTGAACTGTTTCCGTAGCAGGCAGGTGAGCGCCAGTGCTCAGAAGGCATGCTGGGGTAGGACTCTCACACGCTCCTGTTCCCCACCTCCTATGGCGCCCTGTGTCTCCAGCCTGCTCAAACACTCCAAGCTTCTTCCAAGAGCTTCTTCCAGCTGTCCCCGGAGCTCGTGGACCCCTTCCAGCTCCACCTGCAGAGTGTGGTCTCTTGCAGCGCTAAGCGGACACGTGGCACAGAAGAGAAGGTTAGCTAGGCTGCAGTCAGCATACACAAAACCATCAGGGACACTGACTCCAGGCAGAGCCCCCTGCGCTCCCCAGGCAGCTCAGCTACCTCCTGCCTCACCTCGAACATCCCCAGAGCACAGCCACCCCCAAAAAAGGCCCCAGTCCATGGCAGGGGCCTCGGAGTCACAGCTGTTCTTCAATACTTTCCCAAGCACTCCACTTATGGGCTCCCTTGCTATCAGGTAGCTCAAATATCCCAGAGGCTGCAGCCCTGTGAAGGACAGGGGATTAATGCAGGGGACAGGCAACTGCCTGGATAAGCACCTAGAGAGATCCTTACCAACCCAACAGTTGGTTGGGAATTTGACAGCAGTCTCTGAGAAGTGACCAAGTGTAGGTGGAAAACTGAGCCGAGAAGGGATAAGCCAGGGAACAGAGATGGAAATCCCATGGCAATGGCACGAGTTTAGGGACCATTTAAAGCTTGCCACTGCAGCTTCTTCAAGGCAAAAAGGCAGCCTAAAACTTGGGACTCTCAAAGAAGCATTTGGCTGATCCTTTGCCTAGACTCCCTCTTTCCCTACTGAAAGATCTCAGACTTGCAGAACGACCCCTGCTTCAGGGATTGCCCCACTGAATCACCCACACCTGCCCTGGCAGCAAGGCAGGGCAGCACAGAGCCAAGGTAGCCTCACTTACCTGTCTGGGTGTGTGTGAAACTTCACCAGGCTGCCATAGAGCTGCCTCTCTGCCTGGAGAGCCTCATTTAACCGATTCCTCTCAGCCACCAGCCCCTCCAGCATCAGTAACAACTGGTTGGAGAGAAGAGACAAGATACAGCACTTCAAAAAGAGACAGGAATCAAAGGAGGCATCTGGCTGTCTCTGAGAAACTGGGGTTTCCCTTTCCTCTCTTGCTTGTGTCCAAGTTGATCCATGTCATCCCTGGACTCCCAAGACTCTGCCCTTTGGATGAGTGTTAAAGGGAACTGATCATCCTCTCCTCAGTATTCCCACAATCACACAGCCAGCTTCCAAGAACAAGCACATCTCAGCATATCCAAATGCTGAAAACAAAGCCTCATAACTGAGCACCAGCAGAAATACAAACATATCTAAGCTTGCCCCACTGGCACATTACCTGCTGCCTTCTGTTTCCAGTAGCCTCCTGTCCTCGTGCCTCTGCTACGGCCACTTTCTCCCGAAGCACCAGCACTTCTTGTGTCAGCCTTTCCACGGCTGGAATTTCTTCAGGATCCACCAGCTGCATCTGCAGATCCTGAAAACCAACAAACAGCAGGAGAGCTCAATGAGGAAGGGATCAGAAACAAAGACAGCTGGACCTTTGCAAACCTCCCTGAATGCAACTGCCAGAAGTTTCCAGTATTTAGAAAAATCCAGGTCTCCTAAGAAAAAAATGCCAAAGCATGGAGAGCAGATTAGGCACAGACCACAGCCTGCAGTAAGAACCAAGAAGGGACACAATGCATTCTGATTAAAGGACTCAAAGGAGGTGTTTGGTACACAAAGAGCAAAACACTAAATAACAACAGTTGGGAAGTTTGGGGCCTTTGCCTTCTGGCCAAAGGAACACAGAGAGCTGTAGGCAAACAGCAGCAATAGCATCCAAAACTAGCTGGCCACACTGCTCTGAGGATGTGTGGGAAAAAGAGACTCCTCCACAGCCTTCCCAGTTGGAACTGACCCAGCCTAGCACAGTATCTCACCTTGATGAGGTCCTCTTTGATCTGGATGTTTCTGGTCAAGGACTCGATATCCGAGGCTTGCACCTGCAACTCTTCCTCCTGTGTGGCCACAACAGACTGGAGAGCAGTGAGCTCCCGCTGCAGAGGGAGAGAAGCTCATCAGAGACTTCTGAAAGACAACACCCTCCTGGCAAGCTGCTGCTCCATTTCTCTCACTGGGGGTACCCTCACAACACTGGGGTCCAAAACCTCCAGTGAGGGGCAGTCCTAAGGTCTCCCAAAGGCAAGGGAGATCAGCACAGGCTCTATCACAAGCTCACCCTGCTTTCCCTTTCTTTCTTCACCATTAACTCCAGCTCCTCTTTGGCATTGACAAGATCCTTCTCCAGTTCTGCTGCTGACATTTTAACTGCAAAGACAATATTAACATATAGTATGTATTAACATATAATATAACAAAGACTGTTATTGCAGGAACACCATGTGCCAGTTCAGACCCCAGGATCACACACAATCTCTTTGGCAAGACAGGGCCCCAATGCTTGTGCTCCCCATCACATTGTCTCTTAGTAAATACTCTTCTTCCCTGCTTGATCTTTCAACAGCAGCCCAAAGCAAAAGCAACATCACAGGCCTGCTGTCCCACCCCGGCAAAGTTCAAGTGTCCTGGTCCCAAAGCAAAATCAAAACCATTACACTTGTCTCAGCTCAGCCTGAAACAAAGTCAAAAACTCTCCACTGCACAGCATCAGATCTTGAGTAGAAACACCTCACCTCAAACCCAACAGCAGCCTCTCTTTCCCTTACTCAGACACCACCCAAAGAGAGGCACAGCTTTATTTCAAAATACTCTCGTTCAAAGCTCTCTACTCTTCCAGTTTTATGTAATTGTGTTTCCCCCACAGCAGAAAGCCCTGGTAATGTTTGGGGACCTCAAAAGAAGCTGTCCCCATACTCACCTCCCTCGGTCCTGCAGCTGCTGTCCCCCTGTGGGGATCCGGCAATGACTGTAGCTCCACAAGTTCTTTGCAGTATTTCCTGAAAACATAGATGTCTGCAGGTTTGCATTTTCATGGGAACATGTAGCCTCCCCAGAATTCCAGGACTACAGCAAAGCTGCTGGCTGCTTTGTTGACACGTCTAAATTGTGAAAACACAATGAAGGCGATCCAGCCAGGCAGCAGGGACAAGTGAATTGTACCCAGAAATTGTATGTGTGGGCAACAGGGCACTTATTTTATTGGGTACTGGGAAGCTGCTGGCAGCAAGTGTCTTCACAGTAAAGATTAAACAGGTTTCACTCAACTGCAGCAAGCCCATCCTTCAACTGAGCCTCATCTTTATCTCAAATGTGGCCCAAAGAGACCATGCAAGAAGGCAAACACATCCCTGGAAGTCTCTAGAGCTCACTGATCCTGGGAATAAAAATCTGTTTACAGCTGCTTAAAAACATTCAATGTGTCAGCTCACCAATAAACCATTAACAGCTGCTCAAGTAGGAGTCATGGCATATGCTGCCTTGGAGTTGTGTTCAGCCTCGAAGGGGGTTTTAGCAAAGCTGCTTTAAAAATACCAACTCCAATTGTGGAAGAGACTGTAAACAGCCAGTAGGCTCTGCCAAGAATTAGTAGGACCTAAATTTAGCTCTCTTGTCCCCTCCAGAATGTGACAATGTCAAGGAGGGGATTACAATACAGCAAGGCAGCCCAGCCCAAGGAAGGAGTGGGTCAATGCTGGAAGGTCAAAGGGTGCATGTCTTTCATACTCTCACGTGCCCCAAGGATTCAATTACTGCTTCATCAAAACAAAAAGAAAAACTGAGTGACAAAGGCTGGTGAAATCAAGATCGGAACATTCAGGCAGCATTCCTGCTCCTCAGTTTCTTCTCCTCCTATAGGAAATCTTTTCCATAATCCCACTTTCATGTCTATCATTTTCTCTGTGGTGCTCTTCTCTCTCTTATTTCCTTCTGTGGCAATCAGTTTTTTCTGGAGCCTCGAGGCCACAAGCAGAGAAGCACAGTGCATGATTCTTACTTGTATGGGTTGTTTGTCCTGCTTCAGTGGCCTGGCACCAGCTGACTGGGTCCCAACAGGGTCCTTCCCCAAAATGTGCTGGCGCAGGAGTTGTAGCTCGCAGCTCCTTTCAGCCAAAGCCTGTGACATCTTCTCTGCAGCCGCCTGATTGAGGGGGGAAAATTAGGGATAAGGCCATGACCAGGCTAGGATCCCAGGCCCTCTCCTTCCTTAGAGACTAAGGGAAACGATCTCAATATTTATTTGTCACTTGAGACTCAAAGTGCTCTGCAAACCAGCCTGGCAACTCACACTCACTCCAGTGCAGCCCTCCCATCTCTACTCGCCAGCCTCTAACCAACAGAGGAACAAACTCCTCCATTTCTCTCAGCCCATTCAGGAGCTTCTCTTTGCTTAACAAAAGTCAGGGCCACCCACCTCAGCCTCCCACTGTGGCACTGCACACAACTCACTCTGCTCTGCTGCTCCTTGATGCTCAGAGCCTGCAGCAGCTCCCGAATTTCAGCATCATGCTCCATGGTTTGATGGTTTCGGTCACTAAGGAGATCCTGGAGCATCTTCTCCTTGTGCTGGAGACGCAAGCACAGTTCCTCTGCTACCTCACTCTGCCCGGGGCCCAGCTTGCACAGCAAAGTTGCTGTAAGTTCCTGAACAAGGGAGAGAAAAGGAGAGAGACTGCTACCACCACACTGGAAGTTGTTCAAGACTAACAGCTCTTCAGCTTGGGTGTAGCTGAGAGAGCACTGTCAGCAGGAACAGGTATGTCAGGCATGTACAGGTGACAGAAACAGCCAGCCTCCAAACACTGAGCACAGCATCAGATGAGGCAGCCAGCAGGCTCTGGTTTGGGACCACACTCTCTACAGACAAACTGGCTGAAGACTCAGGAAGCCAAGCTAAGTGCTTACCTCCACTTCCTTGTTCCTGTCATGCAGGCAGGTCTGCAGCTGCTGGATGATCCCCTCCTGCTCCTTCTGCCTGCTGCAAGATTTGGCTTCAATCTCCTCTTTGAGCCAGCGGAGGTTTTGGCAGGTTGCTGAGACCTGCTCCAGTTCCAGAGTTTTGGCTTTCAGGAGGCTCTCCAGGCTCTGAGGACCATAACAGAAGCAGCTCAACCAGAGAAAGATTTAATCTCGAATTAAGCAAAACTGGAAATACCAGTCTCTACTGCTAGCAGAGTCACACAGATTCACCCATCTGCTCCAGGTGTCCTCTACACCCAGCCCAGAAACCGAAGTGACCCAGGAACTTGCCCTGCGCACAAGGCCAGAGGAAGCCAAACACCTGCAGACACTCTGCACAGCAACCACCAGAGCATTCACAAGAAGGTCTAACACCACGTCCCCACAGCCATGCTGGACTCTGCAAGGCCCAGGTCCAAGCACTCACATAAATGGTGGCCTCATTGCTGGAGAGGACATTGCGCAGCCTCTCCAGGTCACTGCCATGCTCCCGGATTGAGAGATGGAGCTGTTGCAGCTCTTGCTCCTTCTTCTCCAGAGCACAGAACTTCTCATCAACTGCTCGCTGTGTGAGAGGGGAGATCATTCAGAATGGGTAATAGGGCTTTGCAGCCACCACTCCGTATGTGTGGGACTTCAGCTCTCCCTTCCAGAGCACTCCTCTGGAAGGCTGAGCCATGAAGAGCGTGTAGAAGATATGGTCACCCCTGGGGTCAGCCTAGGGCTGATGGTAACCCAAAGGCTGAGCCTCAGGGACAACTGAAACATTGCCTACAATATGTGCTCACCTCCAGAGCAGCATCCCTGTCACTGACACGCTGCTGCAGTTTCTCCAACATAGCATTCATGGCTGCAGGGCTCTTCTCCAAGCTTTGCTGACATTGCAGAAGCTCTCTGGATTCCTAGAGATCACACAAATACACCCTAGTACAACTGACAGTACAGAAACCTCCCCCACCCCTGAAAGCAGCACAGGAGAATCAGGGATAACTACCTACACCCTATGCTTGTTCTATCCTTCAGTTTTAAGAGTGGTAGTCCCAGTATCTGGGGCTGGCTGACTAGAACCTGCCAGGGCTCACCAGGCATTGCTGGGGGCTGAGGCACTCAGATACTTGTGCCTTATGCCTCACTTGTGGGCCCAGAAGCTTCTCTTTCTTTCCCTTCTTCAAAGGACATGCATGAAAGCTACAGTCAGGCTTTTGCATGGCCAAATACCAGAGGAGGAGTAGAGACCCCAGTCAATTATGCTCAACTCAGCTCTTTCTGCATCTCACCTGCAGAAGCTGCTCCTTGCGAGCCAGCTGCTGAGTCAAACGCTGAACTCTCTGCTCCTGGGCCTGCAGCTCATGGCTTTTCTCCCACTCCAAAGTCTGGAGCTGCTGAGCCTTGTCCTGCAGCTCTGCCTGCAGCTGTTGTACCACAGCACGCAGCTCCTGCAAGGATAAAGCACATACCTTGGAATTCAGTCCTCAACACACCCATAAACAGCAGGCCAGTCTGAAGAATCCAAGACCAGCAAGGGCTGTGGGAACAGCTAAAAACGCTCTGCAATGCTTGAACTGTCACATCTTGAAACACACTTCTGCCGTGTTGAAGTCTGAATTTATTTCATTTCCCAGGGTATCTATCTATCTAAACCCCTTGCTCCGGCCAGAGGAAGAGTTTTAGTCAATCACAGCTAACCTGTGCAGCAGGGGAGATGAACATCACAAAAAGAGATGGGACATTTGCACCAGCCAATGATGTACAAGTGACAACATATCCACTATCAAGAGTCTTTGCCAATACTAAATCCTCAGCTATGACACTAAGGAGGCTGGACAGTTTTCCCTGCCACGTGTGACAAGGGGTTAGGCAAGTGTGCTCAGTCTGCTGTCAGCAGAAATGATGAATGACAGCAGAGTACTCACTACATCAGTGCTTCTTAGTCATGTAAACCCAGAAACTTCTAGGCTAAGAGCTTGTCATACCTGGTTGTGTTTCCAGGTTGCCTCTTTCTGCTGCTCTTCCTCATGGACTGTGGTCTCCAGGAGTTGGGTTGCTCTCTTGGCTTCAGCCAGTTGATGCTCTTTCTGGCGCTGAGCTCTCTTCAGTTTCTGCACCTCCAGCTTGGTGCAGAAAAGCAAGTTCTGAAGATCGAGCAGTGACATTTGCTGTTCCTGAGATGACAATGGGCTCTCTGACACCTACCAAAAAACAGGGTTCAGAGAAACTCAGAGATTCTCTTCATATGAGGGATTTAAAACCCAGAATCCTTGTAGAATGAAACCCTATGTATTTGAGGCTTTCCAGGACATACCTGCAGCTGTCCCAGATGGTTTCTGTGTAACATATCCCGCAGCTTGGCCACCGTCTCATTCTGCCCTTCAATGATATGGTACAGCTCTTCTGTCTGAGTCCAAGCACAGGAATCCCAGTCAGTGGCAAACCAAGCACAAACTCTCCCATCCCAAACCTCCAGCCTGGATTATGACACCTCAACACCACATGAAAGAGCTTTGCAAGAGATAATTCACTGAGATGCAGGACATCAAGCAATGGCTCAAGCATTCCTTTTCAGCCACTGCCCACAGAGCCAGAATGGCTCCCTATTTTGGTGAGCACCACCTGCCCACCCAAAACTATTACCTTACTCTCTTTGCTCTCCAGGGCCTCATTCAGACTCTGGATTGTACGATCTTGCCTCTGCGATGTTTCTTGGACAGATTTTAATTCAAAATTCAATTCATTCAGCTTTTCCTGTAACAACTGAAGACAGAAACAGATTGGGTTTGCTTAATCCTGCCTAATGCTCTATGTAAACACCCTTCAGACTCCCTCCACTCCTTACTCCATACAGCCCTGCTGTTGACCACATCAAGATCAACGTGGCTCCCTCTAGAGTCTGTAAACACTGTTGGAGCTGGGTGGAGACCAGTGAGTAAAGACAAAGGTCCTTTACACAAGACTCACTCCAGTGCTTCTGCTCCCTCAGGGGCAGGGCAGAGGTTTCAGGCTTGGGTTCACAGATCATACTGCCTCCACATACTACAGGTGTCTCACTCAGGCTGCCCAGCAGCCCCCTCTCCCAGTTTCTATCATTTGTTTCTGTTTCCTCAAAAGGAAAGGGGCTGCTTCAGCTCAAAAACTTCCTGAAAATCCAAAGGAAAAATACCAGCATGGAGAAGCTACACATTCACTGATCAAATCAGTGGCTTATTCAGCATTAAGTTCTGGCTTCAGCACAACAGAGCCCAGCCAGTGCCAGGATACCAACAGCACAGCTGCAAAGCAAAGCGGAACAAACCTTTCAGTGGCCTGCGTGGCTGGTGTACAACCTGAGAAACTTTTGCCTTTGACACTCTCACCCTAAAGAGACTATCACCCACTCAAACAGTTTCAGGACAGTTTGCTGCTTTCACCATAATGCTCATGACACAGCACACGTTGTGCAGTTAAACAAGTGCTTATTAGCATTTTTAAACATGCTGCCTGTTGGCATTCTTGAAGTTGGATAATAGACCTCTTCCTACGAACTTACTCAAGTCTCAACTTCTTAAGGAGCTGGTGCTGCCACGTAACTTCCTCTTGCTGCTCATTAGTTTACACACTGTCCTGTTATCTCTTCTCTAGGAGACACTCCCCCTAATCATTTTAAACACTTCTAACTGCATTTACTGGGCCTTGGGTCTCTATTTCCTTCAAGCTTTGCAGTCCACACAGCTCCAACACCTTATGGCTGTCCTCAGATTTCGATAAATAGCCCATCACAATTTTTTTTCCATGGTTAACCTGTTTTTCCAGAGGGTATAATTTACCTTAGAATTCAAGAGCATAATGAAGAACATATACCCCTCTCAAAGTGTGTTAATATTGATCTGCCTCAAGAGAACTCAGATACATGTTTCATTTCCAAATATTTAAACTGAAATGAAACCAGGACCCCCACTACATTGATCTCCCTTACTGCTTGAAAAAAGAAGGCAGCCTTCACTCCCTTCTCTCCTGCACCAGGCTTAGCCCATGCAAATTCAAGAGACAGGGAAACAGCCCTGTGCATCTCTCCTTCACCAGCTCCTGGAAGGCTCACCAGTCAAGAGGTAAGTTCTTTCAAAATAATGATTTGCAAAAATAAATATGGAAAATCTACACAGCCCAGCTGCAGAATAAAAATGTAAATGCTTTAAATTCAAGGTGGCAGACAATAGCAGTGAGACTCACATGCCAGCACACACCCTTGCTGGGAGAGAAGTGCAGGTCCCTGCCTCCAGCCAGGCCAGGAGGCACCCTCTGACACTAACCACATCAGACTCACTAGGCACTGGATGTGCTGCTCATGAAGAAGTACCTTGTTGGCAGCTTCAAAGTGTTGGATTTTGCCCTGTAGCTCTGCAGCACGTACATCGGACACGTGCTCCCCTGCTGCAAGGTTACCTGGAGCTGGCTGCTGACATTCATCCTGCAAATTCTGAAAGGAGAGAAATAATAAAAGATGAGAGAATGGCTCAACTCTTGCACTGGCTTCTTCTGTTCAGCTATTGGCCCTTACAGACCCTGCAGCATGGGTTTAAACATGCCCCACGTGCTTTTCTAACTGGCTCTGATACATTATTCTGCCCATATCTCCCTTTACCTGGATGGCACCTGGCAGTTCTCTGCCTGATCTGCCAGAAGTGCCCTGGTGCCCCGAGGCTCTGATTGAGTTCCCTGTCTCTCCTCACTCCTGTGCCACAAACCCAGCAGCTTGTTTCACTCTAACCCGTGTCCATGGGCTGATGATGGATCTTTTCCCCATAGCCAAAGCCATACCCCTGAAACTTGCTTTTGGTCCCATGTGCCCTGCTGGCATTCTAAAAAAGCTTCAAAACTAGCACTGAACTAGTTCCCGTGTTCTCCCAAGCTTGTGTTCATCAAGCGCAGAACCTTCAAGCCTTCCCACCACCTCCCCTCCTACCATGACCTAACAGTCATGCCCTGCTCTGAACCTCTCCACTTATGATTTTTCTGGGCTCTCCTTCACAACTCCTTGTGCTCCAGCATCCACACCATGTACAATTCCCTGCAGCTCCTCAAACAGGAGCAAATTCAGTGCCACAGCTGAGATTTTTTATTTCATGACACATACCCATTTACTGGGAATGTAAACAGCCTACTTTGTGACACGTGGCCTGCCAGACCCGGCTGGCTGAGCACACACTAATCCCTTGTCATCCCTCCTTACAATCTCACCACCTCCTGCCCAGTGAGTTAACTCTTTAGGGCAGCACTCAACCCCAGCCACCCTCCCCAGCCCTCACAGGACTCCTTCAGTATTCCTGACTATTATCAGCAACACGAGACCAGCTGTACTGGTGCCTGCCCCAGGTGGGAGCCCTGGAAAGCGCTGCAGGGATGCAGCACAGAGGCCATGGAAACACGGCAGGGCTTTTTGGAACACACACAGGAGGACCAGCTCCACGCAGTGCAGCACAGCGAGAACAGTCAGCTCTGATTAGCTCTGTCAGACTGAATCCTCCTCTTCAGCAGCCATAGAAACGCTGTCTGTGGGAAAGCCAGGCAGCACAGGGAAGCTCCCTCAGGTCTGTGCACTGCCTCTCACAGAGAGAAGTAACACTTCCCTTTACCCTGATGTTTTGTTAGGATTTTAGTGAAAACTTGCATTAATAGTGATCACAAATTTTCTCTGCCAGAACACTTTGGATGAGCCAGGGAGAGATACTGGAATCTGTTACAGTAGCTATTTTGAAATAAAGTTGATTAAAACAGAAAGAAAGGAAAATGCATTTCCTCACTCTTCACATTTAAAAAAAAAAAAAAAAAAGGCAGAAAAGCTACAAAGAGCTAAAGGTAGGGAGGGGAAAGGCAGAGCCAACTCCAGAGTCCAAAGTTCCAAAGCCCAAGCTGCCTCCCTTGTGCCTCCTTGCAGCCATGTCAGGAGCAGAGCTCCCCAGCAGCTTCCTCAACATCAGCATTTTACTGTCAACCTCTCCTCAGCACAGCCCCAGCAGAGCCAGCACATGCTGACCCCAATAGAACACTTCTTTAAAAAATAATAATCACAGCACTGTCTGAGCCTGCCAAGCTCAGCTCTGCCCAGCACAGCGGGTAAGAGTCTGGCTGTCAGTAGGGCACCACTTCCCTCGCTGCCAGCATGGCACCACGGGCAGCTGCGGGAGCGTCTCACAAAGGCGTGGTGACACTTTCCTGGGGCTGTGCTGGGGAAGGGGAGAAATTGTTGGTTCAACAAAACGTCCTGGAAGGCAGTACCTAGAAGATCACACGCCTCAACAGCAGACTGCTCTGCAAATTTAAAGAACTGTAGTTTCCCAAAAATAGTAAGACAACGGTGGTCCTACATATCCTAGATATTCCTTTCACATGTATACATGGGAATTGCTAGACAGCAACAGCACCTGACTTTTAGGAAGAATGTTCTTTTACAAAGACAAATAGTTTCTACAAGAACTATTTAGCCTACTAGCTGCATCTGCCTTCCCATTTTTACTCTTAAAGCCATCTGAAGGATTAAGCCCTTCCCCCTTCAGCCGGACCCTGTGTCGAAGAGCTGCTGCAGTCACGGCAAGGAGCCGGCAGTAAAAAATCCCGCAGGATAAATTCCTGGCAGAGACGGTCGGATGGCAGAGGCTGGAGAAACTCCTCAAAACACAGCTCCCAGACGAGGATTACCGGTTGGCTTTGTGTCACACATGGCTAACAGGCCATGCCGACTGTGCCACGTTGTTCAGAGAAAGCCCCTCTTTATCCTATAAATGCATGCCTAGCAGTGAAAACCAGCAGCAAATAACACGGTTCGCACTCTCAGCTGCTGGCTGCCAGCGCGATGCCTTTGAGCTCCAGACGAAAGCTAGTTTTTCAACGTTCATCGCTAGCATCGTTTCTTGAGCAGGCTTTTATGGAAAAAAAAACACAGCTCCGGGAAACGCCTGAGCAGATGGGGCAGCAAGCAGCGCGGCTAAAGAGGAAGAGCAATTCAGCACTGCCATAGTTGCCATAGTAATAAAAGAGCATTTTTCTAATCCCCCAGGGCTACCTACAGCATTAGGCAGCACTAAGGCTGCTAATGTGAATGCAATTAGGCTGATATGGATATTCCTGAATCGAAGCTGACTGAGACCTTCTATTCATTACGGAAAGTGGTAAAGAAGTAACAAGTTCAGCTTTTTGACTGCATACTAAAGACCGTGTCATTAAAGCCAGCAAAACAGAGGCAACCTTGTGCTAGGACTGCTATCAAGATAGATAACAGCACCACAAAAGCAGCAGCTTTCATCACCTCTCAGCAACACCTGCCACTAATTGATAGATCTTTTCAAAGGATCAGAAAATAAACCAATTATCTTGAATACCAACCCTAAAGTCATCCTCTGGCACAATTCCACCTGCAAGGAAAACACCTTTTCCTCAGGGCACACACCACAGATGCCTGGGCGGCTCTGCGCGTTCGACAGGTCGGAGGCCTGCCCTGCAGAGGCAGGGCTGCAGGCAGGCGTTCCTCACACTCCAACCATTACTCAGGCACAAAGAAAACACATTTGCTGGAAAACTCATGCCCAGAAGCTTAAAATACTCCCTTTCGTTGTGGACAAAGGCCACACTGACTTCTGAAAGAGACAGATGAAGCGAAAGTGGTGTTTTCCCAGCAGGAAAATGACAAAGAGCTTAGACCCACTTAGCGGGCTGCATTGTCAGGGAAGGCTGATGGAGGGGGGGCAGGTTAATTTCCCAGAACACCAGAAGGAAACGGGAGACAAGAGAATGACTGAGGAGAGAGGCAGCACACCTAAAAAGGACCGAGCGGCCTATTCTTAGCCCCGGTTCAGCCACACGTGGCTGTCTGCATTATCTCAGCACAGAAGAATCCCCAGTGGGCTCAGCACTGGACCACGAGGACAATGCTCAATGGAATGGCGGCACCATGACCTCTACCTGTACCCGCAGCGGCATATAATCCTCACAGAGGTCATCCCACAGTTCCTGTAGTTCAGAAATTTCCAGGGGAAGGCCCAAAGGAGCTCTGGAAAACGATTTTCTGTCTGTGTTCAGGAAGGCAGAAGTAGCACATGCTAAGCCAGCAGAAGCACTGCCATCTGCCAAATCACGGCTGAGCTTGGGAGGGGGCAAGCTGGATTTCACAGGAATAGGTAGTCGGCTGCCTCGGGGGCTCTGGAGGGGTTTGTAGTCCAAAGTCTTGATCAAATTGAGAGCCAGATCCAGCCTGTTCCCACTCAGTGAAGAGCTTGGGGTCATGCGGTCATCTGAGAAATCGTCACATTTTCCATTCCCCTTCACCCCTTTATCTGCATCTTCATCCTTCTGCTGCAGAGAGCTCGTCTCCACAGTGGTGTCCAGGGACTCAACAGAGGATGCAGGCGTGCCTTCCTCCATGCTGTCCCCATCCACAGCCACCCTGGAGCTGGTGGACTCAGCCACATCACACACAGATGACTCCTCGTTGCCCATGCTGGCTGACCAGCGGCTGGAAAGCCCGCAGGAGATACTCCTTGCTACCTTTCGGGGTACTTTGCAGATGGCTTCATAGTCAGCATCGGCCACACGCAGGGCAGCACAGCCCCGGCAGCGCCGCGGGCGGTTCCCTGCTCCCTCGGAGCCGTGGCAGCTGTGTGGCTCCAGGCCATGCTCTTCTTGATCCATCCAATATTCAAACCCCGAGTAAGTGAAGTCCTCCTGAAGGAGGGCAGCATACCGTGCATCAGGCAGGTTGGAAAGATCCACAGTCCCCTCCCCGGCCCTGTCCTCTGTGCTGGAGTCGTCGTTGTTCC
The DNA here is from genome assembly GCA_013397935.1 of Dasyornis broadbenti. Lineage (NCBI taxonomy): Eukaryota > Metazoa > Chordata > Aves > Passeriformes > Dasyornithidae > Dasyornis > Dasyornis broadbenti. The sequence continues at coordinate 1,467,190 of VZRN01002231.1, forward strand.
TGCGGTACATGCTTGCTATGCAGAACTTGAGACGATCCTTCTCCAGCAGCAGCTTTTGCAGGCGCTCGATTGAGAGGGCTTCGATGCGGGCGATGACGGTGTCGAACCTGTAGATGCGGTCCAGCATGAAGGCACACTTGCTGCAAGCGAACTCGGACCTTCCATCTCGGCACAGCTCCCTGCCCAGGACGTGGGAGAGCAGCACCTGGAGATTCAGCTTGGCCGCCGTGTGAAAGATCCATCGCCGCTGGTTGCCACACAGCTCCCGGCCGCAAATCCGACAGTTTTCCTTCATCCTCCCTCCCGGCACCTAAACCTACTCCTGCGGGCTCTCAGGAGACCTTCCCGAGGTCAGCACATCTCCCTCGAACCCTGAGCCCACCAGCACATCTCACCGCACCAATCCTCTCTTTTTAGGATGGTGACACGCCGGGACTCTTGATGCAACAGAAACATCCCACCCTACACCACTTCCTTCACATCTTCACAGCCACAACTGGGCTGGCCCCCCCACCCCTCCGATGCTGCTCCCTCGCCTCACAGCTCAACCCCTCGATGCTGCCCCCTCTCTCCTCACAGCCCCCGTCCCCGGGGCTGCCCCTCACCGCGGGCTGCCCCTGNCCCCCCCCGCCCCGAGCCGATGATGCTCCTGCCACGGCAGCGCCCGGCTTCTGGCTCAGATTTCAAGATGGCGACAGAGTCCAACCTCCCGCGCCTGCGCAACGCCTGCAGCGCCTGCCGGGATATGTAGTTGCCACGTCCGCGTTGCGCATGCGCACTGGCGGCTTGCGCCACGCCCGGACACACGGGCAGAGCCGGGGTGCGCGACAGAGATAAGGGTAGCGATT
>VZRN01002231.1:1468045-1478790 GCA_013397935.1 Dasyornis broadbenti
CACCCCCCCACCCACACCCCCCCCCCCCTACCCCCCCCCCCACACACACCCACACACACCCACACCCATACACACACAGGCTGCCATGCTAGTGCCTGTCCCACTGCCAGGTCCCCACCCCAGTGCCTGTGCCACGTCCCTGTCTCAATGCCAGTGACAGTCTCAGTGTCAGATCTTCACCCCAGTGCCATATCCCCCTCCCAATGACAATGCCTGTCTCCGTGGCAGGTCCCCACCCCAGTGCCACATCCCACTGCCAACCTGCCCCAGTGCCCAGCCCCGACAAGCAATGTGAGCGGGCATGTCCCTGCAGCACAGTGCCACCAGCACCTGCACAGCAGACCATGCCACCTGGTGGGCAAGCACCAGGGTCCCCACAAGACCACTGAATAGGCAGTTCACGCGCTCATGGCCCACAGCTGCTGGGGACAGCGCCGTGCCACCAAAATGCAGCATGGCCAGAGCTGTGCAGCTGCCAGGAACATGCCGCTCTGATCTCTCACAGCCCAAAATCCTGCCTGGCACCATGCCAGGCTGCCAAGAGTATTTTAAGACTTGGGATTTAAATGGCAGACGGGTGCAAGCAGCACCAACACCCACAGAAGGACTTCACAGGCTGGTGGCCTGTCCCCTGACAGCTCACACCGTGTCCTCTGGGACCCCTGCTCCTCCCAGCTCCATGGCAGTCAGCTGATGATGCCAGGCTGAACATGGCACAGCCCTAGCCACAGACCCAGAAGGGGCAGGGATGACAACAATCAGCCAAGCCCTGGGTAGACATGCTCCTCCCTGGGGGACTGGGTTGGGGTCCCCCCACCCTTGCCCACCTACCTGTCCTTCCATGACCAGGGACCCCTCCAGGCGCTTCTGCAGGTTGTGCTTCTCTGCTGACAGCACTTCCACGAGCTGGTTGCTGGCAGCCAACTCTTGGGTCAGCTCTTCGATCTTCCTGAGAGGAACAAAAAGGCATGGGATGCTTAGGGACTGAGTTGGCTCTGGGATGACACTTGGGACAGCTGCCAGAGGCCAGTCTCTGGGGCAAAGCAGAGCAATCTCAGGACTGCTCCCCCTTCCCCAAAGCCCAGTTCTCTCCCCTTGGGGTGACCCCTGCACCCCACCAGATACAGACAGCCCCTCAGTCATGCACAACACAAGCCCCTTGGTAATCCCCAAGGATGGGCTCAGGCTGGCAGCATAAAGGGGACAGGTTCTGGACACCTACCTCTGGGCCATGGCGCTGCAGCCATTGTTGCTCCTGTCTTCCTGCTTTGTCGTCACCGCTTCCTTCAGCTTCCCTGTCAGCTCCCGGCATCTTTCCGCCTCAGCTCTGGCCAGCGTTGTGGCCTGCTCAGCCTCACTCCTTGCCAGCCTGGCCTCCTGCATGGTAGCAGGGTGAGCCCCCAGGCACTGGCCCTTGGCTCCTCCCTGGCCCCCACCATCCCTTGACTCACTTCCTGCAGGAGCTGAATCTTGTTCTCCAGGAGCTCGTAGACGTGCTCCGACTCCCGCTGCCGCTCCTCATACTGCTGCCGGAGTGCGGCCTGGCTGCGGGTCGTCTGGTTCTCTGCAGCCACCCTGCCAGGCACAGCATGGTGTGGCACAGCCTGCTATGGCTACGGCTGTATCATCTTCCATGACATGACATGGCATGGCCTGGCACAGCATGGTGTGGTTTGGTAGTGTGCAGCATGGCATGGCACGGCATGGCACGGCATAGCACAGCATGACATAGCCTTTGTGAAAGCCCCCACACCATACCATCTGGGCTGGGTGATCTGTACCACCCCAGGTGCCCCCAGCCCAGCTCCCTCCATGTCCTGCACACTCCCAGCACTGCTGCCTTGGGGACACGGCTCCTCTGGCAGCATCATGTTTAGGCTCTGACCCACCAAAGCACTTCCCACACACTCCCAAAACCAGGGGCTACCCAGCTGCCGTGCCACTGGCCCCTCTGCCATCAGTGCCCCGTGGTGAGATACCCATGCCATGGGGTACGGCGCTGCCCTCCCCCACCAAACAGGTGCTGTCCTTTATTTTTGGCTGGCGCTGGGACTGTAAGAGGAGCCCTGAGGGTGCCCAGCCCCAGTGCAAATCCCTCCAGCCCCAGTGCAGGCCCCTCCACTGCCCACTATGCACAGGGTGCAGGCAGACACCCCCTGTCCCCATGCCCACACTGCCACTGCACCCGGTGTGTGTGCACCATGTCTGCCCCGAGGTGAGGAGCTTGGCCAGCCCCACTCACCATGTGTTGTCCAGGGCTTGTTGCTTCTCCTGCAGCTCCCGCTTCAGGCTCTCCACCTCCACCTTCAGCTCGATGTTCTGTGAAGCAGGAAGGAGGTGGGTAGGATTCCCCCATGCTTGCCCAGACCCCCCAGCCCCACTGCCCATGGGAATAAAGTAGATGTGGCATGGGGGTCCCCTACCCCAGGGCAAGGCTTTGAGTGCTCTTGTCAGTGAGTGGCACGGGTGGTATTTTAGCCTGTCGGTGCTGAGATGCAGTGTACCCACTCCATCTGTCTGCCCCCAAGCTTGCACTGTCACCCACCCCGGGCACTCCACCAGGCTGGGGATGCTTTCCCCAACCCTCTCCCTTCTCCTGTCAAAGGAAACGAGGGACAAACTCCCATTCAGCAGCTCCCCAGTCCCAGTGCCTGATGCCCTACCTGGCATTCACCCCGGCTGCACTCCCCTGACCCCATTCCCTCCCAGAAAAGAGAGGAAACTCCCTCACCCCTGTCCCCTACAGGCACTCACCCGCCGGTAGACATCGTCCCGGCTGCCCTCGCCCTTCTGCTGGACACGCTCCTCCAGAAAGTAGATGCGGAGCTTGAGGCTGAAATTCTCCTTTTTGAGGTCATTGAGGTGCTGGGAGAGCGTGCGGTACCCGTTAGCCATGGCCTGCGCTCCATGGGGCGGGCATCCCGGCACCCCTCACATGGCGCCGCCGGGACACAGCCTAGGCTCCCTGCCCGCCCGCAGCTCCCGTCGCTGGCCCCGCTGCTCTTCCTTTCCTCTTTTTTTTTTTTTTCGCCTCCCTGAGCTATTTGAGGAATCGCTGGAGTGGGGACAGCGGGTGGTGAAACCCGAGCCCCGGAGGCCCCCACGCGCCGCAGCCGTGAGGGCGGTGAGGGGAGAGTGGCGCCCGGTCGGGCTCAGCCCCTTCTCCCTTTGCCACCACCACCTGCCCCGCGACCCCTCCTGCACTCCGCACCCCGCTGGTGTGTCCAGGGGACCAGGCATGAATCCTGCAAGCACCCGACAGTGCTGGGAGGACCCTGACTGTGCCATTGAGGGGTCCCCGACGTCTCACCTGCTCAAAGTCCCGCAGAGTCTGTGTCTGGGCGAGGGGACTCATCTCCAGATCCCGGAGGAGACACGTTTGCACCAAGGGGCCAGGCTGGGGCTGGGCACCCGGGGAGCCACTGGACCCCCTCAGCTCGGCTGGCACAGGATCCTCATCGCCTTCACCCCACAGCCCGTCTTGGGAAGCTAGCAGGGAGCCAAGGGCGAGCAGCAGTCACACGAGCAAAGTGGCTGCTTCACGCCTTGTCTGCCTCCGAGGAGAGACACGGGGACGCCTTGGGGCCCAGAAGGCCACCAGCCATCCCTGGGGTGATGCACGGGTGCGTTGCCCTCGGTGGGGCACGGGAACGGGGCATGCAGGGTACCGAGGGCTCTCGGGTTGCCTTACCCTCCATGAGTCTGGCTCCGGGAACCAGGGTTGGCACGTCGCTGCTGCAGGGGTCCCTGCAGAGAGCAACATACGGCTGTGTCACGCACGGCATCGGGGGTCCAGCCCCCGGGACCCCCCCGTACCACCCCGCGCTGTGCCAGAGGGACCAGGGAGGGTGGCGGCGGGGGAGGGGGTACGGGTGTCTATGCACACGTGGGGATGCACGTGTGTGTTCCGACAGCCGCCGGGCAGCGGCTCTGAGTGCAAAGACACGAGGCCCTGGGGGCTGTGCAGATGGCAGTGTCCCCTTAGCAGCACTTTAGCTCCATTAGCAGCCCTGTCAGGGCCACCTGAGCCCCCACAGCAGACCCCCACAGCCCCTGGGAGAGGGTCTGAGGGCACGAAGCAGGGCTGACCCTGGCTGCTCTCTGAGGGACCCTGTGCCTCCGTGCTCTCATGGCTCACCATCTCCCCACCAGAGCCGTAATCGGGTTTATTTTCAGCTCAGAAGTGTGAGTCATTTAATGATTTAAAAGAAAGAGAGATAGAGAAACCCCAACAAATGAAAAAACCTAGGTTGTTGGGATTTTTTTTCCTTTTAAAGAAATCAGAACGTTTATTTTCTAGTCTCAAGCTGACAGCTTCTTGATTGGGTCCCATGAGCAGGGAGGTGGATACTTGCCCCAGCACCAGTGTGGGCACAGTGACCTGCCCATATGCACGAGGCTGAGCCCCAACAGCTGAGTAGGGACAGCATGTTCCCGTGGCACAAGCCATGGTAGGGGCCCTGGAACCTTGTCCCCATAGCCTTGCACACCACACCGGCACCTTGCAGCAGGGGACACAGCACTGCCAGCCTGGCAGGGAGCAGGGGAGGCAGACAGGGTGCCACAGTCGCTGTAGCAATGACTGGTCATGGAGGTAAACTGAGGCATGATGGCTTTAAACACACCAGCACAGGTCAGGCGTGGCTGTGTGCCCTGCCATGCACCATAACCTGCATGGTACCCAAAGACAAAGCACCCAGAGGTGTGGCACCTGGAGGCACAGCACCCAGAACTGTAGTGCCCAGGGGCATCTTACCCAGAGGTGTGGAACCCAGAGGCACCCGAGTTTCCATAACCAGAAGTGTGATGCCTGAGGAGATCCAATTTCCAGAGGCACAATATCCAAGGAGGCATGACCTCTGGAGGCATGACTCTCCCAGGAGAACGAGTACCCAGTGTTTGATACTCAGAGACAAAACATCCAAGGAGCCACCATACCCAGACAGAAGATGCACAAGGATGCACAACACTTAGGGAAGCACAATACCCAGAGGCATGATATCCTAAAGCATGATATCCCTGGAGGCAAAATACCCCAAAAGGCACATTAACCAGTGACATAACATCCAAGGGATCACACCCAGCACTGTAATGCCCAGAGATACAACAAAGAGGGATCACAGCCAAACACCTGATGCCCAAGAAGACACAGTACCCTGAGCCAGAATACCCATAGAGACAGTACAATACCCAAGGAACTGCAAATCCTGGGGGTGCTGTGGGGTGATGACCAAGGAGCCAGACAAGGGCTAAGGCTTACTGTCTACAGCCTACACTGTGTACCCTCCATGTTAACTTTGCAGATGGAGATTTGCTTAGCTGACATCAAGACAAAGAAGGAGGTCCTGTGAGACAGGAGTGTCCAGCTTTGGCTCTGACAAAGCGCACAGAATGAAACAAAGTCCTATGACTGGAACTTTGAAGGACTCCATGGCCAAAAATGTAACTTTTTCTTGATTAAGGATTTTTTAAACAATCAAACACACTCACCACTGCACAGTGAGTGAGTTATTTCATTAATAAGCTTAATGAAATACATGCTACCATACATATGACTTGATTACTCAACTCTCCACTTAGATCATTCCATATGTAACATAGGAGGAGGGGGATAAGATCAGGCTATACATCAGGAGGGTAAAAATTTCACCTAGTTAGAAGGAAGACCCAAGATTACCTTGGAATCAGTCAATGGTCTCCCCTGTCCCAAGCCAGGGACACTTTCTTGATAAGTTTCTGCATATTGTTATTATTATTACTTGGGTTAATACAGGTGTGCACCATCCTGAGATGGAACAGAATGGGCCCAAAAATGTTGGGAAAACAAGAATAAAGTAATTACTGCTGCAGTATTGGGGGCTCACTGATCTAGCGTGCAAAAAGAAATCAGAGTTCCCTCTCTGCAAAAAAATTACAGATGTAGAATACACTGCTTTGAAATCAGAAAAGGAGCAATTCAAAATGTATTTGGCTCCAGCTGAAAATAGGGAAAAGCAACTGCAGAAAAATTTAGGGGAAGGGAAGGAGAGAAAAATAAAAATTGGAAGAAAAAGTAGAGATTATGCTTATGCGAGCTTCCAATTCCCCTGATATCATACGGATTAGAAAATTAATCATATTCCTTAAGGAACAGCATGGAAACATATGGAGTGAACCTAGTGACAGAAAACTGGGGAAATATGATTGTCTCCTTCAAATCCCCCTGAGTATGAAGCCAGATGCATTATAGAAACAGAAGAAACAGCTGAACCTTGGGAAGGAGGGGAAATCATGCCTGAAAAACAACCCCTTTCAGTCTGGTTCAGTTTGAAAAGTGCTTTGGCCTTAAGCCAGGCTGGACTGAAATTCAGCAGGTGGAATCCTATCAATGCATACATAATAACAGACCATAATTCTGATTCCAGGTGGGCCTCCTCAACTATTAAAGACATTTCTAATAGATAAAGGAGCACAAATTCCAGTATCAACACAACAGGACACAAAAACTGGACAGAGTTAAAATCACTGGAGTGAACGGAGCAAGTGCTACGTGCCAAACCACCAAGGCTAATTTATGGCTCCCGGGCGATAAGCACATATCCTCCCCTTATTTTGCAGTAAAAGATCACAATGAAAACATTTTGGGTTTCAATGTTCTGAGCAGCCAAATCTGGCAGCTGATGCAGCGCAGTGTTTGGTCTTCCCCTTCAACCCTGACCCTAAAAGAAATCCAGATACTACAGTGCATTCACCCCACATGGCACTTGCACTCCCTCATTCAAAAGCTACTAATGTACCACAATACCAAGTTTCTGCTGCAGCACAAAATTGAACTCTTGAAATTACAACTGATTTGGAAAAAAAAACAAATCAGAGCCCACTCCTCATTTAATTCACCAAACTTTCACCCCATATAATACACCAGTTTGGCTTGCGCAAAAACTGGAAGAGAGATGGCAATTAACTCTTGATTACTGGCTCGTAGACAGGGTGGGAACAGATTCGGAGAAAAGAAAAATGCCAATAATGCCAATACTGAGCCTTTAACCACTGCTGTGCCAAATATCGAGGAACTGGTAACTCAGCTTAGGAAGCACCCCACTTATGGATGGCAACCCTGGATGTAAAAGGTCTGGATTTTGTGATGCCACTCTGGGAGCACAACAAGGCTTGATTCACCTTCACCTGGAAGGGAGCATTTTTTTAATAGGCTGCCCCAAGCATATAACACTCTCTCACTGTTGCTCATAAAGTCCTGGCAAAGTCTTATCCACAATCTTGCCCCACCAAAGGTTACAATATATGAGTAGATCAATAATATCATCATCATAGAACCATCCCAGAAAGGCCTGCTTTGGAAGGAATATTAAAGATCATCTCGTTCCACCCCACCCTGCCATGGGCAGGGACACCTTCCATTAGACCAGGTTGCTCAGGGCCCCATCAAGCCTGACCTTGAACACTTCCAGGGATGGGGCATCCACAGGTTCTCTGGGCAACCTGTGCCAGTGCCCTACCACCCCTACAGTGAAGAAATTTTCCTGCTATCCAATCCAAACCTACCCTTTGTCAGTTTGAAGCCATTCGCCCTTGTCCTGTCGCTACATGCTCTTGTAAAATAGTCTCTCTCAATCTTTCTTTTAGGCTCCCTTCAGGTACTGGAAGGCCACAATTAGGTCACCCTGAAACCTTCTCTTTTCCAGGCTGAACAAACCAAATTGTCTCATAGACAGAATTCTCTCAAATTCCCTCACAGAGGTGCTCCACCCCTCTAATCAATTTGGTTGGAGAATACTCTCTGGTGGTTGTGCCCACAAGGAAAAATATGCCCTGGGCAGTCCTACACCCCAGCATCAGCGGCCCAAGCAGGACGTTAAGTTCCTGGGAGTCTTGGATTAAAGAAGCCACTTCTATTCTCCCACAAACCCTGGAAAAAACAGAACATGGGCAGAATCCACCTAACGTAAAGGAGTAGCAGCAAATTCTGGGAACTTCAGAATTATTAAGAGAACTGAAGTTGTTCCAAGCGCTTGGTCCCATATACCTGAACAACCCTCTCCATGGAGAATGGGGGTTCAGGGGACATAGTTCTCGTTTTATTCTGTGTCAAAAGGGGCTGGAAGAGCCAGAGAGAACGCTAGACATTAGCTGCCACTCTTTCAATGACACTGGAACAAGATATTCTGATCTAGAGAAGGGCCTGTTGTCCCTGGTGGGGCGGTGACACAAGTGGAACAGATAAGGAAAGAACAAAGGAAAGGACAGAGTGAGAATATTCGGGGGAATACCCAACTCACTGATACCAGGCCATCCTGTGCTGGTTACAATGCTTCAGACTGGGACTGTGGCAATGGTACTAACAACCCAAAAATAACCTGATGCCTGGGAAACAAAATATTACTGCTCGGGGCCACCCTGAAGCAGGGCCAGCCCAATGCAGTGCCTGTCTGCGGGCTCTGGAGTGAATGAGCAGAGCAGCCACTTCCCCAAAGTCCAGCTGCCCGGCCAGTACCCCCACACAACCAGAGTGGCAGCCCCATGCCTGGCCTTGGGAATGGTGGGCCAGCAGGAGCCCAGGGCTCTGCCACAGCCATAGCTGACTGAGCTGAGTGTGGGCTCCCCCCTCCCAGTCCCTGTGCCCAACACTGGGAATTTGTTTGCTGTGAAGGGGAGGCCACTGCAGTGCTGCTAGGGCTGCAGGAGGACAAGAGCCCTTTCATGCTGGCTATGCCACCCTGGAGCATGGAGCAGAGCTGCCAGCACAGCACGAGGGGGACACAGCCCCGGGGTCCCCCAGTCACTGGGCAGCACTGCCCACCCCCACGTACCTCCAAGCCCTGGCACAAGGAGCATCATGCGGCCCTGACTCAGAGCACACACTGACTCACAGCATCTCCATGGCATCACACCAGGGCCACTGCAGCCACTTGCCGGCACTGGCACCCCGGGGTGCCATCGGGGACAGGGGAGAACGCAGGGGTAGCAGCCAGGGCTATGGCGCATGGGCTGCGTGACAGTGGCTGCTGCCCACGGGGAAAGCATCCTGGGGTAAAGCATCCCCAAAGCACCGGGCATTACGGAACCCAGCTACAGCAACTCACCTCCTTCTGCTACTGGATCACCTCCCGTGGGGAGACAGATGGACAGAAGGATGCATGGAGGGATGGACGGCAGGCCCCAGCGCTGTGCTCAGCCACAGCTACTCTGTGTGCCAGTGGCTCCAGGCTGGCAGAGGCGTTGTGGCAAGGGCCAGGCAAAGGCCAGAGAGAGTGTGGCAGCTCAGATGCCGAGCGTGGCACATCCCAGCACCCTGCTGACTTGTTGGCACAAATGTCTCAGCGGGGGCGGAGTGCCACCACGGAGGAGGTGGTGCGGGGACAGCCGTCCACAAACGCGGTGTCTGCCTGAGTGTGTGTGCACAGCACAGAGCGCACGGCACGGCCACCCACCGACCTGCGCACGGGGCACGGCAACAAGGTCCCCATTGAGCACAGCAGGGCGGGGGAAGGTGGGGACTGGCGTTACCCACGCTCCTGGCGAGGCTGCTCCCCGCGCTGCACCGCAGGCATGGCAGCCGGCACAGCTCCCGAGGCCCAGCAGCCCTGGAGAGGTGCCGGGACAAACGGTCTGGCCAGCGGCTCAGGGCAGAATCGGGGATGGGCAGAGCCAGGGGAAGAGCAGGGAGGATGCAAAAGGGGCTGAGGAGATGCGGCAAGCCAAACTCCCCGCACCAACAGCAGCACCCTGAACCCCTTCCTTCAGGGCCATGTTTGGCTCAGCACCTCCCAGCAAACCTCACATGCCCAGTGCACCGAAGAGAGCTCGGTAATGGTGCAAGCACTAGCACAGGATCACACAGGACCCTACAGCTCCTGCCCTCTCATCTGGCACATATACACTGCCCTGACACCCACAGATCCCCATGGAACAGGCCAGCGACCACTAATGTTCCCCCGGTACTGGACAAGGGGCCCCTGCCCCTTTCACGCACACCAGTGGCTCCCGAGTGCTCTTGGGTTTGCCTGGCGCAGGGCCCAGAGAGTCACCAACCCGGGGTCGCAAAGCCCCATCACCAGCCCCAGCCCACGGGACCCCATCAGCAGGAAGGGACACCCACGGCCCAAGAGAATGGGGCTTGCGACAGCGGTGTCCGGCCCTGCACAGCTCCGAGGGAGCACACTGTGGTCCCGGCCGCATCCCAGCCGCATCCCGGCGGCACAGATGCCGGGGGTTACCTGGGCCTCAACCTGCCGCGGCATCACTACAGCCCAGCGTGGGCACACGCAGCCCCTGCGGGTGTCCCGAGTACAGGCAGACCCCGCGTGCCCGGGACGTACGGACATCCCGATCCACATCACCCTGGACACGCGCACCCGCGGATGTCAAACGCGCGCACGGACACGCTCCTCACCTCCGCCGCGGGGCTCGCATCCTGCCCCGCCGGGCTTCGCCGCGCCGGGCCAGGCGGCACTGGGCCACGCAGAGGCGTCACCGGGCCNCAGGCGCTGCCGAGCCGGCCCAGCGTGCGCCGGGGAGGCGGCTCTGCGGCACCGGCCAGCTCCGCCCGCCTCTGCTTCCCCGCCTCCTCTTCCTCCTGCTTCTCCCTGCCTCCATCCTTCATCCATCCCTGCCTCCCAACATCCCTCCCTCCCTCCTTCTGACCCCGCATCCTTCCTTCCTTCTCTCCCTGCATCCCTCCCTCTGACTCCCCGTCTTTCCTTCCCTGCTCCCTCCCTCTGCCCTCTTCCTGATCCCTCTCTCCATCC
>VZRN01002231.1:1478869-1548173 GCA_013397935.1 Dasyornis broadbenti
CGCCCCACTCCACCCAGTCCCTCTGGACTGAGCTCCAGTCCTCCCTCACACTTCAGTCCCCCAGAAACAATCCATGATCCCTTCCTCTCCCCCCTCAGTCCTTCCAACTTCACAGTCTCCCCAAAAGACATCCAGTTAGCCAAGATCCCCCATCGCACCCCCAACCACCCTAGTTACCTGCCCAGTCATCCTTGTCACCTCTTCCTTGGATGCCTCTGTCCCAATCTGACATCCGCAATCCCCTTTGCCAGCCCAGAGCCCCATGGGTCCCCAGGTACTGTTCCAGCCCCACAACACCCTCACTTGCTCTCTAACTGTCCATGACATCCCAGTCCTCCAGTGGGACATTCCTATATCCCTTGATCCCCATAAACTCCCTTGAACACCCACCATCCCAATCAAACACTCCCAGTCTCTCTCACCCACCCCGTTCCTCTCCTTTGCCACTCCTCACCCCAGCTCCAATAACCACAGTCTCTTTTGATGCTCTTAATTCCTTTCTCTGCTTGACACCCCAATATCAATGCTTCTTCTGCCTTCTCCCCCAGACCCATCCTCTCTGCAGGGACCCTCCCCCCATTTCCCTGTTGCTTGGCCCCATTCTTCTCTATCCTGCACCCTCACAACCCTTTGACCAGCTGTCCCCATGGCCACCCCACCTGCCACCAAGCAGAGTCTGCCCAGCACCCTTGTGTGGAATGATGACCAAGGAGCCAGGCAAGGGCTGAGGTTTACTATCCATACCCTCTGTACTACCTGCATGGATGAAGAACCACAGAGCTGGTGGCAAGAGAGTTGGCTGAAGAAGGCGGTCCTGTGGTGATGGGATGGTTCTGCTTTGTCTCTGACAAACGGAACAAAGTAATATGACTAGAAATTTGGAGGACACAGTGGTCAAAAATGTAACTTTTGTCAGATTAAGAGTCATTTAATAATTAATACACACACCCTGCATATGCTAATAGGCTTAATGGTGCATGGTTCCACAGTTATAGCTCCGTACTCTCCTCTTAGGTTGTGCTCCACATAATATAGTAGGGGGAGAAGTTTGGGCTGTATATAAGGGGGGTAGAAATTTTACCTGGTTAGGGGGAAGACCCAAAAATACCTTGGAGATGGTCAATGGGCTACTCCCCTCTCCCTTCTCCCAAGTGGGGACACCTTCGTGGTAAGTTTCTGAATACAATTGTTTTTATCATTACCCTGGTTAACACAACATTATTGTTATTGTTAGAGCTCTGTTGCAACTGGTGGATTTATCAACAGCAATTCTGTATCTGTATTTCTGCTTCTTCAATAAACTGCACTATTCATGATTCTGTGATCTTGAGGGTTCTTATGGAACATGACCAAACCTATGGGATTGAATTGATAAGCTGCATTATTTGTGAAGCTGGACTTGTGGAATTTCCTATTGAACATGACTGGACCCATACTGCCAAATTGGCTATACTCAGAAATTAAGCTCGGCTGTCCCCAGCCTTCTGATCTGTGAAGACCAGCTGGAACATAGGTGGGTTTATTTTCTGCCGAATTTCTTACTCTAAACGCAACACCTGGTGCAAATGGGGTCAGCAGAGGCGTGCTGTGCTGCATAACTCCCACGCACCATCCCGGTTGTAACTCATCAGCCACCACAGACGGTGGCACCCATCCCACCGGCCCTGCCAGCTTTGGGTGCCCTCCATTTGGCTCCCTTGGAGGTCAAGGAGTGGGGGAACATGCCTGCTGGCACCGCTACCCCGCCAGCACCCCCAGTGTCCCAGAAGGCCCCCGGCGAGGGTCGAGGTGCCGTGGGGCTGTGCCTCTGGCCACAATCCCCAGGAGAGGGCACCAGATGGCCGGGAAAAGCCGGCAAAGGCGCTGCCGCAGGCAGCGATGGCTTGGCCACGGGTGTCCTCCGCACGAATATGCCACAGGCGTGGGAGAGGAGCCACGGAGTCGCTAGGCAAGCCCGGGCAGTGCCGGCACGGGGAGCAGGGCGCCGGGATGCCAGGTCCTGATGTGTCATTCGGGCACCTTGAGCAAGGTCCTAATGGCTGAAGCAGAGGCCAGGGCCGGCGCCCCTGTGCCGAGGGCTGCGGGACAGCGGGACATGTCCCACTCACAGCAAGTCCCGCGGTGGGAGTGCCCCCAGCCCACTCCACGCCTGAGGCTGTGGAGAGAGGGCCCTGTCCAGCCCCGGGTCATAGTTCTCTGCCGAGGGGCCATTTCGGGAGCGCTGCAGATTTCACCAGCCGCTGCCCTTGACCGCATCTCTCACCCTGTGCTGGCCGCCCTGGACTTTCCCCGCTCTGGCGTCACGGTTGTTCCCTGGCTGTGGCTGGAGCGTAGCACCGGCTATAGGCGGTGCCAGGCTGTACATTGCTTCAGGGTGTACATAGTGCTGGGCTCTCCCACCTCAGCTGCGCTGCCCGTGGTGAAGAGAATCATTCTATTCCGGCCACCTCCTGTCTGCTGGGACAGGTCCATCACTTGGGCTCTGCTTGGTTTAAACAGCCTCCAGGGCCACCCAGGTCTCACACAGGGTGGTTTGGTCCAGACCTGCTGCTCGGGGCATGCAGAGCCTGAGGAAGGGCCCAATCCTATTAGGACCCTGCTCGGGAGCACTGGGTCGGTTCTGCCTACCCCCAGTGCATGGAGAGTAGTGGAATGAAGGGCCTGACCCTGGTCCCCATGGGCAGCGTCTGGGGTGTGTCTGGTACAGGTGCCCTGTGAAGGTTTGGCCACATGAACGAGAGGACAGACACCCTCCATCGTTTGCCATCCCCATGCTGGTCTGTGCCCGGTCTCATGGACCCCTCACTGTCGTGTCTCAGGGCCAGCACATCCCACTGCGAGGTCACTGGACGCAGCCACGTGGCTCTTGCCCCATGGAGGGCGTTTGCTGGGTAGTTCCCATGCACCCCACGTCATTGGGAGCCAGTGGCCAGGGCTGGCCCCGTATCCTCGGCCCCTTATCAGGGGCATTGCTCAACAGTGGGCACGAAGTCGGGGGTGGGCAGGGGCCATGGCACTGCCTCACTTCTGAGCTATGGGGTCTGGGGAGCCCCCATTCCTGGGCGAGCTGGGGAGGGCATGACTGGGCTCGCCATGGGCTGGGGCCGAGCTGCTCCCCGCCAGCGGCACCTCCAGCTTTGTGGGGAGCCACCTACACCATCGTGGCTGCCACTGCCGTCCCCCTTCTGCCTTCCTGAGCTGTGATATGCAGGACAGGGAAACTGAGGCACGGACGCGGTGCGCAGAGTCGGGACACGCTGCCCCGCAGTCTCCCCGGTTTCGTGGCTCCCCGACCCACGGTGTCCTGGCGGGGCACCCCCTTCCCTTGCTCTGGGGCCGCTGGGGGGCCCGGCCCAGTCCCGGCCCCGCAACCCCCGCCTCCTCCCTCCCCCCGCCGGGGGCGGGGTGGGATGAAGGGGGGGACCGGGCGGGCTGGGGCGGGGAGGGGAAGGAGGTGGGATTATGGAGACGGGACCCAATGAGCCCGGAAAACGTGCCCCGCTTGCAGCTCTTTTAGCGCGGCGGAGGGACAGCAGCAGCCTCTCGGCAGCGTGAGGAAAGAGCCGGCACCCCCGTCCCGTCCCGTCCAGTCCATCCCCGTCCCGTCGGGCCCGCTCCCGCCATGGCACTGGGCAAGCTGCAGAAAGTGCTGATCAGCGACAGCCTGGACCCCTGCTGCCGGGAGATCCTGCAGGCCGGCGGGCTCCGGGTGCAGGAGAAGCCCGGGATGAGCAAGGAAGAGCTGCTGCAGGAGATCCGGGTGAGGCAGGGCTGCACTCGCGCGTGGGTGGGTGGGTGAGTGCATGAGTGGGTGGGCGCTGCTGTGGGCCGGCGCTCCCGGGTGGCAGCGGACCCCCTCGACTGGTCCCCGCCTCCCGTCTGATGCAAGAGTCCAGCAGGTTTCGCACGGCGGATCCCGGACCCCGGCAATAGCTGTCCCCATCCCGGAACCCACACTAGACCACCGGCCCCGGCCCTGGTCCCACTCGCCGTGTCTGTCACCCCTTAGGACTGCGATGGGCTCATCGTCCGCTCGGCCACCAAAGTCACGGCCGAGGTGCTGGAGGCGGCAGAGAGGCTGCAGGTGGTGGGCAGAGCTGGCACTGGTGTGGACAATGTGGACGTGGAGGCAGCCACCAGGAAGGGCGTCTTGGTCATGAAGTAAGAGCAGGAGTGTGGTGACATCCCTGCCTGTGATCCTGAGGAGTCAGGGGAGGCACCACCTTGTGTATTGCCATCCTCATGGGGCCCTGTCAGCCCAGGGGACACACACCGGGGACACACACCAGTGACACCACTTTCCATCCCCAGCACACCCACTGGGAACAGCCTCAGCGCCGCTGAGCTCACCTGTGGGATGATCCTGTGCTTGGCCAGGTGAGCACAAGGCAAGATGTGGACACAGACGTGCCCTAGAGCCCCCTGCCACACACTGACCACAGCCTCCTTTTTAGGCAGATCCCACAGGCAGCTGCCTCCATGAAGGAGGGCAAGTGGGACCGTAAGAAGGTAGGAGACAGGTGAAGCACTTCTGGGTGGTGGGTGCCTGCGTGTGGTGTGCTCGCTCACTGTCTCTGTGCTCCCCAGTACATGGGCATGGAGCTGAACGGGAAGACGCTGGCCGTGCTGGGGCTGGGACGCATCGGCAGGGAGGTGGCCACCCGCATGCAGGCCTTTGGAATGAAGGTAAGGAGATGGGGAGGGAGGAATGATGGGGAGCATGGACCTCCCTGACCTGGCCAGAGCCACCGTGCCAGGCTGCAGGAGTGAGTGCCCGCTCTGCCTCAGACCATAGGCTATGACCCCATCATCACCCCTGATGTCTCAGCCACCTTTGGCGTGGAGCAGCTGCCACTGGAGCAGATCTGGCCCCGCTGCGACTTCATCACAGTGCATACGCCACTGCTGCCCTCCACCACGGGTATGGAGTGGGCACTGGCACTGGAGGTTTGAGGAGAGCTGGGGCAGCCCCCTTCTGCTCACAGCTCTCCTTTTGCAGGGCTCCTGAATGACAGCACCTTTGCCAAGTGCCGCCGTGGCGTGCAGGTGGTGAACTGTGCCCGTGGTGGCATTGTGGATGAAGGTGCATTGCTGCGGGCGCTGCAATCGGGGCAGTGCGGCGGGGCTGCCCTTGATGTCTTCACACAGGTGAGTGGGGCTGTGGGGCCCCCCCGAGCTTGGCTTTGTCTCAGCATCACCTTAACTTTGCCCAAGCCAAGGCAGGGCAGCTTGGCAAACCCTGTGGAGCTAGGGCCACGGACAGCACTCCTCAGCTTCCCTCCTTGCAAAGGAGGTGGGGTAAATGCCCCCTGCTCTGAGCTCCCAGGTGGGTGCTGGGAGCTGATGGCAGGATGCACCTGTGTCTACAGGAGCCCCCAAAAGACCGTGACCTGGTGAACCACCCCAACGTCATCTCCTGCCCACACCTGGGAGCCAGCACACGGGAGGCACAGAGCCGCTGCGGCAAGGAAATCGCCATGCAGATCGTGGACATGGCCGCAGGGAAGGGGCTGACTGGCGTAGTGAGTCCCTCTGCAGCACCTGACCTCCGGGCCTCAGTTCCCCCAGCTGTAGCACATGGATGCACAGGGAGCAATGCTCCATGTGTGATCCCTGGCAGGCTCTCACCACTCACTCTCTCATGCAGGTTAATGGGCAGGCTCTCAGCAAGGCTTTCGCACCCCAGACCAAGCCCTGGATCGCCCTGGCCAGGGCCCTGGGCATGGTGCTGCGCACGGCGGGCAAGCAAGTGCAGGGCAGTGTGCAGGTCTGCACCCTAGGTGAGCCTGGGTGTGGGGACCACGATGGACAGACAGGAGAAAAGATAGGCAGGAAGGTGGTTGACAGTGGAATTGGAGCCCAGGGGTGTGCAGGGATGGATGGGTGGATGGAAGGACCAGCTTCAGGCTGGCCAGTCCAGTGCAGGCCTGACCTCCCTGCTGCTGACCCATCCACCCCTCCTCCCTGCACCCCAGGGACATCCTTGAAGGAGGCTGGGAGCTACCTGACACCTGCTGTAGCCACGGGCATGCTGGCTGGAGGGATACAGAAGGAGGTGACCCTGGTGAATGCCACACTGCTGGCCCAGGAGGCTGGGCTGAAGGTGCGTGGACACCCAGGCTCTGCACCTCAGCCTGGTGCACCTTCCCCAAGCAGCCTGAGCCTGGGGACACCCTACCGGGCTGCTGGTGTAGCACTCATGCTGGGTGCTTCCTGGGGTGCCTCCAAGGACATCCCTTCCCCACCCCCTGCCACACACAGGACCTGGACATTGAGTGGCTGTGTCTCTCTCTGGCAGGTCACAACCACCCACAGTGATGTGGCCCCCGAGCCTGACAGCAGCACAGGTCTGGTGCAGGTGTCCCTGCAGGGCACCCCACACCAAGTGATAGGGACAGTGCAGGGCAGTACCCCAGTCCTGTGGGAGATCAACGGAGCCACTTTCAAACAGCCAGCCCCTCTGTCCGGCCCACTCCTCATCTACAGAGCCAAAGCCTCCGATGCCAGTGCTCTGGCCATGCTGACCGGTGAGTCCCTGTGCCAGCCCTGAGCTGCAGGGACAGCCTGGGGAACCCCTGCATCCGACCTAGAGCTGAGCCTCTGCTGCAGCTGATGTTGCCTGAAGAGATGGATGGAGCGTTTGGGCTGGGGGTCGTGTGATGTTGAGCAAAGGACTTGGGGTGGTGGAAGAAATAGCATTGTGGACCTTTGAGGGTGTTGGGGTGAGCAAAGGCTCCACTCCCTGCTGGGTACTGGGGCAGTGGGGCATCCTGTGGTCCCTAGTTCCTGTTCTCCTTTCCAGGCCTGCTGAGCAAGGCAGGGAGCCAGCTCCTGTCCTACCACAGCTCCAGCACTGTGGCGGGGGAGCAATGGAGTGTTGTGGGGCTCTCAGCCCCCCTGTCCAACCTCAGCGAGCTGAAGCCACGGGTCACAGATGTCTTCCAGCTCCACTTGCTGTAGACCTTGACTGCCAACAAGGATTCTCCCCATGGCTGCAGCACCCGGACCCTCCCACAGCTGGCAAAGCATTGCACATGGCCATCCCTGACCTCCATACTGGGTTTGGGGTGGCCCCACACTCAATAAAGGGTCTAGAAGGAGAGAGCTTTTGGTGTGTTGTCTGTGCAGTCTTTTGTCCTCAAAGCCAAACCCCCTCCCTCCTGCCCCTGTTGCTCCCCAGCCCTTCTGCTGTTTGCTGAAGGGTGCAAAGGTCTCTGTGGCTGCCGAGGTCCTGTCTGGCCACAGTCCCGTGCTGGGACATGGCCCAGAGAGCAGTGCTGCAAGACGGATGAGCTCTCCCGTGAGTCCCTGCATTTCCTGTGCCCTAGTGCCCATGGATTTTGCCATGAGAATGTTTCAATTTAATGACATCATGGAGAAAATGCCATCTTACTGCCCCCAAACTGGAGACTAGGAGGCTGGGGCTTTCTTGGCTGCCCCAAAATGCGAGGGCACACTCTCATCCCGGGAAAATGGGGGTTACTGAGTGACATGTCTAACAGGGCAGGTGGCCATGGAATAAATCCTGTAAGTGGCTGCAATCCAGACCAACAGTTGTTAAAAGGGAAGGACCTAGGGTGGGAGGAGACCATTCAAGACCAGGAGCCAGAGCCGGGCTGCTGCCCCCTCCCATTCACACCTTTATTTCCTTGCACTGTTCAGGTTTTGCAGAAGATGCCATCTCCAACAGCTCTGGGGCCCAAGTCACCGCTGGCCACTCCCCAGCCGTCCAAAGTGAAGTTTCCCACAGAGGCCAGCCCCAGATGTGGGGGAATGAACAGGGATGACAGTGGGAAAGGGAACATCCCCCTTCCCAGGGCTCACCACTCAGGTGATCCCACTCTAGATGGGCTTCCTGGCATATTCGCGACGGTACTTGGAATCCACTCGTGTCAGGTACCACGTTCCGGGGAAGAGATCCGCCTGGGAGCCTTGGGGAGCATGGTCCGCTGCAGGGAGAGGGCAGTGATGCTCAGGGGTGTTCTGGGGTCCCAACGGGGCAGGGTCACATCCCCCTAACCCCACTCACCCAAGTGATGGGTTTCCTCCCGTCGCTTCATGATCTCGGCGAAGTCCTGCGGGGCCACGCGCTTGCGGGAGTCCAGGCGAGCAGGCAGGTCAGCCAGGCTGGAGACCAGCTTGTCCAGGGGTGAGCCTGGCAACGGGCACCCCACGTGTGAGATGGCACCACTGGCAGCCCTGACTCCACAACCCCACACTGCCCTCACTTCCCAGCCCCTCTCTCCCCTGGGGCTCACCTGGGGCTGCATCCTGCGAGACGCGGAATGAGAACATGCTGGCAGCCAGTCCTGAGCCGTAGGAGAAGGCACCAATCCGGGAGCCGGCCAGATCCCGTGCAGAGCACCTGCAGTGAGAGGTTAGAGGAGATTTGGGGTGAGGGGGAAATGGGGATACAGAGCTGTGGGGGCAATGTTGGGGGCTGCCTCATTTGCAGGCAGGCAGATCCTTGGGCCTCTGGGCCACATTTCCAAGGGAATGTGGCCCTGGACTGAGGTGGTGCCAGGGAGGCCCAGGACAAGGCTTTTGTTCCCCCCAGAGCCTGTCTGTTCCCATGACTCTTTTCCCATGGGATCACTCATTCTACTGGGCATGACAACAGGGGTTTTCATCCTCCTGCTGATGACAGAAGAGCTTTATGCACTGGCCCAGCTCCAGCTAGCTGGAATGAAAAGACTGGCAGGGAGACGGCAAGCAGCAGGATTCATCCATGCTGGGGGTTGTGTGCAATGAAAACATCAGGTCCCAGTTGAGGCAGGGGGAGAGTGCTGGGAGATGAGTTCTGCCCCTCTATCCAGCCAGGGAGTGCCTTCCCCAAAATGACCTCCTCCCTCTCCCCAAGACAGAATTTTGCGGGACTCACTGTGACAGGAGAGAGGCCAGGCAGCCATACATGGATGGTGTGTACATGTTGCCGTTGCGGGAAGAGAGGAGCAAGGAAGGCTTGGTCTTCTGGTTGAAGATGTCCTGGCTGGCTGTCTGGAATGCCTTCTCCACCTCTTTGCTGGTATAAGTGTCCTCCAGCTTCACACCGCTGCCCAGAGAGAGACCAGCTGGTACCCCAGAGCAGCACATTCCCGGCTGGGCTGAGGGGTGGGGGACACGGCACAGGGACGCACCGGAAGGATTGCAACCCCTTGTAGAGGCCGGAGGCTGTGTCAGGGTTGGGAGAGGCCAAGAAGTCGTTCAGCAGCAGCCGCCCTACGGACTTCTGCACCAGCTTGCAAAAGGGCGAGTGGAAGATGATGTACTTGAAGTCATCGAGGGTGAAGGGCCTCTGGATGCCAGCTGGGAGGCAACATGGGGCCATCAGCATCCAGGGGGATGCGATGGGCACCTTGAGGGTGCTGTCACTTACCCTGCTGCCACTGGGCCTCTGCCTTCCGTCGGTACACAGCGTAGCAGCGGTCCAGTGCCCGCAGGTAGCACTGGATGGAGAGCTGCCCATCCACCACCGGGTACTCAGAGGAGAGATTTGGTTTGTAGAAGTCATAGGCATGCTCCATGTGGGTTCCACGCAGGCCTGGGCGCATGGGGAGAGCCCACAGTCAGGGAGCATCAGGAGGTCCCAACCCCCTGGCAAACACCCTGAATCCAGCAGCCTCCCTGAGTCACTCCATGGTGCCCACAGAGATGTGGCTTGTCAGGACCCTGGAGTATGCAAGCAGGATCTGGCAGAGCCAGTGTGGCTGGAGCTAAGTAGCTCTGCCCAGGGCTGGGACATGGACATATGGCCCCCAGGGACAGCACCCATCAGCTCACCACGCCCAGGGGTCTCACAACACTGACCTCTCTCCAGTACCAGTGGGGCGTTGGGTCCCACCAGCATGGCAATGGCTCCAGCACCTCCCGTGGGCCGCGCGTTCCCAGTGGCGTAGACAGCAATGTCCCCACACACCACCACGGCATAGCGACCTGAGGGAGGACAGAGGGACTGGCAGGGCCATCAGTGGGTGGAAGCCTCCATCCCACAGCCCTCGTGTATTCCCATTTCCATGCTGCCAGGTGTCACACCAAGATGGGCAAGAAACAGGGGTGATGGAGAGCCTGGAGGGGCAATGGCTCCCTCTGAAGTGGGAGCAAGCACAGTTTTCAGGCCACCTCCTGCATCCTTCCCCTATCCCGTGGCATCCACCCAGCATTCAGCCCCACAGTATGGCTCCTGCCTGCACTCACCATCCCAGGCACTGGACTCCACCCAGGCGGCTGCATTGAAGAGGGAGGCTGTGCCCCCATAGCAGGCGTTGGTGGTGTCAATGCCTTCCACATCAGTGTTGCCCGAGTCATGGAAAAGTTGCATGAGAACGGTCTTGACGGCCTTGGACTTGTCAATGACAGTCTCGGTGCCCACCTCCAGGCGGCCGATGGCATCCCAGGAGAGGCGCCCCCGCTCCACCAGCCGCTGCACCACCGTCAGGCACAGGGAGTTGATGTCCTCATGGGCAGCGCAGAAGCCCATCTGCTTCTGGCCCAAGCCCCGTGTGTACTTGCCAGCCTCCACTCCATCAAACTGCTCCAGCTCCTCCTGATCCACATACTGGGCAGGAAAGTACACCTCCAGGGCCAGGATGCCCACATCCTTGGGCCAGGCACCTGTCCCAGTGGCACTGGAGAGGCTGTGGGACAAAGGGAGTGGCGACTGTCCCATGGCGGCCTTGGGGACAGAGGGTGGCCCTGGGGAGACGCCACCAGCAAGCAGCCCAGACTGGGAGCTCCATAAATCCCTGTTAGTTCCCTGTGCCTGGCAGTGCTGTAGGAAGGAGAGAGAAGTTCCCCTTCCCCAGCAAGGTTTAAGAGCTCAGCCAGCTCCCCACCACTGTGTCTCCAGCCCCCTCGATCCATGTGGATGCTCACCATGCTCTCTGCCAAGCTGTGGGATGCTGGGCGCCCTGGCGTGCCCGCTCTTGCCCCGGCAGTGCCCACCTCACCCCCCAGCAGCGCGCAGTGCGCCCGACCAAACGCAACATCTTCACCCCGGCCACTGCACGGACAAAGGGCTGGCCAGCCGGACAGACGGACAGCGGGATGGGCCTTGCGGAGTGCTTTTATAAACTGCGTGGGCAGCTCGGCACGGCCCTCCCAGCCTTTATCAGCCTGCCAGACCCTGGTGCTCAAAGGTCACCGAGCGCCAGCCAACACGACAGGGTAGCGGAACTTCAGAGTAGGGGGGGGAGGCTTGCGAGATGTCTCTGTCTTGTGCCCCAAAGCCCAGGGTCAAGGAGCTGGAGCTGCAGCTGAGCATTGGGACAGGCTGTCCCACAGCCCCCACTGCCTGTGCCCTGGGGCAGTGGCAGCTCCGGTGCCAGGCTGACCAGCACAGCTGTGGTCACTGCGCGGTGAGTGCGGTGCTGTGTGGCCTCCCCGGCTGTCCCCGTGATCCTGGGGAGGGAGCAGAGGGTGGCCAGGCTTTGGTGCTGGCACCGTCCATGCTGTCCAGGATGCAGTCCACGTCTGACACGTGCCACGGCTCTGGAGGGGTAAAAACCCCATGAGCTGGGTGGGGGCAGAGCCATCTTCAAAGCAGCAGAGCAAACAGCCACGTGGTATCTGTGGCAACATAACAGTGACAGAAAAGAGACCTTTGGTCCCAGTGCTGCTGTCAACATGGCCCTGGGGCAGTGTTGCAGCTCCCAGATCCTATGGAGCTGTCTGCACCTGGGGGACCACCAGTCCGGATGCCAGCACACCCAGGACAACTCTCATCCTCACCCACTTTTTGGGTGGTGGCTCCATGGTGCCCTAGGTCTCCATGTCTTCATCCTGGGGACACTCCTGTCCCCCACCTGCTCCCCAGGGACACCTGTGTTATTTGGCACCCAAGGGCTTGTATGAGCAAACACAAATGCTCAGCCAGGAGAGCCACTGGCCCTGCAGCTCCTGGGGACTCATCCCCAAACAGCTCTGCCAGCATCGGCACTGCTGAAGTCCCTGGAAGCCAGGAAGTTTGGGGAGCTGTGGCAGAGCCGGTCTGTCTTTCCCAGACCAGCCCAGGGCTTTCCACCAGCACCAAGCTCACACAGCACTTGCATGCTTCTTTTTTTATAGATGTATTTATAGGAATTGTGGGGAGGGGAGCAGAGGTGGCACGGGAGGGACGTTGCTGGCACGGGGTCCCCCACGGGCCAGGGGCTGTGCTCAGGACAAGGGGTAGAACTTGCAGATGTAGGGATGCTTCCAGGAGCAGTCGGCACTGGACCACAGAGAGAAACCTGCGGGAGACACAGGCAGGGGATTGGCAGGGGCAGCGGTGAGGATGGACACCAGCTGTACCCACTGCAGCCATCCACAGGGACGGGACCTAGAGGAGGAGGAAGGCAGGGGAATGCCAGCCGAGCCCAGTCACTGGAGGTGGATGCAGGGAGTGGGCACTCACCGCTGTGGTGGGTCAGCATGGCGCAGGTCCCCCCTTGGGCACCATTCCCAAGCATCCCACTGGCGACACTGTAGGCATTCCCACTTGTCCACTGCCAGTCCTGGTTCTGTGCAGGGAGAGGGGGCTTCAGAGGCATGGCCCTGCTGTCCCCCAGCCCCCCATCACCCCTGCTGCCCACACCTCACCTCTTCACCCTGTTGGAGTCCAATCCAGACGGGCTGCACACGCTGGTAGTAGGAGATGGCTCTCCCCAGGGTGACTGCCTCGTGGGGCTCCTCCACCCAAGCCAGGTGGGCACTTTTGTGGATAGCCTGGCACTGCCTCTGCGGGGAGAGCTGTCAGTGCCAGGGTGCCTCAGTGAGATGGGGAGATCCCTGTCCACCTGTGTACCCCAGTGGGCTTACCTCAGCCTCGTCCCAGGTGCGGGGCTCAAGGAAGTACTTGAAGCAGCTGAGCTTGTAGTAGGACCAGCCGTCGGGGCAATAGTTTATGTACCTGCCATCTGTTTAGGGAGAGCAGGGATGAGGGGCAGCCGGCATCGCTGCCCGGAGAGGAGCATGACTCTCTCCTGGCCTCGCTGCAGAAGCAGCTGCCCCCGAGGCGTGGCACTCACCGACTGGCTGCAGGAGCCCCACACAGCCCAGCAGCAGGATGGCGAGTCTGGCCGCTGCCACCATCCTCCTTGCTCCTGTAAAGGCTCGGGAGGGTCACACAAGGTCCCCTGGGGACAGGGGATGCCACCCTGCCCTACTGTGGGCTGAACCTGGCACCTTTGAGCCTCCTGGAGGAGATGACAGGCTGTGCCTCGCTCTCTGCTCCCCGGCACAGGTCACTGCCCCATGCCTGCACCCCATTCCCCCGGCATGGCTCGGCGTCCCCAGCGCACACTGGCAGCAGGTTATCCTGGCCCCACCAGTCTCAGACTCGGCAAGAGACACCTGAGAGACAGGCTGCTCTGTGGGGACAAGGGGACAGTGCTGTCACGGACACGGGTCGGGGCACCCCAGCCCTGCCGTAGAGCAGCAGCGGCGATGTCACAGGGAGAGCTGGGGCCAGTGGGGCTGCAGGGACTACGTGCACCGCGACGTTTTCACTCCCTGAGCTCGTAGCGCTGCCCAGGCTGGGGAGGCAAATCGGCCACATCAGCGCAGTTCCCCTTTATCTGGGCTAATCCCTGGGCACTGGGGCCGATTTGCGGACTCAGCTCGTCTTCCCCTCAAAGAAGCAGCGACAAAAGTCAACGCAGGGCTGGAAAATGCATCATCACAGCCTGCCCCCTCCAGCGAGAGCAGATCTCATCTCCCCCGGGAGCTGCCAGGGAGAGAGACCGGCTCCTGTTCGCCCGTGAGCCAACTCTGAGCATCCCGAGGCCCCAGCTGCCTTGAGAGGGTCCTCTTCCTCACCTGTTGTCCGGAGACGGTGAGGAATAGCGGCTTGGCGTGGGTCATGGGGAGAGGAGAGGAGAAGAGCTGCCCTTTATAGCCTGATGCTTACCAGCATCTGTGTTTGCCCAACTCAGGTGATTCTCACCATAAAGATCTTACTGCTGACCCCGCTCTGTTCCCCCTACTTTGCTGGAAAATTGCCCAGATCTTCACTCTGTTTGCATTTAACATATCTCCAGAAACAGACAGGAAGAACCTGTCCTAGTTGGTCAATAAACCCCCTGCAATTATCATTAATTGCTCCCGCGATACAGATACAATCTTTCAGCCCAGAGCAGCCTGGCACATGGCAGGGATGCCCGCTGGGCCAGCCCTGGATCGCCCGGGGGCTGGCGGGGATGAGCCCCGGGGGTGATCCCCTGATCCCGGCCAGAGCATCCCTGCGGCCAGCAGTCGGGCCGTGGGTCCAACCCCCCTGGCACTGCCCGTGTCCCTAACCAAGAGATGGCACCCAGCCGGGCCCCGCGCCCTGCCCGGCTGTGCCATGCGTCACCCACACACCGCCCTTGTTTGAACTGCCGGGGGATGTTTGCGAGCAGGATGCGGGACGCCGGGATGTGGGAACAGCCTGCAGCCGGGGGCTGGCGGTGCCATCAGATAGCGGGGAGGGTGCCCAGCCCTCAGGCGGTGACGCAGGGCTTCGTCACTCTGTGTCGCTCCGGAAGGAAGGGGCAGACCCCATAGCTGCAGCCCCCCACTGCCCCTGCCCCAGGTGGGTCCCTGCAGCCCCGGCCCGGGGAGGCTGGTGCCGGCGTGGAGCCACAGCGATGAGTCCCTGGGCCCCAGTACCTGGAGCCCGTCGCAAGGTCTGGCACAGCCTTCTCTGCCATGGTCCTTGCTCCTCACCCCGGGGTATCCTCTGCACCTGCGGGAGGCACCTGGAGTTCTCCACCCTCCTGCTGCCACCACGCTGCTCTGGAGCGTCACTTTGTTGGGTCCTGATGGACCAAAGCGGCTTTGAAAGGTCATCCTGCCGCCTGTCCCGTGCCTCCTGCAAAGCTGCCAGCTCCTGCCCAGCGCCCTGTTGCTGCCAGCTCTGGCCAATGCCTGGCTCTCCTTCCCCAAAACCCTTGGTGGAGGCCAGGGGGAGGAGAGGAGCTGCCATTTATAGCCTGGTGCTCACGAGCATCAGTGTGACCCAGGACGCAGCTACCTTCAGAAGATCCAGACCCAGGGCTGAGCCCTGCTTCCCCGGACATGCAGAGCTTGCTGTCAGGCTCAAGCCACGTACAGGCCAGGAATCTCCCATGGGATCTCCTTTGCGGCAGCATTTGCTGAAACATGTAGCCGGTGAGCGCTGCTACACCTACAGGGAGCAGCTCCATGCCGGCGTGCAGAGGCAGATCTGGCTTCTGCCCCGGGGAGTAAGGAGGATCAGGCCCATCTCCTTCACCCACACAGCCGGGATATAGCTGCTGCTGATTGCTAGGCACCCGCCGGGATCCAAGGGGTAAAACCTTCTCGTGTCCAAACACAGCTGCTGCCTGCTATCAGTTCTGAAAGAAAACCTGCCAACCATCAGCTGCTCCGATCAATGGGGGCACCCTGCAAACACAGCAACTCCCCAGAAAACAGGACTCCACCCTTCATTTAGGAAAAACCGTGAAAAAGCTCACCAAAGGAGCCTGAGGCTCCTCCACTACTCAGTTAGATAAGGGATGCCGCAGCTCCGTGCCTGCATGGTTCAGTTGGGCACATTTGGATCCAACAAGTTTCCACAAGCCCCTGGCCATCCCGAGCTGGGGAAGAGGCATGAGCCGTCCCGAGGAGACACAGCTTCAAGTCTCAGCCTGAGCACCAGTAAACTCATTGCAGCTGTGCCAGGGGTTCCGCAGAGCTCACTAAACTTTGGCACAGATGCTCAACCTGTGGGAGAACATGGATGAATGCCAGCCGGAGGTTTGGACTTGCCCAGCTGGCTCTACCAGGAGATAAAGGAGCTGCACTGTTTGAATATTAAACCCTTAAAATGCCCCCAGCAGCTTTACCCCAGCCCAGCATCATAATTCAGCTACTGGCTCCATCTGAGTCCCCAGCAAGAGCTGGAAAACAGCCAGGTGAACACCAGTGGAGCCCGAGGCTTCAGTGGCACCTCTGTGCTCCAAATACAGCAGAGCAGCTACTGACAGTTTGTTCTCCGATTGCTCAAGTCAAACTTTTCAAAGTCTGAGACCTGCACAGAGGTCTGTTCCCTGTCTCAGAGGGTGGAGAATCACACATCTTCATGCTTAGTCTGGAGAAAGGGAGGCTCGGGGGACCTCATCACTCTCTACAACTATCTGAAAGGAGGCTGTGGACAGGTGAGGGTTGATCTATTCTCCCAGGTAAGAAGCACCAGGGTAAGAGGAAATGGCTTCAAGTTGCACCAGGAGAGGTGATTTAGATTGGATATGAAGTAAAATTTTGTCAGTGAAAGAGCAGTCAGTCAAGCTGCGCAGAAAGTGGTGGAGTCACTATCCCTAGAATGTTAAAAAACGTGTATGTGGCATTTGGGGACGTGGTTTAGCAGCGAACATAGCAGTGCTGGTTTAAAGGTTGGACTTGCTCTTAGGGGGCTGTTCCAACCTTAAGGATTCTATGCATCAACTGCTGAGGCAAAGCCAGGGAGGCAGCCTCAGCTCCAGAGACAATGGTCCTCTTCCCTGCTAGGACAAGAAATAGCCAAGGGAAGCAAGCAGGACCTGAGTGAGCCAGTGAATCCACAGCTCCAGTGCTCACCTCCCCAACCCACACTTGCTAAAAGCCACAAAATTGCCTCAACCCTTCTCTGGCTCCCACAGACAAGTGAGAGCTCTTATCCAAAGTGCCTAAGTAAAGGCCGATCCCAGTCCCTCCCCATCCTTCCCAGCTGCTTGGCTGCTGGTTACTGCCCCTTCTCAGCTAACCAAGAGGCCCAAAATCCATGTGCTACACCCACATCAGGCTGCTTCCAGCTCCCTTGGGTGGAGCTAAGTGGTGGGGTTCATGTGCTGCTGAGACAGAGCAACCCCGATTCTTTTATAATCCAGTGGGCCAAGGTAGCCAGGAAAACGAATGAAAACAGCGGCACATGGACACTGGGCACGTACTTTTTATTCTGGGGATAAAAATTGCTTATACATTTGGCAGCAACTATTTTCATAAAAGACTTTTATAAAAAATGTAAAAATAAGCAAATATTTTCCATTATTAATATAGGAAAATGCTGCTGTGTGAATGGTTACTCTACAACTTACGAGATAAAATACCACCTTAAGGAGATATTATCTTTACAAGTAGTTAAAAAAAAAAAAAGAGAAAGGCAGAGGGCCATCATATTAACAGGCCAGGCACGGAACGGGCTTCATTCCACAGAAAGCACTCATCTTGTAAAAGGTAGCCACATATATTAAAAGGCACTTGGTTATCTGGGGCTAACGAGCAAAAGCCCTTTGTTTCTTTAGCATCGATGTAGCAACACTTCATTATTTGCAGTGAAACGTGTACCTGGACAGACCCCCAGGAGGCTGCAGGACCCTGCCTGGAGGTCTGAGTCGGCTGCAGCTAAACTTCAGAGGCCACGCTGCAGCGAGCATGCCGGGAACGCTGTGTGAGCCGTGAAAAGCAGTAACTTCACACACAATTAAAAACTTCAGCCCAAAACGATGGCCCCGGGAACCATCTCCTCCTGAGGCCCTGCCTTCATGTACCATTGAGTGGAATTGGAGGAAAAAAAAAAAAAAAGGCAAAAAAAAAAAGCGCAACTTTGACTCTTGATTAGAATGGAAAGAAATACCAGAGACAATACTGTACATGGTAGGGTGTTGGATGGCCCACTCAGAGGGGAGCGGCCTTCAGTCCTTTGGCAGCAGCCAACAGCCCCGAGCTCTTTGGAAGACGTGTCTGCAGCATTCCCTTGAAGAGGTAGGAGCAAACCATCCCCACAAATGTTCACTTCGGCTGCTGGCTGGTCTGGAGCCCTTCAGAGAAGCACTACTCTTACGGACAAAGCAGAAAGAGCAGCTGTTTGTCTAAGGTCAGTGACAGCTGGCTTCCACAACTCCAAAACCATCTGGGAGGCCAGAGTACCAACAGCTCTGCTGTCCCACAGAGCACATGGGGCACCTCGGCTGGGAAATCTCGACACAGGCTGAAGCTGAGAGCAGAGGACAGCCCCAAACCTGTCAATCAAACTGCAGGAGACAATGGTTGCTGAGCTATTTGATCTGCTGCCACAGCCTGGCTCCTGGCTTCTGGCACACCGCTCCTGCTGCTGGGAGCCTGCTTGGCAGTCAGTGCTGCAGCCTCCATGGGCTGGGAGGGGAAGACAAGGCAGCTCCGACCCAGGTCTGGAGCAAAAGGGACACTTTTCAAAGGGCTGGATGTCGTTCCTGACGCAGAGCGACACACACCGCAAACATGTAACCACGTTTGACACTTCTTGATAATACCATAAAAAGGCAGCATATGGTATCTGGAAGACAGGACACACAGCCACCCTTGGATGGAGGGGAGGGAACTACTGTGCAAGAATGCTGGGAGCTTGTGTTACCAGTTTTTGAAACACTCCTGCTCATCCCAAGAGCTGCCCAAAAAGCCTGTACCAGTTGCAGTGCATCTCTTCTGGCATGGGAGTCCACGAAGGCAGACATGGACAGTCCTGGCAGGATGGGGGCACGGGGAAGGTAGTGTGTCAAAATGGTCGGGGTGTCTCGGGAAGAGACACACAACACTGGAGAGATGCGCCCACAGGCCGCCGCGGCAGGAAGACCAGGTCAGACCAGCGTTTTCGGGAGGGAAAATAACAAAACAAATAACCTAAAAAGACTATATGTATATATAATCTCATAATACCTGGGGAGCAGGCAGTGAGAATGCTAAGGGGTGTTAGTGGGTCTGTATAAGACAAAGATTCTTGAAGAGAAGAGGGTGAAGCTGCGTGACAGGAGGTGTCACTTGACCTGCAGGTGTTTTGGGAGGTCCAACTCACTTGCTGAGCAAGAGTGGACGAGAGAAGGAGGGGATCTGGGAATGTGGGTGCAGCTCTAAGCTGTGTGAAGACAAGGCAACTTGAACTCGAGGAGAACTAGTAGAAGGTGCTTCAGAGAGAGGTTACATGGGTAACAGAAGGAGTAACAAAATAAGGATACAAAGCTGGTTTTGGCTAAATTTCTGGAGAAACGACCACAAGATGTATTAAAAGATGAAGAGCTGTCTCCCCAAAGCAACGGTGGAACATATTTAAAAGCAGACTGGAGAATCCAGTGCAGACAGCAGTCACATCCAAGGTGCGTGGGAGTTGGTTAGAGGTGACCCAGCTGGTCTTCTCCATCACCAGCTTCTACAGTTCTCTGTTTAGCATAAAAGCATACAAGTCTACAGTAACCACAGTTTCTCCAACGAAAGAACATCCTGGGCTCATTAAGACTCTTGGATACTAAAATGGTTCTTCATTTTCATCCTGGAAGACCTTCATGAGTTCTGGAGTCCGCTTTAGTCAGGCTGCACCTTGGGCAGCCTTCAGGCATACACCTGCATGTTGTTCCGCTGCTGCTCTGTCATGTGAGCAGCCGCTGGCCCGCGCTGGTTGTTACTGGGACTGGTTGCCACATCAGACCAGTCAGAGGCAGAGTGTGGGGAAGAGCTTGACCACTGGTCTGGAGATTCAGGCGATGGAGTCAGGTACGGGTGCTCCCCTTGTAAGTGCCGGTTGTGGCTAGGAGTCCGTTCTGTGGCCGAGGAGTAGCAGCTGTGCTGGGAGGGAGGTGTGGGATACTTCCCCATCGAGCTCTGGAACTGGTGGTAGGCCGGGAGGACTGTCTGAGCCACCTGCCCGTCCTGCTGAGGGATGGCAGCCATGGAGAATGAGGCGCTGGGCAGCTGGGCTAGATCTGGGATCTGGTACATGGAGCTAAGAGGGCCAGCCATGTTCTGAGCGCAGTTTGACTGGGCCTGCTGTGGCAGTGCTTGCTGGTTTATGCTGCCCTTGGGAACCAGCTGGAAAGTCATGATGGGGGGCAAAGACTCCCTGGACACCCCGAGGTGCTTCGCATCTGCTTGAACCAAGCCACTCTGCTGGGAAACACTGGGGTGGGAATGCATCACCTGGGGCACCATGCCAAACATCTCGTTGTACTGGGACTCATTGACCTCCATGCGGTTCATCCACTCGGTGGAGACGTTGCCTGGTCGGAGCCTGCCAAGCCCACTGTTGGGAGGGGTGGTTCTGTGCTGCGAGAGGAGCTGGCTGACAGATGGGAGCACCGTGCTGGATCCACGTCCCAAGGGCTGCATCTCATGGAGGTTGGAGAAGGACATGGTGTGTGCGGCCTGGACCGATGGAGCGGTCAGCAGCGAGCTGGGCGATGAGTGCAGCACCCCTGGCGATGGCATCACAGGAGACGAGGTTGGTTCAGATGCAAAAGCGTGGGGCGATTCCAGGGAATCCACCGGTGACAGGGTCACTGAGCTCTCCGAAAACTGCCCTTTGCCCTCGCTGAGGGACTTCTTCCTTCTCCTCTTTGCATCTTTGGTGAGGTTGGTGGGCATGCCTTTGGCATTCGGTTTTCGTGACTTCTTGCTTAACGAAGCGTGCTTCAGGTTGAGGAAGGATCTGTTGGGGCCACAGATGACTGGGGAGAGGGCAGAGTTCAGCATGGCCCCGGGGTGCCCAGTGGGGCTGTGGGCCACGTTGTACTCGTTGAGGAGCTGCACGATGTCGTGGTGCATCCGGTCCTGGGCCACGTCCCGGGGCAGCCGGTCCATATGGTCTGTGATGTCTCGGTTGGCAAAATGGTCCAGCAAGATTTTTGCTGCTTCAAAACTGCCTTCCCGAGCAGCAAGGAAGAGGGGAGTCTCTTCCTGGAAACACAGAGAGTAAATATTTTAGCAGCTTCAGTTTGGGAGTACTGACTTAGAGCTCACAATTCCTTTATGGTGTGGCAGCTTGGGAAACACTGCTTAATGCAGTGTCACACTAACAGTCAGCAAGAGCCACCCACCCTGAGAGGGTGCCCACTGAAAAAGGCCAATTACAGATAATTTCATACATAGCAGTGGAGCACAGGCTCCACTATCCCACCAGGAAGGGCACTATTCTGCCAGGGATCCTTGGAGGAACCGTGAAAGCACCTGGTGCCTTTCTCCTATTGTCCTCTATGAGGGGAAGGTACAAAACGCTAAAACAGCTCAGTAAGGAACTGCAGCTTGTTGATAGCTCTAAAATCTATTGAGCAATACATAATAATCAAAAAAAGAAACTTTAGGCAGAGGAGAGAAATCAAGGACTACGACACAGCAAAAGCTAACAGAGAAACTACAGAACATCTGTACAGTGCAGACAGTCTGTCAAGAGCAGCTTGTCCCCCATATCCACCCTGCACTGAGATCCCTGGAAACGTGACAGGACACGACTGCTGCTCTGCTGCCAGATATCTTCCTCACCAGTTTAGAAAATCTGAACTTAGCTCACTACCAACAGCAAAGAGATATTCTGAGTTAGGAAGCACAGGCTTGCTGAGCAACCCCACACTGTACCTTGTTATCCTGCATGTCTCTGTTGGCTCCATTTTTCAGCAGTACTAGTGTTGCTTCCACATTGTTGACAGCAGCAGCCCAGTGAAGAGCAGATTTACCTGCAGGGAAACCCAACAACTTCAATAACAAACCAAGGAGGAATTTTGCTGTTTTGCTTCCCCTCCACGATTGTCTAACCAAGCCACTGTGCAGCAGCCTGTAGTTTATTACCACTGGAGGACTTGACAGGAGAGCCCAGTGTGTGATTTAGCTACAGAATTCATGAGCAGCCCCCACTCTGGGAGAGAAGCAGCCCACCCCTCCCTGCTCACACCACGGCAAATATTTGCCCAGCCTGATACATCATGTTCACATTACCGTGGTCATCCACAGCATTCACATCAGCCTGGCAATTAATGAGCTCAGCCACCATCCCTTCCACAGCCAGACGTGCAGCCAGAATTAATGGGGTCGTCCCATCATTCATCCGAGCATCCAAGTCTGTCACTCTGTTACGGATCAGGATCTGGACAACAGGGGAAGACAGATTTTTTTCAATACCACTACAAACCAAAACTGGGGATTTGGCAGAATTTCAACAGAAATTTTATAATGACAAAGCAGCCTGAGCATTGAAATCCAGGGACCCAGAAAACAGGTGATAGGGACAAACAGACCAAATAAACACATGCCAGATGATTTGTGCATGCTGAGTTCTTCAACCAATGAATACCCGAGGAAACTGGATGTAAAATAGTTCTGCCTGGCCACCACACTGTGGAAGGCATGCGAGTAGGGCTGTGAGTGAACAGTGAACAGCTTGGGCAGACTCATACAAATACAGAGCACAGACTTCTCCAGTGGCCATACCTGAAAGACCCCCTGGGCATCAGCAGCCACAGCTGCGTGCAGGGGGGTGCGTCCCATGTTGTCTCGAGCATTGGCATCCGCCCCAGCATCCAGGAGCCGCTTGGCAGCATCAGCTCTGGAGTAACGGGCTGCCAGGTGCAGCGCCATCTCCCCAGTGCGATCTGTCTGCGCCTGTAGGTTGGCACCCTGGTAGATCAAATCTGTGATTATGTTTGCTGAGGAGTCTTCTCCATCCTCGTCATCCTCGCTGATGTCAGAGCCGCCCGCACGCAGAGATGCCAACATCAGTGGAGTACATCCATCTGCAATGGGGGAGATGAGGATACAGTAACCTGGCAGTGACAGCAAAGACAGGGAAACCTTCCCACAATCCTTCCCCCTTGAGCACCTACAGTTACAGACAGTCCCTCCAGTTGCTTTAACCCAGACCTCTTTTCTTAAAGCCCAACAGTTAGCGAGTTGTTTTCCTTCCAAGCAGGACTTCAGTACCTACTGCAACCCCAACAGAATTTAAGATATTCCTCCAAAGACTAAGATCATTGTAAGACAAAAAATCCCTTTGCTGCTTAAGTGGAAAACTTGCACAGAAAGAAAAGGCTAGCTGAATTCCAAAAGAGAAGCAGGGGCTATAAAAATCAAAAGTCATCCGACAACCGTATAACTGTTCATGTAGATGTTCTAATCACATCCCTGAGGAAAATAAACAGTTGAAGGAAAAATTATTGAAAAACTAGCCACTGATTATTGGTGACATTCTGCAGACATTAACCTGAAGTGAAATGCATACAAAAGCTTTTATATCTGTTTCACAGCAAGGTCATCATGAAGTTGTTACAGTCAAGGACTCAAAGCTGACAAATGCCCCAGGATGAATGCTCTCACACAGTCTGAGTACTTTGGGAGATACTGGTCTTACTCTCCTCAGGTCTCCAGTGATGGGCTCACACTGATGGGATATCCACAAAGGCTAAAATCACACTCATCCAAGCAGGATCCCTGCACTGTCAGTGGAAGCAAAAAGGCTCCTCCAAACTTCTAATTTTACTTAGCTCCCTTGGGTGAATCTCCCTCTCTGCTGATCAGAGAGGGCAGTGCAGGAATACCACCTCATGCTGCTGATTCTTCACTCTTGTTAATACCCTCCTTGATGCACGATAATTAAGATTGAACACAGCTCCGCATATTTTCAGCAACCCATAAAAATGCCAAGTGCTTCAGTTTCAGCAGCCTCTGAACATTATATGATATTTGCTAAAACCCAAAGACTGCAGCTGCAGACACTGACGCTTCCTTGCTGATTTTACTGCTTTACTCCACACCCATCAGAGGCACCTGGAGAGCAAGAGGGACTCAGCAGCAGAAGTGAACCACACTGTGCTAATCGCTCCACTGGAGCTCACTAGCAGAAATACAAGACAATCTTTTCAGCAAGTACCTGATTTATCCCATGGGCAAGTAAGGGACAGACAACAGCTTCTCTGTCTGCACAGCTCTCAATCACAGCGCACTGCACAAAGCCATACTGGAGTTCTGTACACATACTCTCCTACTCAAAGTAACACACAGAGCTCTAATGCCCTGCTTCCATTTCCCAGCTTCTAATCACCGAGCCTTCCTGGCTCTCTGCTTTAGGACAGTTCCAAAACTTTCTAGAAATCTACAGTTCCACCCAGGGCACAGCGAGGAGCAGGCTCTGCCCAGGCTCCAGCAGCATGCACACTCCTCCTAGTGGCTCACCACCACAGGACACACAGCCTTCCACCCGGCTCCTTTCCCAGGATTTATTGGACGGCAGCAAGGTGTTGACGTATGGGGCCGGGTTCAGTTCCAAAACCCAGTCCTCTCTATAGACCCTCTCGCCTGCTCTCCAAGGCTATACCTCCTTTTGTGCTTCTCCCTCCCACTGCTGGCTCTGCTCCCTTGTCCCAAATGAACACTCCTCAGTATTCCAGTCAGGCTGTGGTCTCCTCTGTACTGCCATAACACAAAGAGCAGAAAGACAGAATACAGAAAGGAGGTTTCCTTTTCTCCAGCACCACAGCTCTGGGAAAAACCACTTGCAGGATAGGTCTGGCTTGCTCAATAACTGCAGTTGTCCTGCATGATCATGCCTAGCTGCTCCACAGGGACACAGCTATAGTACAGCATTAAATCCTTGGAATAATTAGCTGCCACCCTCCACAAAGTTTCTCAGGTACGTGCAGCTCTTTTCAGAGCTTTGCAAGCTGGCCACACAAGGCTGGTTTTATGAGGCCAGCAAAAGCACATCCAGCTAGACAGTCACAATTAAGTGTTTGATGGACTACTAGAGAAAAAAAAGCTGTGGACACAATGTCTTTTTTCCTCCTTCC
Source organism: Dasyornis broadbenti (assembly GCA_013397935.1). NCBI lineage: Eukaryota > Metazoa > Chordata > Aves > Passeriformes > Dasyornithidae > Dasyornis > Dasyornis broadbenti. Next base: position 1,503,400 of record VZRN01002231.1, read on the forward strand.
AGTTTGTTCTCCCAAAGAGCTGGAAAAGAACCCAAAAGCATCCAGCTGGAGGCAGACACCCAGCATGGAAAATTCCAGTCTAAACCACTGAAGTTTTAGTAACTGAAAAAAAGAGGGACATATAATAGGGACAGTTCATCAATTTTAATTATAGGTGGTGTTACCAGTTATGCCTATAATTGCATTACCCTGGTTACACACTCACAATAACTCCAGTGAAAAGAATGTCCTCACTGCTCTGGGGGACATAGAAAAAGAACAGCATGGGGAGACAAAGGTGGTGGCAGTATTTTATAAAACCTCTTCTGTTTGCAGTCTTTCAGTAAGACAGCCCCTGAGTACATGTAAAACTCAGAGTGAGATGGTAAAGTCAGGAGTTCACCAGACAGGTACATCTGAAGGTCTCATACAAGCACACTGTACTGAAAGCTGGGATGTAAGGAACCCACAGGCAAAATCTCTAGGCAAGACTTCTGTAGGACACTGGAGCTCTTGGATCCCCATAAACTTGAGACTGAAAAAGGTGCTGGATTAAAAGAGGGAACAAACCCTTGGTACACCAAGGCATTTCTCCTCTCTCTGGGAAAGATCTCTACTGTTCTACCTGCACCTGCAGCCAGGATCTAATTCACCCAGCTTCCGATGGCTCCAGCCCAGACACCTGCACTCAAGTCAGTCAGCCTGAACACCCTTTGCAACTAGGGGCAGCAAACCGTTACTGGGGTGTGAACCATCCAGTCTTCAGGATGGATCTCGTCCTTCAGGAGACTTCTTGGGACAGAAGGGAACTGCCTCTCAAAAGGGCCCATTTTTCCCCTCTGCCTACAAAAGTGAGGGTGGCCAGGGCAGAGAAACAGCCACACTAACCGTGAGGAATCCTTCCTCACTAACCCATTATTTCAACATCTCTTAGACTTTTAAATTTATTTTTGCCAGACAGCTGCTTGCTTCTGACACCACAGAGAGAAATAATACAGAGCAGCTTGCTGCAAGCTTCACAATTGTATCTGGATGACAGGAAAACAACTCACAGGTCAGTATTATTTCATTGCTATTGTTGGACAAAGCTTTGGGTGAACATGAAAATAAGCAGTATGGAGTCTTAAGAACCTGCACTTGGAAAGCTTTTACCCTGCCACACAACTAGAAGTTTCAATAGGGGAAATAAAGAAAAGCTTAAATTTGGCAGAAACGAATGGCTTATGTTCTCACACTCGTTACACAAAAATCCCTCCTTCCCTCTGCATTTAGGAGAGCTAACGGGTCAATGAGCAGAAAAGACAATAGAAAGGAACTGAGAGAATGGGTCCAGTCATCCTTAAATTGCATGGAAATATTCCCACAAAACTCAACAAAAAAAGGAATTGCAGCAATATGATCAGCATCACCTCTCTGCATACGGACAAGAGCCATGCTTACAGCTCTTCCAACCAGAATAAAGTCCTTGGTCACCTGCGTCCTCTCAGAACCCAGGGATCAGTTATTACCAGATGACCCACCCAAGCCCTTAGCAGCTTATACAGCCTTAGTGCTACACTCATAAAAAGCAGGAGAGGGTTCCCAGGACACCTAGTCATTTGGGACTGAGAGAAAGAGCAAGCCTGTCTGCATGTTAAAGAAACCTTCAAAGTCCACAGTTCTGTTATGAATTCAACGAGCTGATCATCATAAGCTGAAGATATAAATCACAGAATAAAAACATTCATGAGCAATCTTGCTGCATTGCTGCTCTGTTCCAGGACAGACACCTTACACACTGCTAATGAGGGTATATGGTTTGCCAAAAAGCCATCTTACACAGGAAAAGGCTATCCTTGCTTCCACAACTGATAACACCTCAGGTATAAAACCTGCTAAGTTGATCCTTAGAAAAGCCTGGTGCAAATCTCTACAATGATGCAGCTGGAGAAGCTGGGGGTTATTTCCAGCACAATGATGCATTCAAAATTTTTGCTAATATTGCTTAGGCACACACTTATAAATGAGATTCTACAGGTGTTTGCTAAGTGAATTCTTTTTCTCCTGGTTACATGACATTCCATGTACTACAGACTATGATCTAATCGCTCCAGCTTTCTTTTCTGGAGTGCACATTGAGCTTTCCTTGAGCACCGTAACATTTCTACTGGTGTTCCTGCACACTTCATTTAATTTTTAACATTAGCTGCCCCAGCCCTTGGAGACAGGGGAGGTTGGTGGGTGGCTGGCAGGACACAAGGACACTAGGAGTACTGACCTGGACCTCTGACATTGACATCCAGAACATCCACTTCTTGATCTGCCTGAGGGGGTGTAAGGGCAAGTGAAGTGCTCCCACAGACGTCTGCTGCCTCCAGGTGCTGCTGTGTCCACTGGCGCTGGTCTATCTGCTCATCACCTTCTGGCAGCAAGGCCTGGTCCTCAGCCTGAGCACAGCAAACAAGCAGTTGCTCCAAAATACCCATCAAGTGGCCAAAGATGCAAAGTTGTTGGGGTTTTCTTAGATTTGACGGTGTTTCTTGGGTTTTGGGTGGGGTTTTTTGTCGTGTTTTGTTTTTTTGTTTGTTTTCTCACCGTTGCATTAGAGTTTTCATTTTAAGCTAATGATGGTCTCTATCTACCTCTGCTTGGCATTCTCAGCTTTCATACTCCCACCATACATTATCAAGTCTGAACTGCAAGACATTACATTAATCTTCTTGTCCCTTTTGCTGCAGCAGGGATGGGACACTGGAACAGACGGTATCTACTTTCTCTACTTTCTCCAGCAGCCTGTGGTGGCAGTGTTAGCCTGAGGATTTGCTCCTCAGATACCATTAGTTATATATTAAAAATCCCTAGTCCAAGGGAGGTTTTGAGCAAGGGAAGTTAATGCAGATGTTTAACTCACCAGCAGTTTCAGATGGTACTTAAGTCTTGGAGCTCCTTACCTTAGCTCTCTTTGGCTGAGGTCCACCATCACCTGCCCAGTGCTCTGTGGCTCCAGAATCAGCCAGGTTACCCTCTGGAATCTGGACTGACAGATTTCTGGCAAACAAGAACACATCACTTTGCAGGCTGAGCAGATGCTACTACCGCTACTTACACTACCCTGCAGAGACTAACAGTGGGGTGCTAGTAAGTTTGGTAGCTTGCAAACAGAGGAACTGAGAAATTACAAATATCAGGCAGCCAACAGTGGCATTAAATGGACTTAGAACTGCAAAGTTGTTTAATTCAGTGGAAACCTGCACAGAACTTTGGAAACTTTGCATTATTTCTGAGTCACATTTTTGATGCACTGAGCTAGAGGTATTTTGTTGTCACCTATGAACCCAAAAATGTCTCACCTTTCCAGGACAAAATTAGGCAAACAGTACCCAGCTGCTGATCTATACTGCTCAGTGTCAGCAAACCAAACAAAACCAGGAGATCACATTCCTTGATGGCATTTTATACATTACAGTTAATCAAAATTCTTCAGTCCAAAACAGATGTATTAGAATTTAGAGGAACAATCTAAGAAGTTCTAGCTTAAAAGGAAGCTTTCTCTATGGAGTTAAGTGCCTTTGATGAAACGTATCAGCCACATTCTCAAAATCCTCTAAGCCACTAATGAACAGAATATCAGTGGCCTAAATACAAACTTACTTGAGTCCAACAGCATCTTCCCCAACAGGCTCTCTGCGTTTATGGTTACTGGGATCCCTGCGCAGGATAAATCCCTCTGGGAGCCACAGAGAACCGTGTTTGCGCTTACGCTTTGCCATCATCACACCCAAGAGAAGGATTATCAGGATGATCAAAGCTGCCACAGCAAGCAGGTAAAGCAGCTGGGTCTTTGGTGGTAACAAGGGTTCACCTAAAAATTCCAGTTAAAATATAGAGTGATTAACAAAGTGGAGACAACAATCTTCAATCTGCAGACCCTTTTTTCCCCCCACAGTCTTTTCCACAGGGAGCATATTGTCTCTACACAGAGTTTAAGCTCTACTGAGACTGTTGTAAGAACATATCACTTCTTTTTGACTTCCCTTGGTCTGGTTTCTCAAAATATTTTTTAGAGTATATGACTGCTGAACTGAAGATCTTGCTCCTTCCTCCAGCTACCCTCACTCCACATAGAGCTGATCTCAGTAAAGATACAAGCATGACCCAACTAGGAAGAGCAATAATGCCAGCCCAGCATGAGGCTGCAGCCAAGACTCAGACTGCAGAAGAGGGGAGCAGAAATTGAAGGGCTTACATATTACCAGAGAAGAAAACATCTAGCAGACTGGACTGACAAATGCCTCCCAGCCTTTCTCTCTCAATGGCACCTTTTTAATTGAATTCATGGCTTAGAGCACATGAATAATTTTAGTGCAGACATCACCACTGCAGTGCTGCAGGATGAGAGATTACTGATTCTACAAGTATTAAAATGACTGGGCTCTAAATTAAATGCCCTGCCTTACTAACCAGATGTCTCCTCAGAGCACACTGCAGAAGCATACTCCTATAACTGGAGACAAACGAGTTAGCTCCCAGAAATCCTACTGAATAGTGAGTGAAGATGATCAATAATCTGAGCAAGTATTTTGCAAGTTTGATGACCACCTTCCTCCATAAGCAATTTTTCCTCTGCAGTTACTCACTTTGGACAGACACGAAGGGATAGGGCAGCATGCCCTTGATGGCCTGAGCAGCTAAGAGAGCTGCAGCAGCTTCTGTGTTGTGAAAGCATTGCTCTGAATCCTCTGCACACTGGCGGTTGTCAATTTCTAGGAACACCCTGGTGCTGCAGAGACATAGTAAGACGGCACAGAAGTCAGTGACAGAAACTTTTGCCAAAGCACTAGGTTAAACTGCAGCCTTTCACTTTAATCTTTCTACCACAACACTGAATTGCGCAGTTTCAATAGTGTTACATTTCCCCATTTTAAAACAGACTACAGCCATAGAAAGTCTAGAATGCCCCACAAACCTACAAGCAAGAGTTACCAGCACAAGGCCAGAGGGACACAAAGTGATCCACTCACCCAATGACCTCTTGCTCCAGTTCTCTGTGCTTGCGAACGACCACAAGTGACCGACGGCTCCGCACTGCCGATTTCTCTCCATAGTATGGGAATACCATGGGGTTCCCCTGGGAGTCCAGCTTAATTCTCAGGTTGGTGTGCAAGAGCGTTCCCAGAGTGCGCAGGAAGCTGCGGACATCCCCCAGCAGCTCGTCAGGAGGCATCAGGACCACGATAATCAGGGTGCCTTCTGCCAGCTTCTCGGCTTTGTCTCCAGCGCAGTCCAGGCCATCCCAGCCACACTCCTCGCTGTTGCAGCCCTGGTCACAGCGTCCGTCTGCGTAGTGATCTGCACAGTACTTGTCATACCTGCAGCAGTGAGAGGGTTACAGGCAGCACACAGCCCTGCACAGCACACCTACAGTATAGGGGCCCAGGCCTTGCACTCCTCATCATCATTTGAGGTAAAGTAACACTCACAATCAGGGTATAAGGAAAAGAAACACAACCCCAGGATAAGCTTGCAGCCTGGGAGGGTTAAAGTAGGAAGCACAGAATGCCCCAAGAACCATAGTTCAATTCCGGTAATACAGTATGAGAATTGCTTGTTCTGCTTACTAAGATATCCAGCACCTCCTGCCTCATCAAGGGAGAATCATCACTGCAAAGTTGTAGCATTTGTCACAAATAACTGAAGAGAAAGAACTGCCACTACAAACAAGCTAAAAAACACATTCAGAGGTAGCAACTCAGCTGGGATGAAAACACTGGTATTGCTGGTATGGAGCGAAATTCAGGGTGGCAGGCAGTACTGTTAAAATCTAGTAGAAGTGAAATGCCTCTTATTTACATTTCCAGGGAAAGCAGGGTACATCCATCAAGCAGGTTAACACATTATTATTGTTCAGGTTACCAACTTAGTGTACGGCACACAAATTCCAAAAAGAGACAAAAAGTACACAAAGTAGCAGAAACTCCTTGCTGTCAAGCTTTCAGCAAGGACAGCAAAAGAAACAATGGAAGAGAAGGGAGCAGCAGGCAGGAGCTGCTAGTCACACAGAGAAAATGTTCTCAGCATCGAGCCTTACTTGCATGTCCTGCTATTTTGCTGACACTCAAAGTTGTCAAATAGGCACTCGGGTGTGTTGCAGAACTCGTCACACTGTCCATTGAAAAGCATCCAGCACCGCAGTGAGGAGGAGCAGTTGGCCCAAGGATCCTCCATTGTCAGGGAGCAGTCGCCTCCATCCCACTGGCACGCATGAGTGTTACAGTCTTCATCACAATAGCCATCCCTGGCTTTTTCTGCACACTGGGAATCCAGACATGCTCGGGGCTCCGGGCTGAAAGTCACGGGCTGTTCACATTGGCTGCCTTGGGTGTGAACAGGGCACTGACAGTAATAGTAAGGAGGCTGAGAATGAGGGTGGCAGCTGCCCCCATTCTGGCAGGGGGCACTGGCACAACCCGGGTTTGTCTGGCATTCCTCTCCCACAGACAGCTTGGGGCAATAGCACCGTGGACCAGAAGATGTTTGGATGCACTGCTCTCCCTTCTTGCATTTCACTTGTCCACAAGAACTGTGGCTGCTGAACTCACATTTTGCTCCAGAATAACCCTACAGGGGTGGGAAAGAAGGCAAAACAATCAGTGTCTCAAACTTATTCTTCAACACACTGAGGGCTGAAGGCAAGGTGTCATGTGCGAATCCTTTCTTCCCTGTAACTCCTCTAGCCTCGTTGCAGGAGTCATGACTTTCTGGACCTAACCTCATGGATAAACTAGGAAATTACAAGGCTATATTACATTTTGTAAAAAGCATAGAAGAGCCACAAACAAGGGGAATCTTGCAGTAAGCACAGAAAACACAGGACTGCAAAAAAAATGCTGGAATTTAATGCTAGGTTTAAGACAGAAAAGCCAACTATGATACTTCAAGAGCACACTTGTTTGGGGTACCAACAGGCAGCATCACTCTCCTAGGGCACCCAGAAGCCCTGGGTTTCCCTGCTAAGTAGATAAACCAAGGGATATGGGTAAAGAGTGTCCAATCTTCACCTACAGTGAAGAAGTGAGAGTCTAGCCAGAGAACTCCAGAGCTGAGGCAGGCAGTGCAGTGTGAGGACACGGTGCTTACCGGAGGACACTGGCAGATGAAGCCATCGGGCATATTGCTGGCGACAGCGCAGGTACCGCCATTCTGACAGGGCTTCCGGGGACACACATCTATCACACTCTCACAGTGACGACCTGAGATGGAGGCACAGGGAAAGGAGAGCAGAGAAATGTGTGTGTTCACTCCAAAAAGCCATCACAAAGCAAAACACTCCCATGAACAGCCAGCGAGCTGAGCAGTCCATTGAGACTTTCCCCTCCCAAAGAGGAGGGAGCATCTCTTTGGATAAAATGTGATCTCTATATAGCTGCCTAAGCAGTGAAAGAGGAAGGCACAACCCCAGAACCCACAAGGTGTATTTGGAGACAGCTGACTCTGTCTGCCTCCTCAAGAACACACACAACAAAGCACAAAGACAGAATTTACTGCTGTCACCTCCAAGTCAGCCAGGCACAGAGACTGAAAGTGATGTACCACACCAGTTTGAGGGTTTCTTTACTTTTTGGGAGATGCTCAATGAGCCCAAGTGCAAATCACACTGTAATGTGAATGAACAGCCCTCAGAACCAGATGCACCACGAGTGAGCAGGAAAACTAAGCAGTCTCCTCAGACGGATCAACCAGATGGAGGTCTTACTGCACTGACCAGCTTTGCAGCAACTCCGAGAGTCAAACTGACACCAGACCTCTAAAAGACGAAGACGACCTAAGCATGACTTGGACCCCCTTGGAAAACATTAATAGAAGTCTTCAGACATGTGCAGCCAAGACTTTGCAGACAGGAGCAGACAGGGCAGGATGGCCCACAGAGTCCTGGCATCCTATCAGTCACAGACCACAGCAAAGCCAACCCATCCCCTCCCAGGCAGAAGGGTCAGAGTGGAATGTGCAGAAGACAGATAGCTAGAGGAAGAAGCATGCTCCCCTTCTGTGCCTAACATTTCCAGACAGATTTGATGTCTCAGACACAGCAGCTCTCCCTGCTCCTTCTGGGGTGCAGCAGGCCTGCACTCCCTGCACCACAAGTTCCAGCAACCCTTCCATGAGAGTCAGAAGCCACACGAGGCATAATTCATAAAGCTACCTTAACAGACAGGCTTAAAGTAAACCCATCTGATGGCCTGCACCAGGGTCCCACTAGGTCCACTTCCTCATACATCACTCTTTTAGGAACTTCTTTTGGCATTCACATTTTGAATGCATTCAAAAACTACTCCATGAATTCTTCAAATGTATGTCTTTGTGATTTCTTTACATCTGAAATTCACAAATTTAGTGGAAAATCACAGCATCTTTAAATTTTAAGAAAAAATAAGAGTAAAATCTACTGGTAAAGCATGCAGGAAAGGTCACTAGTGAGCAGGGAAAGTGAAGGTTTTAATGGAGGAAAACTGAATGCATAAGAAATTAAACTGACATGGAAAATGGAAAGCTGAAAGTTAAGACACATCTGGAGACTATTAGACCAAACTTAAGCCCAGTGGGAAGCAGAAAGCAGAATAGCAGCAATACTAACAAAGAGGAGATCTAGAGAGAGTGAGACGCAAGTCTCCACAGTGTGAAATTCTTGCAAAGTTGTGATTCAAAGCTGGATTGCGGAAGGATCACCAAGCTAGGAATGTACAGCTTGTCTATGCATAGAACACTCCATCCTTACCACATCACCAATGGAAGGAGGAAAGGCAGCGAGGAGTAGAAAAGGAGGTCAAAAGCTAATTATGATACCATGACACTGATTTATAGAGAAAATGCATATGGCTGCTTTGCAAAAGGAAAAGTCATGGAGAAGCTGACACATGAACTGTTGCACTTTCAATATTAGAAATGTGAAATTATGAAGGAGAGAAAAGTACCACGGGGAAAGGAAGAAAAGTCTTGGAAGCCAAGTGTCTCAGGAGATTCCTTTGTCTGAGACAGCTCTGGAAGCCAAATTTCTTAAAAGGTTTAAAAGAAAGACTGGTTTAAAAATTGAGACATTGTAGGGAAGCAATCAGACATTGTAAAGGGAAGTGACTAGATAACATGACTGCCAGGAAGGGAAAGAACTATCATTTCTCAAGATCCTGCTCTGAAATTGGAAGCATGTTTATGACCACTCACCAGTGAAAGCACTGCGGCAGATGCACCTATAATCATTTGTCAGCTGGACACAGTCCAGGCTCCCACGAGGGTTGCAAGGATTGGAGAGGCACTCATTGATATCCCCCTCGCAGCGCTCTCCTGCAAAGCCTTGAGGGCAGAGGCAGCTGTAACCCCCAATCTGGTCAATGCACTGCCCTCCGTTGAAGCAGCGGGGAACTCCTGAGTCTGAAATGCAGTCATCAACGTTCTCCTCACAGAAACGTCCTGCCAACACAGGAAAAAGTGACAACTTAAGAGTACAGTACCATGGCTGCCTTTCCTACACTGCTCATCAAGTTTTAAGGCCATGTCACACACAGTCCCTGAAATAAACAGGTAAAGATCCCAGCTTGATGCATTCCATACCCTCTGCAGACAGCCAGCTTCAGAGCAGGCTTAGGGTACATGTGTTTTACATCCAGGCTGTCCTCAACTCTAGGCCATACTGGTATTTAGCAGCTTTCATACTTGACTTAATTTAAGGGCATAATTAAAAACACAACACCAAACCAAGCCCCAAAAAGATGCACTTAATTTAGCCCTGAGACTGAGCAGAGCCCCGTGCTGTCCTTGAAAGGCTGCAAGCTGCCACCAGGCCCTGCACTTCAGGCAACCCTGGAACTGGGCAAAGAGCATTTGGAGCAACAGCATTAAAACAAGCAACAACAAACCCACAGAAAAGCAGCTGTGATAAAACACTAATTCCTACAGTCTGGCTTCTGAGGACCTATAGCAAACCCCCACCACTAGCCAGGGAGGGCAATTTCTTCCCCACCCTACAGGATTTCCTTTCAAGGAACAAGGTCTGGTGCTGGTTCTGCCTTACTGCACAGTGTAACAGACACAGGGGAAGCGAGCAAGTAGTTTTGTCTGTTACTACTGTTGTTCCAACCAGAGCAAGGAAAATCATTCACCTAAATGTGGAGAACGCTAATACTTTACTGATGCCAATATAAATTTCAAACTGGGCCAGGGACAAAAGCCAAGTTTTACTATCCTAAACAACTGTACCAATCTCCTCCAGTTCCTTTCATTTACCAAAAAAATAAACCTGTCACATCCAAAAAGTAATCAATTTTAACAAAGAAAAACTGAAGGATTAAAAGCAGTACACTCAGAACCTCTCACAGGAGGGTGAGGGATTTAGTGCAACACAGAAATTCTGGCAATGCAGATACTGGTACATAAATACACTCTTTGATGTAGACACCTAAAAAGCAGGTTTGTTTCTAGTTTTTTTTGGTTAGCGGGTTTTTTGTTTGTTTATTTTGTTGCTTTCTCTTTGCTTCTTTTTTTCTTATTTTTGGTTTGTTTTTTTTTTAATTAAAGAATAATATTAAGAACATTACATGAAGAATTGCTAGTACAATGATTTACAATGAAATAAACTCTTATCCAGACTGGGGAGATGTGCTGACAGCCACAGTAAAATGAATGAACCAGTAATATGCACAGACAGGAGGAAAATATTTTATAACTGTATTTAAATTTACTTTATGAACCAAGAATTTAGTTGTATCTGACACATATCTGAAGGTTTTGCCTACATTGAGATGACGCTTCAGAAAGAAAAAGTTCAGAGGAATGTGAAATTTTTAACTGACTTGAGAAATAAGCTTAAAAAAAGAACATCAAGTGAGAAAGCATTGGGTTCAAATGTGAAATCCTGAATATTTTCAAAGGTAGAAGCCAGGGCCATAGGTCAGATATAACAGGGAAGGCTAGGTTTCAAGAAACATGACAATAAACAGGCTGTGGAGTTATATTTACTGAAAACCACTGGTATCAACTGTGGACTACTTTTTTTTTCCTAATGAGCTTTTAATAAAAGAGCTCAAATTTGCTGAAATAGTTTAAGGTAGCCTAGAGTCACTCAACTTCTTTTCCAGAAAAGACTCCAGGACAAAGGACAATGAAGGGCAAAAATTTAAGCAAGTAAAGGACACTGGAAATTATGCAAGAACTAAGGAAGTTTCCTACTTATTTCACAGCACCTTAGCCAAAAAGAAACCCTGGATTTACTGTATCGAAACAGATAGGTTTGGGAGAGACCTTAACAGTAACCTTTTGCATCCACACAGCCAAAGACAGCTCACACATTCCCAAGGGACACTGCCATGACCTATTCCTTTAAAAGAAAAAAAATTAAAAGGGGGGAAAAAAGCAGCATTTATTTTTAAAGAGAAAATATGTATCTCAAGGGATTCAGTGTACTTTGGGAACATTCTTCAAAGAACATAGTGCATTCCCTTTAGACTGCGTCTCATGAAACCAGTAGTCAGAAAGGAAAATTCTCTCTTTTAATATTCACTTAGTTGCTGAGCTTCATACCCCGAGTTCCTGGTGGGCAGGAGCACTTGAAATGATTGACGAGGTCGATACACGTCCCTCCGTTCTGGCAGGGCTGGAACTGGCACTCATCCACTTCATATTCGCAGTTGACACCCTGGTATCCAGCCACACACTGCCAGGAAAGAAATAAGTGTGAATACTCTCCTAACAGATACATTAGCAGACATCTGAGAAAGGCTAACACAGAGGAGGAGACCTCAATGGGGCAGATTAGGACTGCCTTTGTAGCTGAACAACTGCAAGTGATTTCAAGGGCTGCACAGCCAGCAGCTTAAGCACACAACTGTGTGACACTCAACAGCACGCTGCAGGTTTGAATTCAAGTGATTTGATTGCTGCAAAACAGAGCAGATCAAATCCTTATACCCTCTGTCACCAAGACTGGCTTAGTAGTTTTGCCTTAAGGTTTACATAAAACTCATTCTTTCCCTCTGGGTACAGGCTTCTTGAGGTGTTCTACCATTTTGAAAAGCTTAAGAAGGTTGCTACACCATAATCTCATGGCCTACAGTGCTCTCTGCATTAGCTGTAGGAAACAGAAAGCAGTGGAAGGCATTTCCCACCCTGAGAGGCAGGGGATACTTTGCCCATTCAACAGTGGAAAAAAAATATTCCTTTAATGCATTTTACAAATATTTTAGTATAAACCACACATCAGGCAAAAAGTCTTTCCAGATAAGAACCCCCTCTCCAATGATACAGAGTTCAAATGCCCATCAACCACATCTCCTTCCAATCACACCTCTTAATTCAGTCTTAACAACCTCTCAGGAGCACGGTTTCTGCTGCAGCCAAATAAAAAATTCCTTCCAAGTGCAGGTTGCTTTTATCCCCTCTTTGAAGGTACTCTACCACTTGCATGTGTTTCTGATTTGATTCTTTTGTATCAGGATGCCCTAAATATTTAGGCCACTTCCCAGCATGCCCCAAGCATTACCTCACACTGGTATCCACCCAGGTGATCCCGGCAGGTGGCTCCGTTCTGGCAGGGGCTGGAGTCACACTCATCCAGCTGCACCTCACAGTAACTGCCTGTGTAACCCACCTGGCACTGGCAGTGGTGGGTGTTCCCAACGTTGAGGCAGTGACCAGAGTGCTGGCACAGCTGGTCCACTGGGACTCCTGGAACAGAGTTAAATTAAGTGAGAAAACACATAAAACACACTTGCTGCAAGTGCTGGTAGCTCAGCCAGGAATGAATATAGCTAAGCTCAACAAACTGAGAAGTTGAAATCTAAAAACTGAAGAGTTACTTCTTAAATTAGAGTGGACCAAAACCAAAACTGGCTTCCAGATGAAGTCACATCTCGATTCTCTTTGGATCACTGGATTCAATTCTGGCATGAAGTATGTGTACTGCTGTATTACTTTATCACTGGCTAGTGTATACACATCTGAAGTACTATTGCTGTTGTACAAAGGTTCAATGTTTGTACCTAGAATGTCCCCAAAAAGTATGGGAGCTTGACACCTTTCTCCTTTGACACTTGAATCTGCTTGTTCGGATTTCCTGAACAAAACCTGGCATGACACAGTCCATCTGCCTGGGCTACAAGCCATGTTCCTGGAGAAAATTCACTTACAACCCAAATATTTTACATGTACATCATCTGAAGTAGAAAATTACTACTTTGAGGGGCCTGTAACGCTAAATAGCACACTTAGTAATCAGAATTCTCTGCAAAAATACTTACAATGAGTTACAAGATGCCTTTCTTGCACAAGGACAACATGTCTTAAACATGGCCTGCCTGGGATTTAGCAGTAAGGCATGAAGATCTGATGCTTTTTCCAAAAAGGCAGTCCACGTAAAACAGTATTGCTGAAACTCTGAGATCTCATAAAATATTTAATTCTTCCCTTGTGGTATTTTTGTCACAGGGAGAATCAAGAAAGCCTTGACTCCCAAATACACCCTTGCAGAGAGTATTTTACTTGGGAAGTGACCATGATCAACCACCCAGAGGCAAAGCTCTCTGGGATTTCCAATGCATGCAGAGTCCACAGGCGCAGGGGGGAAGGAGATGCATGGGGAAACATTTTCAGTTAAAGCACAGAGGATGCTGATTTACCTCTTTGTGAAGCTGCCACTTGACATGAGACATTGGGCACGTCACAGTAAGCGCCAGTCCAGCCAGGGGGACAGACACACCGGGTCTGGGCCAGAGTCTGGACACACGTGCCTTTGTTCTTACAGGGAGACTTGCTGCACAGATCCATAAGTGACTGCAGAAAAAAAACCCACCAGATGAAACATGGCAAACGCAGTAGGAAACACTATCAAAGAACAAGTTCAAGATGCAGACAAAGGGAGCCCTAACACAGGTTCTAAGTGGCACTGGAAAGAGCAGGACAGTACTTCCCAAGTTTAAGCCAGGTTCTTTACTGACAGTCTCATATGCCTAGGAAAGAGCAAATGTACAGAGGAGTAAACCCCAGCTGGCAGCATTATTTCAATATTCTCACACCTTACCACAAAAGTGGATCTTTGGCTGGCTTAGTTTGAGAAAGTCCGGTTTTATCTCAGACCAGCTTTCTAGTTTCACATTAGCAGGAGGATTCCAGCTATTTTCCTTAACTCCCTCCATCTTCACTGCTTTTTGAGGATGACAGATGTGTTCCACATTTTGATCCATGCTTTTCCTTTCTGTCATTAGCTCACCACACCTGCTTTTGGCCCCATTTGCTCTAGTATGGCCTCTCTGAGTTTCTGTGTCTTCTGAGATTCAACTGAAACCCCGTAACAGTTTTATGAACTGAAGATGGGCTAAAGTATATTGCTTTTCTTGAATCCTCATATAAAAACAAAGAGTCTAAAACTCAGTAAATCATCATATGAAAGTGAAGACCCAAAATAACTCTGTCTGACGTAATATAAACCAACCACTAACCATAATTTCCTTTTTAAGCAATTCATCTTCAAATTAATGCAGCTAGTTGACTGATTTCAAGCTGACTTGAGAGAAGGATGAGGTTTTTAAAGTAAGTAGCACTGAATTTTGGCTGTAAAATGCAATTTCAATTGCTGAAAATTCTGCTTTTCAGATGCAAACTGTCTCCTCACAAAGATTAAAGTAAAAAAATCTGTGCTTTCACAGGCAACCAAAAGGAAACTTGGAATTAAGTTTTATCACATGTAGCTGAGCGTGAAGAAGAAAAAACACCAAGCCTCTTGCTCCTGCATTTGTAATGAGTAGCTGACTGTTTTACATGCAAATTCTAAAACTTATGAATCATTGTCTGATTTTGTCCTGCTTATTTAGCTTTGCTAATTAGGTCAAGCCAGTTTACCACTAAAACAAGAACTATAGTGAAGCTGTAATCTATAAATCTCTCCAATACAGCTTTGAGTAGTACTTATAAATTTAGAAAGTTCTGGTTCCTATAAAATAGGTAATACATTACAACCAGGCTTCTCCGAACATAAAGCAGACTTTCTGAGAATTTCAAACGTTTTGTTTGGGGAAAGGAACATTAATCCTTTTCTCCAGTAAAAACAAAGCAAACATAACAGAAGAGGAACTACTGAAGTTCACAGTACTTCACGATCACTCTCAATGCTAATTCTCCCAATGAGGTTTAAGTGGTGTGCCCAGAATGCATAATTAGGGTAGCAGAGGGGTTGCTTTTTTCTATCACTTCATTACTTTGCATTCACTTCCTCCATTAGCAATACCTAGAAGCAGACCTGACAATGCAATGTCTAGCAACATACTTCTGAAAAAGCACCTCCCCCACTGCCACTAAAATGCTTCTTTCGAACACTCACTGCTTTATAAAGACATATTGGCATGAAAGAGAGCTGCAAAATTCTTACAAAATTGCAGTGTTTTCCAGCAATTTATGAAATTCACCATTTTTTTTTTTAAATGGCAGCACTCAAGAATGCTGGTGAAGGAAGCCAATATAGTGTTTACCACTCCAGAAGTAGAAATAGTCTCAAATCATTCTTGCTGTTTTGGTAAGAACAGAATCAAAAGAAAGAACTCTGATGTGAAAAACAGTATTCTGTTTCCACTGTACTATGCCAAGTTAGAGTTTTTAATAGGTACTAGTCAGTCATTTACAGTATACAGGGTTTGCAGCTCCTGCGTAAAACTGTAAACTGCCTGAACTTAAGTGTGCAAGTAATGCTAGAGCTTTTTATTGAGGTTGTGAACAGGACAAGCACGTCATTTACTGCCCCAGAACATTTTCTGGCTTCTCATGAAAAAAAAATCTACAATCAATGCTGATTAAAATTTACCTTCCTGTAAAAAAATGAACCAGTTAAATCTAAGTCCTGCTAATCAAATTGATATTCTTCTTTTTGTTTTGTGTTTGTTTACTATTTGGTCTTTTGTTTTTTTTTTTTTAAATACAGGATTCTTTCTTCAATCAGGACAATTTTATGCACTGAATGAAATGCAGCCATTTTCAAGGCTAACAGCTGGTTTTCATTTAGGAAAACTAATCTAGGAAGTTCCAGTGACACCTGTTCTCATAAATAACCACTTTTCTCCTCCTTGCAAACAGATAGGGGTTGGAACTAGATAATCTTTAAGGTCTCTTCCAGCCCATTCTATGACTTCCAGTTTTGAACAGGGGCACCTGATGGGCCAACCACCCCTCACCAGGACTGAAGGAACAAGAGCTCAGCCACCTCACATCTGTCCCAGTCACTTTTGCTGTTGGACAGCTCAAGCAACAGTGCGGAACAGATCACAAAAAGTCACCCACCTTGCAATTCTTGCCAGTGTAACCCAAAGGACATATACACCTGTAAGTGCCCAGGCTGTCCACACAGGTGCCCTTGTTCAGGCAAGGATGGGAATGACACTCATTGATTTCTGTGAGGCAGAAGGGTCCCGTAAACCCCAATGGACACTGGCAGGTGAAGGAATTGATGCCATCCACACAAGTGCCTCCATTGAAACAGGAGCTGCAAGAGAGGGGGAAGAAAAGTAAGCTGAGACAAAATGCAATTAGCTCACAGAGAAGAGAGCACATAAACATGACTGAAACAAGGGAGAAAAACCAGATAACATGACTGAAATAAGGGAGAAAAACCAGATAACAGGATCTTCTGACCACTGCTAACTTCCTGCTAAAGAAGCATAAATCAGAAAACAGCAATCCTAGGGCATTCCAGCTCACCCTCTAGCTCCCTGTCTTTTACCTCAGCAGGCCAAGAAAGTAAAGCAGGATTTTAATGAGTCATTAGTGATGGATGTAACTTATTTAATGAAATCTTCCCAGCTTCAATGTGACCACAAACAGTACCTCGTGTGGCTTGCTCAAATGGATAAATTTTATTACAAATTACAATTGTATAACAAATTATGAGACACAAAACAATTTGCCTTTTTAAAAATCTTCAAAGGAGTCAGAGGTATGGTTTCCCAAGGAAAAAGTTCATACAACATGCAAAACACAAGCATATTCTTCACTGAAATTATGTGAAAGTATTGGTATTGCTAAATCCCTTCCTTCTCTTCTCATGAGAATCTTAAGTCCTGCTTTGTAAAACTACTCATACATGCCCTGGCAGAATTCAGATCAAAGGAATCATCCCCCTCTCCCCCAATCTTCTGATCATAAGAAATTCTGTCAGATTAGGTGTCCTAGGGAGAAGTGACTGGGAAAGTTAGGAGAATTGATGCCTCATGCAAAATTGACTCAGTTTTCCTTGTAGAGGAATTCCTGCTCCTCTAAGAACAACCCTAGATCAGACTTAAGATAATCAGTTTGATAAAGTACACAAACCAAATTTGTGCCTGTTATCTGCTTTGTGCACTGTCAAAGGGTATTTCCATGAGAGAAGCCACTGACTCACCTCCCTGAACTCACAGCGCAAGGACGCAAGTTTTAAATATCTAAATTCTGACTGTGATTACAGTAGAGATGTCAACATTAACCTACTTATCAAACATTAACCTACTTATCAGAGAAGCTCCTCTGTCTTGGGGGCTGAATTCTGTTTTACAGGGAGCACTTACTGCTGTTTACACTCATGGCAAAGCAGGGAAGACAGAGGAACTGCCACTCACTCGGTGTGTTTCACTGAAACCGGGTACCAAAAGGAGAGAGCACACTCTCATAGGCAGCTTCTCACACAACACACGGAAGAATCATTTGAACCAAATTCAAATTAGCCAACCACCAAGGTGCTCTTTAAGTACAGCTCAGTAATTTTGGTTGAGAAGGTGTGACTGGTTTAGCTTGGCAGAGCATTGAAAATTGCTACATCCTTAATTCATACCTGCAAGACTGGTTTCTGTCCTGACTGATAACAAAAACAAAACCAGGATGAACCTCAAGGAAGAGCCAGGAGTTCTGCTGAAACACCCAGCATACTTCACTCGATTAAACAACTGTTGTGCAAATTAAACACACCCTATCAGTGACACAATCCTGTTCTTAAGAAAAAGATATTAAAATACCTCCTCCCCCTCAGATGCAATTTTATAAAAGATAGAAAAGATCTTTACTATTTGTGCAGAAAATACATGAGAAAACCGAGAGTTTTACATAATTTGTCTCTGGTAACTAGGCTAGAACAGACTACTTTTTAATTATTTTTTTAATCATTTCAGGTTCTAAAGAAATTGTTAGAAATTGTTTCCCATTTGAGAATCTGAAGTTACTCACATTAATCCTAATGAAGCTTAAAATAAATATGCAGGCAGATGATGGAATCACATGTTTAACTCTCAAAGAGCTTTTAAAACTACCACATGAACCATTTATATAAGGACCAGCTGTTGAGCATTTGAACTTAGCTCCACACCTCCCCTTTTAGAATGACCTCAGGTTTTATCTCAACACTGCTAAACCACATCCAATTTGTGAGCATTAAAAGATCTCTGATGATTAAATCTTTCCAGTACAGAATTTAGTGGATTTAGTGTTTCTCCTGGTTGCTTCTTCATATTATTTGTTGCCAATAACTCAACTTAGGACTAATTTATTTTTGCTGCCTTTCTAACAGTTGGCCATTCCTTCCATTTTTGCAGCTTTTGTATTTTTGCGACACTCGAGTAACTATTCATAACCAAATATTTCCCCTTCTCTATGTGGTCTTACAAAATATGAATTATTTATATTTTAACAAGTTAGCGTCTCTAACTGTTAAACTTTTATTAAACACTGTCACATTCATACTATAATGGAATTAAGTTCCTAACTAGTTGTTAGAAAAACATCAGAAGAAACCGAAGACCTGGCAACTGTCTTTCAGCTGTGCACGCTCTCCTTGCAAGAATCACAAGTATATCTGTGACAAATGACAGGCAAACAGAATCCCCCAGTCAAAAACTGCTTCTGAGCAGGACTGGCTTGCAGGCAGGAGCACCCAGTGTGTGAAGGCAGCTCACCTCTCAGTGCACTCGTCGATGTTGTTCTCGCAGTTGGTTCCTTCAAACCCCGGCGGGCACTTGCAGGTGTAGCTGTTGACATAGTGGGTGCACGTGCCCCCGTTCCTGCACGGCTCACTCAGACATTCATTGGTGTCTGTTTGACATTTATCTCCATGAAATCCAGGCATGCAGATGCACGAGAAGGAGTTTATCCCATCCACGCACGAAGCTCCGTTTTGGCAGGGATCTAAGACAGAAGAATCGCAGTCAGTGTTAAAATGGATAATAGTGTAGGGCCAGGCCCAGAGTAGTTGATTTTAGGGGGAAAAAAGTTAACTGACATCCCAGAGTGTGACAGACTGCTGACAAATTTTTCTGAGCCACTTTATGGAACAGATAACTGCAAAGCATTATCAATCACAAAGTTACAAGAAGGTGTGGGATCAAGGCCAACCTTCAAGGCCTAAAGGTTTCTCTGCTGGAATTTATTCAACCCAAAGCCTCTTGGTTTAAAATTCAGACTCTGCTTTTTTGACAGATGCTTACTGATACAATAAAACCAGAACAGCAACTGTTTCTTCTTCCTTACCAAGTTTTATTCATACAAGAACTCAGCACATTCTCTCTTTTCCAGACACTGCTCAACACAAGAGAGAACTTGTGTGCTTAATTTTCAGCATGAAAGCAGTCCAGTCAAATCAAATGTGTATGTGTATATAGCACATATATGAGCATTTATGCATTACTGAGCACTTGATATTTTTCCCAGTATCAAAGACTGACTGGAGAAAGGCTGATAGAAAAGCTCACAAGCTCATAAACCATCTTGTATTCCCCTCAATCACTACATTTCTTGATATTTTCTTTATTCCTGCCATGCTCTTGCTACTTGCATACCACTGGTTTTTGGT
Source organism: Dasyornis broadbenti (assembly GCA_013397935.1). Classification (NCBI taxonomy): domain Eukaryota; kingdom Metazoa; phylum Chordata; class Aves; order Passeriformes; family Dasyornithidae; genus Dasyornis; species Dasyornis broadbenti. The sequence continues at coordinate 1,523,195 of VZRN01002231.1, forward strand.
CTAAGCCACCCCCTATTACTGTATTCTTCCTACTTTCACAAGTACCAATCTGCCAAAAAGATTTCTGCTATTCAGTAATTTCTTACTGCTTTGCTCCTTCCACTTTTGTATTTAAGACCCACATTCCTGAAGCCAGATTCCTTTTCTACTCTGCATTCCACAGAGCAAAAGTCTAGCATATGAAGGCAGAGAGGGAAACTGGGAGGGGGGAGGAAAAAAGGAGAAAACAATGGGGTTGAAAAATAGGTTACCAAGCCTTGTTTTACATTTATGACTATCTCTAAGTACTACTAAAGTACAAACTTGAAAATGCAAATAGACTTCACCAAAAATTTGCGGTTTATCATAAGTACAAGAGCATTATGTTCACTGGAAAATGAAGAAATGTGAAAGGTAATTAAAGCTCATTTATTGACTGAGAAATATGCTCACATGATAAAAATTTGTGTTATGGGACACACCTGCATCCATTTAAAGGTCATTTGACTACCGCAGAGAAAAAGCACATTCAAAGTAAGACCCCTGGCAGCTATAAAATGTTGTGTCTGTGGCAGTCAGCCATGTCTGAGAGAAGCCAAAAACTGTGCATTAGTTCTCTGTGCCACACATTTACTGACAGAAGAAGGAGACTTGCGTATCAACTTTTCAATAAGTTCCTGTTGTTGGAGGGTTTGTTTGCTTCATAGATTAAAGACATTTGGCTCAAGGCATGGAAGGTTTTTGTTATGCTAAATGAAATCAGCTGTAGCAGTAATGTGAAATGCTTCTCCAGCCTCATGGGTGTGCTGCCTAAGACAACACAGGGTGAATCTCACAGCTCTCAGAACACTTAGGAGGAGAGAGAGAGTGAGATGTTCCAGCTGTTCAAGTGAGAAAGATGAACACTTGGAAAACGTTTTTATCTTCAGACACCCACATAAAAACTAACAGGACAGGCAATAATTTTGTTGGCTTCAGTAAGCAAAGCTCTGGGTCACTGCACCGTGACACTTTTTGTACTGTACCTGTTTGCTGAGAAAGAAGGAATCAAAAGCTCAGGCTGAGCCAGACATCTCAGAAGTTCTTTGAGCAGTGCTGCTTTGGGGGCTCCCATGGTAACTTTTGCTAATAGACTTGTTTGGATCCTTCTCTACAGCAGTCATGAATTTACTTTTTTTTCCCAATGCAAAACACAACTTGCTAAACTCACATCTAAAGTCTTCAAAACTCCATTTTGGTTTTAAGCTGATAGTAAAAAATAGGGGATTAGTGTTTTTTGGGTTTTGGAGTGGTTGTTTTGGGGTTTTTTTGTTCATTTGGTTGGTTGGGATTTTTTAAAGACCCAGCCAACCTAAGAATTACAACATTGTGAACTCCAAGGTTTGATAAAGCACTTTTCAAATAGTAACAGATGAACTTCTGAACATGTGACATTTCTCAGGAGACTCTGATTTTATCTGATGATGATACAGAATATGCCCAGCAAAAAAAAGAAGCTACTATGTATTTGGTTTCCCTTGTAAACAGCAGTGTCAAGGACATGAAATTAATGCTTGTTTTCTTGCAATTTGAGCCGTTTCAATACTCATCAGTGTGTGGGCTCCCCTCCTGCAACTGATACCTATTCCAGCACGGAGGGCCTTCCTGCTGCTTAATTTGTTTTCATATATGGATTAACTGGAACTGCAAGAGGACCCACTCTTCCCAGAATATTAATGTCAGACAGAAACATTTCAGGAAAGACTGCTATACCCCAGATTCCCACCACACCTCAATCAAACTTAACGTTGAAATACAGGTAAGCCCTGCAGTGGCACTTTAACTTGATGTATTAAAATTTCAGGCAAATATAATTCTGCATTTAACAGTGCTTCTTAATAAAGTATGTAAACTCTCAGGACCTTTTCAAGTTAAGGATCTGGGAACAACACCTGCAATCAGTTAGGACACTGTAGTCCATTTCTGGCAGACGAACATGCTGGATTTTGACTGCCTCAAACATTACAAAGCTAAAGTTTGGGATTTTTTTCTTTTTGGGAAGAGATCATAAAAGACCTTTCAGAATCTGTCAAACAGTAGTCATCAAAATTATTTTTAGATAAAACTGGAAAACACAGAGCAATGTGCTGATACCCACTTGAAAGGCAGTCATCGATGTTACTGTCACAGTCCCCTCCAGTGAAGCCCGGCCGACATTCACACAGGTAACTGCCCTGGATGTTGTGGCATAGAGCATGGTTTTTGCAGGGCTTGGACAGGCACTCATCAATATCCACTGTACATCTCTCCCCTGAAACATAGAGAGCCCAGGAGTGAGACCCCTCATAAAGCAATGGCCAAGAGGCTCAATGCCAGCACTGCTCAGCACTGAAAGCACAGCATGTTCCCCATCCACGTTACCTTCCCAGCCAGGGGCACATTGGCAGGTGTAGCCTTCTGAGTCAGGAGATTCTTGGCAAATTCCCGAGTTCTCACAAGGATTAGGGGAACAAGGAGAAACCACTACCTGGCAGTTCACACCTGGAGAGCAGAATGGGAAAAAGCAGAAGAATATGCTGCTAAGAGCTTGGGACATCTTGGAAGAATGAACACAGAGGTTGTAACTCATGTCCACAGTAGTGGACAGCACCGCCACATTTTGAAAAATCTCAGCAGAACGAAAAGGAAAGCAGAGCACTCCTCATGGGCTCAGTGTAGAAGCTGCCATGGTCATTTTGAGTTTAATGCCCCTCCAATTTTCAGAGCATTTATGCAAATTTCATAATTTATGAAGAAAATTAAGCTAAGGTTCCAGCAGGACATTTCTTAATGAGTCCAAACAAGGCGTAGACAAGGTCTTACTAACTATTCTATCACTGTATCATGTCTACAGGAACTGACTGTAGTTTAACTTCATACAACCATGGCACTTCCCATCTTGATTACTATTTCCACAAAGTTTAATGAAAAAAAATTACACTGAAGATGTAAAGAAGTAAAAAGGAAAAAGATAAACTTTTCTCTGAATTTTCACCTTTGAATCCTTTCCTACAGGTACATCTGTATCCATTCAACTGATCCTCGCAAGTTCCTCCATTCTGGCATGGGTTTGATTTACATTCATTCCCTTCTGTTGAACAGTAATCTCCTATCCAGCCTGGGTCACAGACACACTTGTACCTTAAAGAGCAAAACAGCAGTAATTTTAGAGCATTCTGAAGTAAATCCTCTACCAGTTTCTTCTGCAGATTAGTTTTGGAGAGAAAACCTGAAGAACTCTCTTTGGAAGAGCCCTAAGTTACTTTAGGTTGCTTACCCCAGCTGTATAGTTTTGAGAATACTGGAAATAAACTCTCCCTTAAAACCACACTTCCCTCGTTACAGTTTTCACAAAGTGTTCAGTCAACCAGTAACATGTTTCTGCTTTGATAAGACCATCTCAACACATTCAAACAAAGACAGAAAAAAAAAAAAAAGATTAAAAAAAAGTGGAGGGGAACAATAGGTTCCAAAGATAACTAGACAGATTTAATACCAAATAGTGGTTTCAAATGAAAACAGCTGGCTGGGAACAGGAGCAATCTTCTCCATCACGTTTCAAAATTTGAAGTAAAGCACACTCCACCCATATGACGTAGAACCAAGGCCTTGGTGAATCACCCTGGACTCAGGCCACACAACGCACAACTGCCCTCTCTCCCTGTCCTGCAAAAACGGCTTCTTTTACCTGGCACAGTGTGAGGTGTATGTGGGTATAAATGCGAATGTAGGTGACAAATGAGAAGATGAAGAAAAATCTGCTTTCCAAGCTTACACAGAGGCTGAATTAGCAATAAAGGCAGCCTTCCTGTCAGCTCCAGGGAAAGTGTTGCATCCTGCCCTACAGAGCTACCCACAACAGTAAATCACTTCCTTGCCCAAGTGCTGACAACGCTTCCCAGGATGCAGCACATATTTGGGAGGCTATCCAATGTATAGTTGAGAATTTTCACAAACAAAACGTCCCCAGACTTACCATTACCAAAAAGTAGTCTGATTTAAGGCGCCCAAAAATCAGCATTTGGTCTTCCTGGATGGGAAGATTCAGAAGTAACTACTGCCATCAAACTAGCCAGAGAGAGTTTTCCCTTCTTCTCTCAGACGTGCAATGATATGAGTAAAACTGACAAAATCTCAGCCTTGAACAAAGTGTCCTGAGTCAAATATCCATCCCTACTGCAAAAGTTGTCAGCCTGTTCCTTGATATAGTATTTGGTTAGGAAGAACAGCACTAGCCAATAAAGACAGTCTCCATGCTCAATGCTTTAGGGTTTGATGGAATAGATAACTGCTGCTCCTTAAAGCTTTAATTTGGAACCATTCCTTTATTTTAATTGCATTCACTGAACTCACTAGAATCACCAAGCCCTCCCTCTGGATGGTGGCAGTACACTCTGCACTACATGCCCATGCAAAACCAGCAAACAACACAAGGCAGGACAGAAACACCTATGCTGAAACACCAGGCTGCAGCTGGTAAATGAAGGTCTAGAATGATTATGTCACAATAAATTGGGATCCTAATCTAAGAAATTAAGAGAAAAATCAGAAATTGGAAGTCTGGACAAAGCAAGAAACAATAATATAGAAGGCAGCAGGTAGGTGTAATGAGAACTTACCCAGTAGCAATGTGTGTGCAGTTGCCATGCACGCAGGGGTTACTGAGGCAGCCATCTGCCTGGGACTGGCAGTGGGGATGGTGAAAACCCTCAGGACACACACACCGAAAGCCATTCACCTCATTTATACACGTCCCACCGTTGTGGCAAGGGCTGGATGTGCATTCGTCGATGTCTGCGTTACAACGTGGGCCTAGAGAAAACAAAAATGCTTATTAAGTAGCATTCCTTAAGAGCGTTTGCTTTGCATGTCTGCAAGAACACACACTGAGACAGCTCAGGGAAGCCAATGCAGCAGCATGGAGCTCACATGCCTCCGTGCTTTAACTCAAGCCAAGAGAAGCATTTCTGAAAGATGCAGCATTTTCCTGTGCCTGGAAAACAGCACTCCACTCAACAAGTATTTACAAACCATTCAAGAATCTCCACTAAAAAAATCACTGGTTAATAATGATTAGGAAAGCAAAAATCACTCAGCTGTATCATGCTTGCAACAAACCTCTTGAGCTCCACTTGTCACAGCCCTGCTCCTCTGCTTTGAAGTACCTACCCTTTGAACAACCAATACTGCCCAAATGTCTGCAGTAAATACAGTTCTTGTGGTTTATTGCGCAAAAGGGGCTCTAAAAAACACGGTTTCCTGTTTTGCCTGCCTCTGATTACGACTGCAACATCCTTGAAGTAGTGACCAAAAGGTCTTGTGAGGCTGGAAAGCTAAACAGAGTGAATGATGCAGTAAGTTGAAAGCACTTTTACTATAAGGAAACGACAAAGTAACAAGACCCCGTGCAAGCCAGCTCCTCAAAGACTGGAAGATGCCAATTCATCATATTACTGAATTACTTTAACAGCATAACAGTACAAAATCCAGCAGGATAACAAATATGGTATGGCAGCAACAAAGAGTGGGAGGCATGAGTGAACAGGATCATCCCTCATCCTCTTCTGGGGACTAAAGAGTACCACCATGCCAGAGCCATAGGAAAGAAGGAAGGAGTGTCAGAAGTTTAGAGAGACACCAAGAGAAAAGCACAAGACACATGAAGCCTTTTAGTGCTCCTTCTAATGCATTTCAGATCTATTCTAATTAAAATCATTCAGTAATAAACAGTAACAAACGTGATGAGAAAACTGCTAATAAGCAGTACCAACTGCCTCACAGCAATTGTTTTGTATTACCCTACATGGCTCAAAACACAAAGTCCATTATAAACAGTGGTGAGATGTGCTTTAGTTATCAGAAATAGTCCTGATATTGACTTACAGTTCTAAACATGGATCCAGAAGTGTCTAACCACTTCTGTTTTCAGCCCTAATCTTACTGCACCAGAGAAATTTTATAGTTTTAAAAGAAAACAGAACAGACCATGCTATGAAAGAGAAATACTGAAAAAAACCAGGTTATTCATCTGGAGACTTCAGAGTGAGAAGCAACTCAGGAGAACACCAAGTTAATGCTTTGATTTCACAGAAATAGAAATACTGCTCGTGGTCAAAGCCCAAGTGTCTAATCAAACACCTCTCTATATTGTCCACAATCTCTCTGTCCCTGGAAAGAGGCTGTAAATAATAAACTGACGTCACATGGGTTTTTTTGTTATAAAAACAAGAACCATGAATTTTACTTAATTACCTAACAAGAATGGCATTTCACAGCACAGATTAGGCCATTTTTCCGCTTGGTAGAACGTGTTGTAATGTAAGATGCTGAGATCCAAAGATTAGAAGGATTTGCCGAGATACCAACTGAAACCCTTGCAGTCAATATGCAAAGAACAGCTTCCCTGGCTACTCGGATAATTATCTTCAAAACAATTCAAAGCTCTTGGGTAGCTGACTTTACCTGTAAATCCAGGTTTGCAGGCACAGTTGTAGCGATTAATCCCATCAATACAGTCCCCATGAATACACGGATTACTGGCACAGTCATCGAAGTTATTTTCACAGTTTACTCCTGGAATAAAAAGAAAGACTTAGAAGAATAAGAGGGGGCAAATCTTACAAAGAAGGCAACAAAACTATTTCCCCAAAATAGCCAGATTAAGAATCCCACCTGCTTCAAAGTCCCATTGGGGACAACTCAAACAGGTAATGATGCAGAAGCAGTGCAACACCAGGGGATGTCACTTGAGTCACTGGTGCTCACTGAATATCACCCTGAACTTGCACTAAATGTTTAAACAAAGTAATAAACATTTTTTAACACTATGCTTAAGTTTTCTGCATGCCTTATTTTCTTGGAGTAAAGTGGAAGCAATTTTTCCCAAAATCAATTGCTGTACCAGTGAAGGTTAGGCAATCCGCAGAAACACACCAAAGTTCAGCACGGAAAAGTAATGTGAAAATGACACTCTCATACCATAAACTGTCTCAAATTTAGCACATATCAAAGCATACATCAGAAATAATTAAATGCCTGAATTCTGCTTGAATTCAAGTCTTCCACTTGTGTTTTCTCTACCTGAAGTGCCCAGCAAACAGTTGCACTGGTAGCCATTGACCAAATCGATGCAGCGCCCTTGATGGAGACAAGGATTGCTGTGGCACTCATCTATCTGCTCGCTGCATATGGCACCCATGTAGCCAGGATTACAGATACAAATGTATGAATCTATCCCGTCTTGGCATTCCCCATGGTGGCAAGGATCAGGATCACAGTTGTTGATATTCTCCTCACACAGCAGGCCAGTAAAACCTGAGGAAAAACAATGAGCAGGAGTAAGTAAGAAGTTAAGTGGTAGGATGATGCAGTGAATATAAGGCAGGTATAGAAAGAATCATATCAAGAATCAGCGAAGTGGCAGAGAACACAAAGGGTAACTGGGCACCTCAACTGCACTTCTAGCCCCGGAAAACAACACTCTGCACTGGTCACAGCATTACAGAATAACATCATGCATGGAGAACCCTGGCACTGGAAGTGGTCATCTTCAGTTTATTTGGAACAGTAGCTATGAGAGGAAACATGTAAATCTTTGTGAGAAACATTTACTTGCATCAGTATAATCCATCTGAAGGCACACTACTGTCATTATTTCCTCTACACAATAACAGGGGGACAGAGGGGGCTTGACCTTGTTAGAAGGAGAAATAACTGCACAGATGCTGCTGAAACCTTCCCAAGGGAGCTCTCTTGGCTCATGACAAAGCTTCTGCAGCTCTGCTTATTAGAAAGCTTCTTGCCTCTCTCATTGGGAAACCTTTCAGTAACTGCAATCAAGCACCAACTGCAAATTTATTGAAGGCTGCATGCAACCTCTTGGTTAAGAGCAATGAAACAAGCAGCAATTTGGCCTGTTTCATTCTGCTTCAGCTGGGAAACATCCTGAGCAAGAGAGGACAGTATCTGTTCACAAAAAGGGCTAAAACAACAGTTCAGGAAGCTAAGATCAGTAAAAAACTCGCCCAAGAGCCCAGTTTTCCATGACGGAGCAGAGCTATATGAGACAGGGACAATTTCAAATAAATGGTTTTCAGAGCTCAGGTTTTGCAGCAACAGCTCACACTGCCTTCCAGCAGCTGATGATTAGGAAGATAGAACTTCAAATTTCAAGACACCAACTGGACATGGATACAAACCAAGCTGCAGGGAATTTCAACAGCTGAAGAGTGGTTCTCACCTGAGTATTATAAGTGGATAAGAGGCTCCCCATTTTTCATACAGGTTTGTGGTTATTTCTGTGGTCAAACATACCAGGTGACGGCTAACATTTCCAAGTTCTGCGAACGTATGCTTGGATGAATGGGTGTGGAAGTGGGTGGGGAGAGGGAAGGGAAGCTAGTTAGAGAGATGGATATAAAAAGATGTTAGGGAAGAAGGAAAAACAAACCGATAAGGGGACAAATGGTGGCGGGGGGGGGAAAAAAAGAGGGCAGAGACAATTAAAAGAGGAAAGACCTGAAACAACTCAAGAAAAGAAAAGCCATGATCTACCACTGGGACGGAGAAGTGGAATAATGCCAGAAGGGAAAGAAAAGACAAAAAGCAAGCAGTAAATAGAGCTATCTGTACAGCATTTGGCCAAACATTTTGCAGTTTTCAATCACGTCGGCAGCCAGCGATTACCATTCCGGGAACACATCACTCATATTTTATCAGATTAATAGAGCAAGAACATACTGAAACATTATTGTCCAGTAACTGACCTGCCCCCATGAAGAATTCCACATTTCAGTCTTACAGAAGGCTGTCAATATTAAATGTAATACTTAGCATACATTCGTTCAAAAGTCATTACTTAGCCTGCTGTTGTAGCTCAGCTGAGCGACTTATAGATCAGGTATATTTCTGGATCTCTTAACTGAACATACCTCACCAAAACATGATTTCCCTCTTTGCAGATAAGGGTTAGACCAGGAAAAAAACCCATCTGAATATAGAACATGCGAATCCCTTAGACAGGATGGAAAAAAGCCCTAATACAGAGTCCCTCTTCCATTTTCAAAGATTTAACCAAGGATTTTACTAAGAACTGCTGCTTCAGTAACGTGTTGCTTTCAGCTTGAAAACGTTAACATCATTTGCCTTCATGGAAGCAGCTGTCTTCCCTTCTCAGGTGGGAAACCTACAATTTCTGTACTGAGGTGATTTATGCAGTTTAGTGCCAAATTCAGAACCTGCTTTTCAAGGCACAGTTTTCCACATTGTCCTCCACTACACAACCCAAAACCCTCCTAGGCCTGATAAGTTCTGGGCTCTCAGTGAACCAAAGCAACCAGAACACACACCAGCTTGAGAAAGACTTTATAAGACAGTTTCCAAGTTTGGAGAAGATTTGAGCTTTTCCTTCTTTTTGCAAGTGTCTGCTTCGTTTGTCACATGAAGTAATCAAAAGGAAAATTCTGACCACAGTAATTATTCCTCTCCTGGTCGGAACTACTGCATTCTCCTTCTTCCAACAAATTCAATGCCTCTTCAGTAACTTTGGGAATGGTGGAGAGCATGTGTGTGAAAAATAGGCTATTTTTAGGCTAATCTCTGCGACATTCCATGTAGTGCGGAACAGATTAACAGTCAAATTTGTCTTAACAATTTGATTATTGGAATGACTCAAAATGAGAAAAGTTGTACACAAATCTAACCAACCTAACTGCACATTTCTGGGACTAAGGTAGCTCCAGGAACCGTTCAGCTTCTTCCCTAATGGAAGAACTAAAGCAAAGGCATTTCGAGCCTGAATCTATATCATGAGCAGTGTATCAGGCTGAAAGCAACCACGTGTAGCTCTTTACTGAGAATTAGAATATAACAGCTCAGAACCCTCTTATTTGACCAGATGTAAAAATGAAGATAAAAACATATCTACATCACCCCTGGAAGTCTGAAGATAAGAAAACCCTATAATTAAACCTGACGCTTGTAAACATGTAATTCACCAGGCATTAAAAAAACCACCTGAGTTCCAGCCACAGCTCTATCAAAATTTGTGTGATACCTCACAAATAATTTTAATTGCTGTTAATACTGTGCTATTTCTTCCACAACTGTTACTGCATTCCAGTCCTAGGCTTTTGACATAAAATAGCCTGATGTAACAGAAATCAGAATGCACAGTGGCACTGCTCTGTTCATCTCTTATTCTTCAACCATACACAATATATAATCTGACTTGGGAGAAAGAAAGGTCAGCCACAGTAAGAGACTTCACGCTGATGTTTTTCCATATGTGGATTCCATAGTTAATACAGAAGAAGCTGCCATCTTCTGGGAAGCTAAAGATGGGGTTGAAAGGGGGAAGCCAGAACTCCCATCAGTTGTGAACTTCTTTGTCACAACTGAAAGGCTTTCTCTACTTAAAAACTACGCCGTGCACAAAGGAGTAGACAAAGTTTCGCAACAAAGAAGCAGCACTTCAGAGAAAGAAAGAATATTGACATCTTTTTGACCACCCTTTCATGTGTTTAGGTTGTATGTTATCTCCATCCAGGGGCTCTGAACACAAGACTGACCTGTGGCACACTGACACTCATAGCCATTGGGGTGGTCAATACATTTGGCTCCATTGAGACACGGCGTGCTGGAGCAGTCGTCTATGTCAATCTGACACACGGCACCACTGAATCCTGAAAGGCAGAGAAACAGATGGAAATCCAGAAGTCACTTCAAGTAGTTCATCTAGACAGCTGCACTGTCAGGAATTACCTATTAGCAAATTCTTAAACCCACCCAAATCTAAGCTCAGCAAATCTACATTCAATGGCATCATTAAGCCCACAAACCACGCCCTGGGTGGATTGGTTCCTCATCCAAACCATCAGCCAAAGATTCTGTTTTCCAGGTCAAAGGATACTCAGCTTTGAAACTGAGATGGCCAAGCCAACCATAAATAAAGCAGATGCAGCACAAGTGGTGTCCACCACTGGACAGTATGCCTGCCTGTAAAACTGAAAGCCCACCAATAAAGAACTTTGAGGCAATCGAAGCAAGTAGCTAAGAATAAAACAACAGTGAATACATAACTAGAGCCTTCACACCAGAATTACTACAGCAGTATGGAATGTGGTACAATATAGTACTGGAACTTTCAATTTACTTCTTGAAATAGTTAACAAAGTATTGACAGGAGATGCCAGAAGATGCAGCTCTCCTTAGGCACTTCAAGAAAAAACAAAAAAACATCAGGAATTCTTGGAGGAAGGAAACAAAACAAGAGCCTAAACATCGTTAGTCAATAAGAAGAGATCCAGAGCAGGCTTTTGTCATATATATATTCTGAACTCAAAATTTTTTGTGAGCCATGAAGAAAACAACTGATGGTTACCCTACAGCTAACATTGCTCTCTCAGCTCAGCCTTTTTCCTTTTCTAGTGGAGCCCAATCCCTTCTCATGCAAGCAGCATAAACTATACTGATGCAAAAGCAGCTTCTGCCTAAATACCTCAGAAAAAGACAAAAAGCATGCAGAGGGTCTGATCTTTAAAACATGTTGAGAATATCACTAATTTCCACACTAACAGAAGCTCATGTTGCCAACCACCCTTTTAGATGAGGTGTCCAACTGTGTGTTTCTCAATGCTTACCAAGCTACAGACACAATAATATTGCAACCAGCACAGGACTATTCTTATTTAACAGTGATTGCAACTTACTCACTCAAACAGGTGCTGCCCTAAGGACAAGAGAAACTCACAACAGAAACTCACAAGAAACATATCACCCACAACATCTGTACAGTTCTTGGTATGGTGAAGTAGGAAAAGCTTCCAGAAATAAGAACTCACCAGGAGGACAGACACAGAGGAAGCGGTTGACTTTATCAAGACACACTCCATTGTTCACACAGGGATTACTTAGACACTCATCAATATCTTCTTCACAGTGAACACCTTTAAAACCTGTTAAAATAATGAAAATAAATAAGAAGAGGTGACTGAAGACCTTAGAAAGTGCTCTTGGAAGTGTAACTGCCTCTTGAACCAGTGCTGAAAGCCTAAGCAGAGTTTCATTGCGAGTTTGCAGTCTGGACAGAAACAATGAGGTAAGAATATAAACCAGAGGTTAAAAAGGGATGTTGAATGTACAGCAGAATTCTATGCTGAATTCACATCTAATGTTTTCTTCCACTTGAGAAAGGGTTATGTTAATTACTTTGAAAGGTATCAGTAATATATTTATCAAAAATGTATTATTTCATATCAATATAAGGTAAAAGGTATATAAACAAACACCGCAGATGGTTTTAGCTCAAGGGCTTTTAGCTAATGGCAGAGTACAAGAAAAACATTAAGAAGGGTGAAATACTTGGAACTAGAGTTCCACCTTTCAAAACAGATTGTATATTAATAAATACTATATTAATAAAAAGTCATTGTAGTTGTCATGGTATCAGCTGATCACCTGCAGGCATCACAATTCTTTATTTGTACTTCGTAAGTCTGTGCAACTGACAACTTGCATCCTCTTTTTTCACCACTTTCTATCATAGTGCAAAACAGAAGACTAACATTGGTCATTGGTTACGTTGGCCATACAAATTTTACAAGCACAATTTCAATCATGTGACTTCTTTTACACCTATTTTCTCAGGTCAGTGGGAACTTGCATCATTTGGGATATTTTAAGCAAAGAAAAACTCCAAACACCATTACTCAAAATCATCATTAGCATACCTGAAAACACAGTCACTCTTTTAAAGGTTGCACCTGCTTTGCTTTCACAAAGAGAAGACTCTGCACATGCACTTTACCCGGTATAATAACAAATATGTTCACACATACTCAGGTCAGAAAGCTCGCTTCCTTTGCTGATGTAGAGACTGGTTTCTTTCTCAGTCCTCTAATTGCTTTCTCCCTCCCACACACAAATGCCAAGTCCTCCTGGCTGGTGCCACCACAGCAGGCTCTCTCTCACCATTTAGCCTCACCCCTTTGCAGCTTTGTGTTCCACCTCAGCAGAGCTGGCAGCCTTCCCTGAGCTCTGCCTTCTGCTTTCTTCCTTTGCTGGAAGCCCCATCTTTGTCAGAAGCTCCCCTCACCTGGCATACAGAGACATGTGAATCCTCCGATTTTATCCAGGCAGGTGGCATCATTTTGGCACGGATTTGAGTGGCACTCATTGATGTCCATCTCACAGCGAGGTCCTGTGTAGCCCTTCAAACACTCACAGTGGAAAGAGCCTTCTGTGTTGACGCATTTCCCGGCATGTTCACACGGATTGCTGTTTGCTGCAAGAAAAGTACATACATATGTCTGTGTGTGTCAAAACCTCTCCTCAGAGCAGGAAACCCACAGCATTCTTTATTAGTCATGGTCTTTTCCAGTGGGCATTTCTTTCTGGCAAGTAATATTGGGGAATATGTGGCAGTTACTAGTCTATCAAAGGCAAAAAGGAGGATTGTTGTCACTACCAGGGACCAAAGAAGTAACTCTGCTCCATATTACTAATGTCAATTCTTAAGAAAAGGGTATGAACTAGCAGGGCTTAGAGAACAAATGATGCTTTCAAGGCCTTATTTCCAGATCGTATTTTACATTTGCTTCATTCCTGAGGCTGACAAGATGCCACTACAGCCACAAAACAACCAAAGTTGTCCTTTGTGTGTTTTCAAAAAGGAACAGTACTCTTGTCCAAGGCAGACTGAGGAACAAAATTCAAAGAAGTGCTTCTTTCCAACCCTTCCATGAGTGCTGGTTAGGCATTACCTTCACGCATCACACTCTAGAAGCATGAACGAGCACTCACAAAACTGTAAGTAAGTCTGTAAGAGTACAGTTAATCCCCAAAACAACACAACAGCATGCTATCAGAGAACTGCAACTTTAAAAACCCACGTGGTCATCACTCTTGGAAGGCACTCAAAAGATCCAGCCATATTCAGGTTGTCAAACAGCTTTGATATATTTCTACCGAGGCCGTAGCTGCAACAGCTCCCACATGAACTGCGGTGCTTTCATTGTACCCTGCAGTTCTAAGGGACAGCTTAATTATCACATCTGTTTGCATGCACTTCCCACACAATGCTAAAGCCCTCTTGCACAAGGAAGAACGGTTAAGCATGTCTCTGCTTTTCATACTCCAGTTCAAACATGGACAACTATTCTGCTCAGCCCTTTGCCCCAGATCTCACACAAGGTTTAAAATGCATCTAAAGACACTGAAATGGAAGGGGGAGAGCAGGAAAGAAGTTGCATTTATGCGCAGCTATGACAAAATGTTATTCTTGCACTCATAGAGAGCAAACAGAAACTCACCCATTGCACATTCATCCACATCCTCAGTGCAGTCTGCTCCCTTATGGCCTTGAGGACAGGTGCAGATGTAGTTTCCATTCACAGGGTTGGTGTCACACAGAGCACCTTTCTGGCATGGATTGCTAACACAGGCATCATCCAAGTGGCACAGAAGACCTAGAGAAGCATCCCAGAGTTTATTAAAAAAGAGAGATGTAGCAGTCAGACTGTATTTTACACATATTCCATGTTCTGATATTTCAAATAGAGACTCCCACACCTAGAAACCTGAGCAGTATCTTACAGGCTTCAGCCTATAAACCACCATGGGGAAATCCATCACACACAGTTATAGAACGCTATATTTAAACACAAATTCCAATACTTTAGAGGTGTCTTCAGCACTTCTGAAGCAGTAAAATGTCTGACCATTACCAAAATCTCTTCCTTGAAGCAGTTAACTAACTATTCTCTCAAACCAGCATGATAATTTTTCTGACAGCTGGAAAGGTGCCCATGAAGCTCACTTTAATTCAGATATGCAGATCACTTTTATTTCCATGTAGTTAGGAGATACACTTTTACCTAACCTAAACCAGAAAATTTTCCACTATACCAGTGAGGATGCCCAGACCCTCACACACACACAAAAATTTGCTTTTAGACTCATACAATTATTTTAAGTGGCACAGAGCAAGTCACACTCATGTGCAACTTCTCAGGCAAATACAGATTCTGCTAAGGGCTAGAAAAAGATCTGCTTTCCTTGCAACCTAAACTGTAATAAGTTTGTCTTCCAGTCTGATACAAACACTTCTTTGTCCCAAGCTACAGGGGTTTAACAGGTCTTTGCTCACGGACAGCAATTTTCTGTTTTTTCTTCTTGGTTTGGTGGCAAAGTGTGTAAAATAAACACCCCACTTTAAACAAGTGCCTAAACTCCAGGAAACACCTTCCATGAAGTTCCAGACTTATGCAAGTTTTCTGCCCTTACCTGCCTTTCCCTCTGGACAAATGCAGGAGAAAGAAGCCACTCTGTCGATGCAGGTGGAGCCATTGGCACAGGAGGCAGTGAAGCAGTCGTCAATGTTCTTGCTGCAGTCGTCCCCGCTCCAGCCATTGACACACACACAGGCATAGCCCCCATTGTGGTTGGTGCAGGTGCCCCCATTCTGGCAGGCATTGGGCTGCAGCTGGCATTCATCCACATCCTCAGTGCAAAACTGGCCTGGTGCACAGAGACAAACAGGTTTAATAACACTTCACATGCTCAGACTCAAGGCGGTTCTTGCGCAGACAACATAACCAAAGGGAACGCTGTAGCTCAGCTTGATTGCCACTTCTTAATTCCAGCACACTCAAGTGCCAGAACTTCCACAACACTGTCATCGAATTAGGCAAAGACAACTAGCATCCCTAAATGACCCCAAAGCAGGCACTGGATTGCAAATGACTTAAGAATGAATGAGTTAAAAAAGGTGCAGAGTGAGAGCCATCGAGCAGCCTGCAGTATATGAAGATACATCTGCAAGGAGGTGAAAAGCAAAAAGAATGAAGAGTTGCCTGCAGGACAGCCAGAGGGACTAAGAGAGAAGATGGCGTGACAAGAAAATCTTGGCCAAAGTAGTGTCAACAGGCCAGCAGCAAGGAAACTCTTGTTGGGAGAACTTAATTCCTTCTTATATAATTATGCAATGAAGATTACTCGATGAGAAAGAATAGAATTCTTGAGACTCTATCTTAAATACTCATTTTCCTTGCCACAGGTATTGTAGAGATAACCATAAATACTTGGGGGTTTCTTGGTTGTTGAGGGGTTTTCTCTTTTTTTCAGAAACAAAATAAATACTCTAAAAATGTTCTTATGACTGAAGATAATAGAGAGAAGAAAACACATGTGCACTCTCAGGGAGATTCAAGGAAAAGGACCAAAGGACCAGTAAGTATGAAATAATTTTCAAGGGATACTGAACTTTACCGTCACATCTATAAACGCTCTGCAATTCACACTTACTAAAGCATTTTTTTACCAAAATCCATCTTGCTGTGACATCCAAATCTGCAAATACCACTTGCAATAATATTTTGCTTCAACAGTTATTTATTTTTGTGATTAAAGCTGCATGGTTTACTTTTAAGTCAAAACTGTTTAGCTGAAATTTCAAGTAATTTTGAGTTTCCTGAACAGATAAAATGTAAAGAGCACCAGCTCATTTCTTCCCAGGCTGGCATTTGGGTACACATGTGCAACCACAGAGTACTTGTCATAGTCCACAATCATCTTCTGGATAAACTATTGCCTTTTTTTTTTTTTCCACACAGCTTGGTAACTTGCTTTTGCCACACTTCTTAAAACATCAAGAGGATGCACACAGCACCAGAAGCTGTCCCTTTATCAGAAAGATTTGATTTGTTTGATGTGACCTTCCCCTCTTTCCCAGCTGACACCACCTCCTCTCTAACTATTTCCCAGCAGCTTTCTGTTATTTGGGTCAAGGCTCTTTAGTAAGTGTGCTGCTACCACAAGATTCTCCCATTTCTCTTCTCCAGCTACTCTATCTGCTGCACACCTACATGTGCATGGAATTCCCCTTCTGTTCCCTTCTATTGAATAAAAATTCAAGAGCAGGCCACAGATCTCTGCCAATGCACCTGGGCTCCAGTTTATTCAGGTTTGCCAAATTAAAAATACTCATTAGATGTTGATAAGTCACCTTGTTTATTAATGGCACAGAAATAATGATGCAAGAGCACAGACACACCCTCCTCCAATACACCAAACTGAAACATTTATCATGAGCAGGAATCTAAAAACATCCAAACTTAACCATCTCCATCTACTATACTCATGATTCCTGTTATTTTCAAAGCACTTAGATAAATCTTAGCCTTTGATCCTGTGAGACCTGGATTCTTTTTTCACATAGTGGCAAAGAAATAAAGTTACTATTAAATAAATAAGTTGCACAACTGTGTTCTGTGCGTATGTTCCGTTCTTTGGTAGGACTGCTTCAAAACAAGAATTTTATCACTTGAAAAAGCACACCAAAATTTTGACAGCAATAATAATTCCAACAGAGTTTTCAGAATTAATCTTCAATTCCCAGTTTGCTCAGTGAAACAGTTGGGGTGAAATTGAACCCTGGGTATTGTTATCTGTAAAACACCTCTGTGCATTATGAACAAACAAACCATGCATTTGTCATAGTAGAAGTGGTTTGTTCAGGAGCTTTCAGTGTTGGCTTATCAGTGGCCACCCTGAAAAGAGTCAGTGAGCTGGGGCTGGTTCTGAGCAGTCACGCGTATCTTGCAACTCAACACAATCGACTTCCTTCAAGAAAAAATAATCAAGATGTTATTTGCTTATTATAGGAGCGATTTTCCTTCTTTTCTTGGAGGGGGCCCAGCCCAGATCAAAGGACGCCCTCTCTGATGAACTCTTGCAGCGTTTACATCCTTTTGGCTCAGCCAGTCTGAACCGCCGCCACCAAAGCGTGAAGAGGTTTTCAGCCACACCACTCCACAATGTGACGCCTCTCAAAAAACTCATTTGCCTTTTGACTGGCTGAACAAAACTCCTGAAATATAACATTTTATGGACTTTTGGGGAGACTGACCGAGTGTGGGAGAATGTGTTTTTAATTTGCATTTTTCTTGCTTTTGGGGGTTTTTTTGTTGTTGTTTGCGAGGTTTTTTAAGAAAAGATGGACAAACTACTCCCTCATATAAAACAGCAGGGTTTGGTTCTGACTTCCCATTTCAAGTGTTACTAGTAATATCAACAATTAGGACCTTTTTTTAGTATATTTTAACTAGTACCTATTCTCAATTTCTAGAAAGGACAGTACAAAGTCACTTCACTAATGCCCCGCAATAACCCTATGTCCTAGGCTATTCCATATTTCTGCAGCCCTAAACTAAAATACTTTCAAAAGCTCTATCAACATCTTCACAAGAAAAAAGCAGAGCTTAAACTTCTTCAAGAAATTCAACTGTATTTTAAAAACACCACATTTGAGCTTCTTGAATCTGATTCTCACTTAGCTTCTCTGATTTCCAATGCTCCTTTTGCAGCTACCAGATCACAATTGTATTTGTGTTTGAATTATAAATATGAATCAGAGCTCCAGCTTAATGCAGTTTGTTTTAAAACCAAAGGAAATTCAATTCAATATATTAAGAGGCATAAAGGAACAATTAACTATTGCATTTTACTATTTAGTATTTTAATGAAAAGACCTTGTTCTTAATTGAAGGTTAGTTAGATTTAAAATCAAATGAGACAAAAGTTCTCTGGAACAGTTTACTTACGGGATGCTGCTTTGACTGAATTGTAACAAAATTAAATATATTTATTTGTAGCTATGTAGTTGGTAAGCTTGTTTTCTGCTTGTTAAGAGTTTTAGGAAGAATCAAGTCTTTCATTCACAGAACTGAGATTCAGCTTCCAAGAGCAAAGTCCATTATGGATTGTACAAACTGCACAGTGCAGTACACATCCCCATAACCCAAGTGACTTCTGAATGTCACAACGACTGAATGTTAATTCATCTACCTGCAAGTTTCTGTAGGTATGTCTTTTGTTGTGCTCTTGCTAGTATCAATCACATTTCTAAAAGAAATATAGTAAATATAGGCTGAACTAGTGAAGGCAAATATGAATACACTAACTGCAAAATATTTTAATGGAAATGTAAAAACACACACATAAAAGACATCAAGAAAGGAAACACAATTTACTCCAAGAAGGTAATAAAAACCTAGCCTGACCTTGATATTTGCAGAGCCTAGGAAATCAGTAAAATGCCGACTCAGGTTCTAAGTGACCTTGTACAAAGTAAACAGCTAGTCCATGTGGTATTTCAAAATTGAAAACTAGAAGTAGAAAAAAGGAACAGCCTTCAACTCTTAGCACGTTTTGCCCACTATGAAACTAAGTTACTTCCTGCATATTTCCCCTCAGAAAAGCCATATGGAGTAAGTCAGATATGTTTGCAGATATGATTGCTGCCATTTTCAGAGCCCCACGAACTGCAAGGAACTCCAGGAGCTTCTCTTTTAGCAGACACGCGGTTCAAGGCCTCCCTCACGCAGTTGCACCAGATCTCATTGATGAGAAACAGCCAGCCCTTCTCCTTCATGTCAGAAAGCAAATAAAGCCTGATTTATACAGGTAAGGCAGCACACAAAATTAGAACAATCCTATACTGAAAGTGAGGAGCATCAGCTTGAACAAACAAGTCACTAAAACAGTAACCCTGGAAAGGAGCACCAGACATCTCCAAAAGCTGATCCTACCAAACCATAGAGGGGGCTTGCATAAACCTCAATTCCAACTGCATTGATCCTGTAGCTGAATGCAGGACCTTCAAGCAGTTCAATCAGAGGTCTTCATCTTTGGCAGAACAGACTTTCCATAAAGGAGAAAATTTTCTTGGCCCCTTAACAGCTCTCCAGCAGGAAAAGTCTGCTGATGCACAGCTGGAATACCAGAGGCTAAAGCTCCTGAGAGCAGATCTAATACAGTTTAATCACTAAAAATATTTAGTAGGGCAAAGGGTGCAAATACTTTCCTGTGTCTTGGAAAAAAAAAAAAAATTACATTGCATTGCTCTCAAAATCACAACCACCCCACCACTGGGCTCAGACTGAACTGGAAGTCAGAATATCTTACAAGTTTAGAGACACTGGAAAGGTAACTTGGTAAGAATCACAAACTGGTCGTTGGGATCTTAAGAAACTCACTGGAAGAGGACCATCAGGTTTCAAGAAGCTTTTATGCCCTCATCCACTCTGTAGCTCAAGAAGTTTGTCACTTATCTCAGACTAACACTCCAGCACACAGGGAAGAGCTCACTAGCTCTCCTGAAAGGGCTACCTGGGAACTATAAACCAGAAAGAGTAGTTTAATTCACAAAGGAATCCAAAGATTGCTGTGTGGGTTTTGAACACAACCACTGTAGCTCAAGAAAGCACAGCTCACTAGAACTGTTTGCATTTTTAATCCAGTTTCAAAGCACTACTAAGTGAGAAAGTGAACAGCATCTTATCAAGACTCAAGAAGGGGCTAAGAGATATGGAGCACTTTTTGTATAAAAGACCAGATCTAATCGTGGCAGAAGGTCATCAGTGCCACACAGCAAAGGACCATGCAGTTTCTTCTCCTCTCTAACCACACCGTATATATTCAGGATTCCAGCTGGCAGATCACATCTGGCTGGGGAAGGACATTTCTATGTTCAGTTCTGTCTTGTAACACAAGAAAAATGTCTGCATTGACAGTGCAACCCAACACATATTCATCTGTCAGCTCAAAGCTCAGTTTCCTCATGCTCCTGTGTGAGTCTTCTCAGCAACGGGAAAGGCAAAAATGCATGGAACCGTTGAGCCTTCTAGGAAAATGGTATCTATGAAAAATATCTTAGCTCCCATGTTTTTTAATTGTGTATTTGTAAAAGCATTCAATTTAATCTTTAACCCACAGAACGATACATACTCCTTGAAATAGTCTGGCAACAATTCACCCACACAGGCACTGGAGAATCTAATTAATGACCTAGAAGGCGATGATACAGTAGGCAGTGGTAGCTCTAACAAAATAACACTTATATTTTCCAAGAGGAAGCCAGGGATTTCAGACAGATTCAACCAAGTGAGGTTGCTGGGCAGTGCAACAGCAGACAAGGCTCGGTGCACAAAAGCCAAGCAAAATACAAAGGCAAACAGACTTGCTGCAGAAGGTTTGGGTTAGGCACTCCTTGAGGAAACATCAGCTTCCCTAGAGGAGCTCAGTGGGGACCTCTGCTCAATCACAGCTTTAATCAACAAAATAAACATCACTGAGCAGACATTTGACTGCAAAGAACAATAACTAATCCAAACACTTGTTGTGCAATGGCGAAGGCATAGCCTCAGTCAGGAATACATTTTGCAGTATTGAAGCCACCACCTCTGAATAAAAAAAGAGATACAGTTCATAGTCTGACAGACCAATGGAGAGAATAATTTCCTAAGAGACTTATAAAGCAATTGCTACCCACCAAGGGAGAAAGACAGCTAATAAAGAGTGTAATACATCAGTTATTGCAGGGAAGATACAGCACATGGCAAAGTCTACAAAAGAAAATATTTGATTGTTTATATAATTTGCTTCATTGACACTAAGTATCTCAAAGCAGAGAACTTCAAACTTCTCTGAAAGAGGCAATACCTTTCTTTATACAGACCAAAATGTGTAGAGCAATAAACATGCAATACCAAAAGGGATCTCAAGTGTAATGCCCAGATCACATCCAAATTCTAGACCCTTTGACAAAGCCAACTCCACAGCTCCCTGCAAACAAACCAATTAATAAGACTGATACTTCCAGCTCCAAGGAAGGCTTCAGGCAAACAAAAAATTCCATGGACTACACTGTTTGCACCTGCCACAGCTGCATATGTGTTTAGTAAAGGTCTTCTCTGGTTAACAATTAGTTTCCCCAGAAAAAAATTACTGAAGCCAACTATTTTTACCTTTTCAGGAGTTTTCTAAAGAAGAAGGATCATAGCTCTCAAAAATGTGCTCCTTCCCCAGGATCTCACAGCATCTTTCTTCCAGAGCAGCAAAGCAGTAGCAGCCATTCCCAAACCTCAGGTGCTGGGTTTTTGGTTTTGCTTTTATTAGATCTCAAATAGATGTCAAATACCATCAAAGATCTCATAAAATTTACGAGCTTAATATAGAATTGGAACAATTGAAGATGAATCTACAATTGTAATGAGTAGAGTAAACATCTGTGTTTATTTTAGGCTAATATGGTGGAGAAAAGAGTTTAATTTCATAACCACACTGGGAAGCATGCAGTGGAACTAATGGGCTTTTACAAGGGATTTTACAACCCCCAAATACAAAACTCTGGGCTTTAAGAGACTTATGCACGGCCTGATCCATTAAATACTGCCCTAAATCACTCCCCACAGACTACTGGGTAGAGAGGGCAGTCCTGACTGAGCTCTTCAGAGGCAGTAATACAAATCATCAGAACATGATTCATTAAAAATTCATTAAAACTGATGCACTAATGACAGACTGATTTAATATGGTGGTGGCAGGTGAAACGACTGGGCACAGCAGCAGGACAGAGAAGTAACTCACAGGAAATACACATCACCAAGCTACTCTCTGCTCTGCCCTTCTCTTAAACTCCTCTGGAAAACCCAGTGAATCAGAGAAATACCAAACAAGTGAAAAGATCTGCAAGGCAAAAAAAATTAACAGCTGGAGCCAAAACTTACAATGAAAGCTTCATATTCTCAAGCTATCTCAGCAACCCATCTTCAGTAATTACCCAAAGACAAATCACCTCATTTTAAGTACAAGGGAAGGGACAGAAACTGCCAGAAACAAGTCAGCTGGAGATGAAACAACTGTTACCTATTAGTCTGGTCTCACAGCACAAATCCACCAATCCAGCCTCACCAGAGGTGTCTGGCCTATCTTGTTTTAGTGCCAAACACATAAAAGATGTACTGAAAACCTAAGGACATCTTCGTAAGAGATCGCTTGGCACATTTGACTGCAAAGAGTATTTCCCGACCTGGAAAGTCACCAAAGGCGTAAGGGAAGAGGCAGCAGCATGGTCTGAATTGGATGCTGTCATTCTGTCATCGGATCAGCTCAACTGTTAACACCTCAGGTGTTTTATTACTGCTACCTCCCACCCCAGGCTTGCAGTTGAGAAATGAAAAGCAGCACCAAGCAAACAGGAGGTTGTGGTAGGTGTTCCAGAATCCATACCGGATAAAGGACTAAGGGCGTAACTTTTAATGCCTCTAAAATCCACCTGCTCCGCACGACACAGAGCTCAAGTGCCACAAGAGAAACAAACAACATACAGGATAAAGTCTGTTTGTGTCCAACACTTCAAATCATTTGTACACTCAAACTCAGAGCTGCCAGTGCTGGAGGCTGCCACGTGCTCCTTGCTCCCTTTGTATCTGCCAGTTCAAACATGATGGAAGAAAACGAATCATAATCCCTCCTGGCCTCTTTCAGAGCTGTCTCTTGGAGATGCTACTGCAGTGACACCAGCCAACTTGTCAAGCTTGGCATAGACAGATCTCAGCCAGTACCAAAGAGGCCACTGTGCTTTTTAATAAAGCCTGGAAAAGCACCAGAAAGCTGATCACTGCTACACTGCAGGGGAAGATGACTGCACTTCTCATGGGAGCGTGACCCAGCCTCCCTGAGCTAACACAAAGGTCTTGGGACATCATCTGGGATCATGCAACCAAGAGTGGCAGAAGAGAACTGCCTTGACAGGGCTTTCTGTCACATCATCATCATCACTCTCCAGAAAACAGCAAGGATGTATATTTCATTATTTAGGAGACTGGCGTGTTCAATATTTATGACCCATGCCACCTATTGTCAGTGAGTTCCTCTACATTTTGAGCCTTGAAGTACTCCAAGGCAGCATTTTTTTGAACACCAAGCTAACATGACTTGTCACTGTATACTTTGGTGACACAGAAGCTGAGGAAAGTGGTATTTGGCAAAGAAAGTTTTTAAAAAGAAAATACTGGAGCATATGATCTTACATAAAAATGTTAAATATTAGTCTTTTGATGTTTATCCCCCTTCTTAGCAAAGAAAAGTCACGTCTGCCCAGAGTTTAAGACTGGGATTTTCAAAGAAAACCAAGGTAGGGAGCAAATATCACTCTAATTAAATAGGAATCGAACCCTTAACTCCCCACTTTGAAAATTCCTGCCTAAAGCTCTGCAGAAAAAGTAACCCTTGTGCTAGTGTTTAAGAGCATATGACCAAGCTAACAGCTATTTTAATTAAAAAGCACAGCCTTGCTGCCTGAAGAGCTTTTCTGCTCAAGACAAACATTTGCTGCTTAAGCTAGCTCCCAGTGCTGGAGCTCTTTGGTGGAGTCAGCTGTTAGCACACTGTTCTTCCCTTAGAGACAAAGGTCGCCTAGATTTTAAAATATACAGTTCACTGGAGCCCTCTTTTCAGGGGAAAACAAAGCCTAAATAAATACAACTGCCATGGGAGTCTCGCCTTCCCAGCCACAGGGGTAGAAATAATACAAGGGAGCAAGCAGGCCAAGCCTGCAACTGAAGTACTATAATGTAGGTCTTCCAAAACCCACTGGAGAGTGGGCACAGTGTCCCCCAGAGACTCATCCCACAGCTTCTGATGCAGCACTTCAGGAGCAAACTGTGTGAAGGGCTTAACTCCATGGAGGATACAAATCTTAATTTCTGCTGTGCACTGTTCCTAAAACAAGATTTGGGACAAACACAGATTCATGGTGAGCCTCTGAAACACTGCAGACTTTCCAGGAGAAAAGGAGTCTTTCTCAGCCAAGAAAAACATAAGCATTTATTTTGCAGCATTTTATAGTAGTAGTCACTTAGGTACACAAATTCTCAAGTCACCTTTTTTGACCCAAATCTGCACAGGTTAGATCAACAGAATCAACAGGTCCATTTTCAACCAAGCTTTATTTCTTTAGATGAATCATAGCTGGAATGACTGAGTATTCTTTAAATTCTCAGATGATTTCCCTGCGTGTGTGGAAGGACACCCTAACCTTCCACATGATTTTCAGCCCTAGACTGCCATCATTTCCTCAGCATCCACTCACCATGAGACTGCTCTGTGAATTTTAATTCCTGATCCCAGGAAAAAAAAAAAA
>VZRN01002231.1:1548195-1578153 GCA_013397935.1 Dasyornis broadbenti
GGAAAAAAAGGCAAGCAAGGGGAGGAAAAAAAAGCAGCTAGACAGGATTTTTTACTAGATTAGTGAGTTAAAGTGGCACACTCCAACAAAGCCCAGAGCCTGCTCAAGGGAAAGGGAAGAGTGTCTGGGAGCAGTGAGAGAAGGTAAAGACTTTCCTCCTCACACAATGAGGCTGGTTTAACTGCTGCAGAACAGCAGCATTAAACAGTCTTCACATGGCACTTTAGCCTGGCATTAGCCAGGATTTTTGGCTAACTGTGACTCAAATCACACTTAGACCAAATTCTCTGGCCTGTCATGAACAGAGCAACAGACTTCGCACTTTCACAAAAGCACCCAGGACTATTGAAAAGGTGGAGTTTCATTACACGTATTCAATACCATGCTTAGAAAGGACCCAACAAACACTGGTTCTAACAAAGGCTGTATCCTGGGACAAGATAAAGTCATCTTTAAACAAACCAACGATCAGTTAACATTCAGCAACAGGAAAGATCTGGGGCAGTTTCACCCTAGCACACCCAAGACTGTCTTGCCAGTTACAAATTTATGAGATTGATAATCACTATAACCATATGAAATACGAGAACTTTGAAGGTGACAAAAACACTAGAGACAGCAGGAATTTCACATCATCGTTTCTGAAAGGTAAGATTTTATCTTTCCGGAAAAAAACCAGCAAAATGAGAATGAGAAGGCAGGCACTTCAACAGAAAACAAGCAGTGGGCTCTGTTTGAGGAGCAGGAAATAAGACTGAAAGCAAACAGTGTCACAAAAGGTGGGAGCAAGCAGAAAAAAAGTAATTTTTTCTTAAAATGCAGAGTTATGTAGCCCAGCCTACCACCTGTCAGGGAATTACAAGAGGCAGACAGCTACTAAAAGGAACTGGGACAGATTGTGTTTCAGTAAAGGGTGCTTCAATATTACTTTACACAAAACTCCTCTTGATGAGATACAGTACGGCTTCTTGATTTTTCTAGCAAGGAATGGGACTGTTTTCTCCATGCCACGAAGTACTAACTATACTAACAAACATGAGAGAGTATCATCCATAGCACAAAGATTAAATAAAGACTAAAACTGCACACGAACTCAATCTTCCCCAAGAATAGTTGACAAGTATTTGAAAGCAGAGACTGTTATGAACACCGCACATCTACACTGTCAGGTATTTTTAGAAAATTTAACATCCTTTCAATTTGGGCTGATTTTTCCTTACAGATATGCATATTTGGGCCTTTTGTTTTTGTTTTTTTTTTTAAACAGTACACAATTCCTGTAACCTCATGGTCTCATTGGAAGCTTTTGTTATCCTGAAGTGTTTATTCTCATGGTTTGAGACTGTTGGGTTGTAACATTTATCAGGACAGACTCCAAAAGAGTTGCCTGCTCAGCTCTCCCCTCTTCACTTACCTTAGAGATGATTTAAAATGTTACAAACCCCTTTTGTGTAAAGGATGGACTTGCACTTATGCATTTCCTTATTGCTGAACAACTAATATTTTATTGTTTACTCCTTTCAGCATCAACTGCAGTGTAATCTTGAAAAAATACCATCTTTCTCTCCAAACTATTCCCGAAGTTCTCTATCCACTCTCCCTGTCTTGTGCCCCGCTTCAGTATCACCCCTCATGTCTCCAAGCTGGATGTATATTGTTTTCCTCACCTCCTCGGTCTCTAATTGAAGATGCAGGAAAGGGATTGAAGTCCATTCAGAAAAAAAGAAAGCTTCTTTCAAGAAAATGCTACTGAGGTGACAGAGAAGAGTCATAGAAACTGGCACTGTGCATTTCAAAAAACACAGTTCAGTTCCATAAAGGTTCTAACCTTCATTGTTTAAACAGTCAAGCTGCTGTTTCCTAAATTGTGAGAATTTTTATTTCCATACTGACCTAAGCCCAGAAAGACAACGGCCTTGAGAAGCCATCACCTAAAACCACTGCTGCACTGATAACCTCAGCTGCACCATAAACAAAAGAAATTCTCAGAAAGCCCTTTCTATTAAATTGTGTTAGAAAGCCATGGGAACCTAACGCTTGGGGAATTCCTCTCTCTTCCCAGGGTTGCACTGGAATGAAGCATCCTTCACACACACAAGGTTTTCTGGAAAGACCATCCATACAGGAGAAAGATGGCACAAGGAAGGCCACAACACAGGTCTGACAACTTTTCCCCATGCTATTCAGAGCCCATAAGAAGTTCAGAGAGGGAATCACCACAACTGCGTTGCAAAGACCTTCAGTGGTTGATCAGGGAGACAAGCTACCACAAACACAAACAGAATCACTGCCTATGGCCACCAAGGTCTCTGCCAGACGAGTTGCAGAAGTCATCCCTAGCTGACAGCAGACATCCACCCAAATCCGGTAAGACAAGCTAAATTTATGACGCCAAAATAATCCCTTGAAGATTGTACACTCATGATCATTATATGCTCTATGCTCGGGAATAAGCCTGAGATCAATTTGCTACTGACAGACACTAGAAATCATAACAAGGGTTATATTTCTGTGGCATGCAGCAAGACTTTAGGGGTCACTCAGGGTTTGTTGTCTCCACACCCAAGCTCTCATGTTTTCTTTTACAGGTTTCACTTTCTGCATGCTTTAAGGACATAGAGAAGCAGTACAGAAGCAAGGACACTTGCTCATGGAGGGGACAACTCATTTTCTCCTATTTACACCTAGTTTCAAAGAGCTATGCAAGCTGTGGTGCACTTCACTCTCAGGAGGTTTTAAAAAATTATACATTCTTAAATGAAGTTCAGTTAATGAGGGTTCTTAACTGGCAGCCTCCTTTGCAGTTAATGACAAACTGTTTACAATGAAAATGAATGTTCTCTCAGGAAAAAAACAACTTTTTTAAAGCTGGTTTTAGGTCTTTTTTTTAACCTATGGTTTTGAAAGAAGGGCAAAACCATACTCAACTGAAAAAGTGCGCCAGCTAAGAAAGACTAGTATGACTCAAAAAAACTCACCCCATAAGCGGAGGTATTTGTTTATTTTTGAGGTATGGAGACATTTTGCAACTAAATATGACACTGAGTTTCCTGTAAGCTGCTTCCTTATATTGTGCACAACACTTTCTTGAAATTCACACTTTTTTCCCCTTCAGACTCAGAGTAAAAACAGAATCATTTATGAAGCAAAAACAGTTTTGCTAGTCAGAGAACTCTAGATAAAAATAAGTCAAGCAGGAAAATAACAGCAGCAAAACCATAAGCTTCCCATACATACGTATACTTCTCTTCCTTCTTTTTCCCTCCACCTATGCCTCCTTTCAGATTTGCCCTGTTCCTCAGCAGCATTACTGTAATCAATATGACCATTATCCCATCTTAGAAATACCCCTAAATGTATCAGCAAAGCCCAGCTACATGCACACAGCCGTAACAGCAAAGCCATGCCTCATGCTTTTGGAAAACATATATCCATTTACAAAGTGTATCCATACGAGAAGTGCAACTCATAGGGAAACTGCCCTTCATTGTGGTGATTTTGATGCCAACAGCTTTCTTTTAAGAGCTGCTCTGATGTCTGCCCCTGACCAAAGCCATGGACACAGGGTGAGGACCATAATCCCTGTGTTTGTCCCCACAAGACGTACCTGTCCACTGGGGCGGGCAGCGGCAGTTGTAGGTGTTCACCCCATCCACACAAACACCTCCATTCAGGCACTTGTGATTTGGGCAGTCGTCCACGTTGTGTCCACAGACGCTTCCCTCGAAACCTGGACAAAGCAGAAACAACAGCAGACTGAAACAGGCTTCCAACCTCTTTTGAAGAGAATTCACCCCTCATGCAGCTCCCCTCCTTTCTTTTTCTTAAACATCTGCCCTGTTAACCTAATCCTGATGAACCTCTGTGTGGCACGACTCTGTTGAATGCCTTTGCTAATAGCATGTGGGTCAGGTGACAGAGTTAAAACACTTCTCCCGTGGGTAGATGGCCAACTATGTTTTCACAATCCAAAAGACATGAGGATTTTCTCTTTAAGCGACTAAGGGGCACTGTCATTCAAAGCAAACAAAGTGAAGACATTTAGTCTACCATGAGATAAGCTTGTCACTGCCCACCAAGCATCAGCCAAGACAAGTTTTTCCCATGGAAAAAAAGTGTTGGCGTTCACTTCTTGGATACCTCAGCACAGTCTGCCTTGACTATGTCAAAGGAAAACCTTTCATGCTTTAAAAATGAGCTTCTGAAGTCCTGATCTGGCTCTCTTCAGTGTTAGAACTCAGTCAATCAACAAATCAGCCACCACCCAAGTGATGCTTACACACTAAGCTCTGCCTGAAAAGAAGAAATCAGATACCCTTCCCCAATAAAAATACCGGCTCCTAACAAACATAGCCCTCTCCTTTTCAAAGAAGGAAAAGAGGGGACATTATGGAAGGGAGCTGTCAATGATGTGTCTTCCCCTTGATTTCCCCTGCTGATTTATTTCACGCTTCATTAAATAAACCTGCCATTTCTGCTGGATGAGAGAGCTATCTATCAAAGCACAAGTGGATGCATGCTGATGTGGATGAAGCAAATTATTCCAGAACACATATGTTAATTTAAAACACCAGCTCTGCCTCTTCACTGCTTTGGAATGTAATATTAACATGACACAGTTCTCTCATCCAAAGTTATGCTTTAACCCCTTTACTTTTGATGCCCTATTCCAGACGCTTCCATAACATCTGTGTCAAGTCACACAGACCCTCTAAGCAACATCTGGTCCAATGCAGATCGTGCTGTGTGGCAGATGAGACAGACTATAAAGCTCTGAGGCAGCTTCTCCAGACTACTGCTACTCTCAAGAGACTTGAGGAGATTCATGTGCATTCCCATCTCTTGAACTTCTCCAGCTCTACAGGTTAGAGTCAGAAGTGCTGGGAAGTGCCAAGCTATACCAAGTGCATTAGCATCTACCAGCAAGGAACAACAGACTCAACACTAAAAAAAAAAACCCTAAAAACAACCAAACCAAAACTAAAAGGCCTTCAATAGTACTCTCTCCTTTCAAAGCCCTTCCAACCTCCACCCAAGACCCCAGAAATTTCATGGCAGTAGGGAAGCTTAAAACAAAGAGAAAATATAACATGCTTGGCCAGAATCCTAATCATTACAACAGCACCTTCCCGGCAAAAGTTGCTGCAGAACAACTACCAGGGAAAACAATTTGCAACAGATCCCTATGTTTAAAACTGTATAAAGTTAATCAAGCTTGAGCAAAGGCTCAGCTGTAAAACACGGGGGTGTCCTATCAGCTTGTGTTTCAACTTGTGAAGAATCATCCTACTGACCACAAATTGCACTCACGCCAGCAAGTGATCAGCATGGAAATACACCCACAACCACAAAGACAAAAGGTTTACTTTCTTATCCCTTCAGTTTGGGCAATATGAAGACCAGCCCTACTTTCTAGTAAACAAATTTCAGACAGCAGGCATTTAAATTATCTCACTGTACTTCACAGAAGTTTAAAGTGGCCCAAACTATTTTGAGAATAAGGCATGGAAGTCACTCCAATACTAAAATCTCACCAAGCCATTTTCACATTTTAACTACTTATACTACCAAAGATCTGCTCTGAGATAGATAAGCTTTGCTCTAGCTGGGCCCCAGGATCTAATTTTGCAGTTATACAACCTGACTCTTTTCCAGAAAGCCACAGAGCTCACTGTTTTGATGTATTTGGACACCTGACACTGTTTCCTGTTCCCCCCTGTGCCGGGACTCACATGTTGTCTGGTGCTTTCTTCCTGCATGAGAGCAGTTTGCAATGCCTATCCTGACTTTTGCTCCATATCTCCAAGCATATTAAACTGAGGAATGAGAACCTCAAGGGGAAAAGTGTTCCCACTGCTAACAGCATGTTGCTCTTCCCCTAGTACATAGACTGACACAAGCAGATAACTTTATTCCTATGTCATCTGAAATCTCCACCCCATTCCAGAGCATCAGATCCCATTCCCTCCAAATCTTACTCCTTTAGCCTTATTTCAACCTATAAATTACACCTCAGACTTTCTACAGAGACTATTAGTAACAGGGACAGGAAATGGTGCCTGAAAAATGTCAGGTTATTTCCAGACTTGGGGCCTGCTGACAGGAAATTAAGGATGTACACAGCTAAAACTAAGCTGGGCTACTCAAGGTTGCAACTGGGCTACTCATCTGATGCAGAGGGCACCCACTCCACCTGGAACCCCAAGGCTGCTGCCATGCAGAGCCTCAGAGCCCACGGGAAGGTGCTCATCTCCAAATGCCAGCAAGTACAGCTTTCCCACCACGGGAAGTTCTGTGTGTGTTAGTCCCCACTCGTGGTGCTCACCGCACAGCGTGATGCTCCGCCAGGAAACAGCATGAGGTTACTTCCTCTTCCCAGGAAGTGTTCCAGCTCTCATAAACAGCTTGCTCCAGCCTGACAGATCGTTTCCTGAACAAGCCCTTGGAATTCCCTAGGGTCCTTATCTTAGTTAATGGGTAATTATTTTGATGGATAACAATGAATAATCACTTTCCCAGCTAAGAACTTCCTCTATTGACTTGTTTAACATTCCATTAAAGGTTGGTTGCCAAATTAAGTCCTTTTTTGTCAAATATTTATAACTAAGAGCTCATTCTTATATTCAAAGGAGTTGCTAATGCTGCAGGTTATGTCTCCTTCAAGGAAATATTTTTTTTACAACTACACTGTTACGATTGACCTAACATGCTCACTTGTCTACAATTCTGTTTCTACCTATATCAACAAAGCCTAGAGGAAGAATGATTATGCTAAACGGATAAAAAATGAGGTTACCTTCCAGACAGATGCAATACCAACAGTGCATATATATAACTTCACTTGATGCTTGCCATCAAATGCTGACTTAACACACATGACTTCATGGATTACCTAATACAGGATTTGTTTGTGTACATCCATGACTGATAAGGGAACCTGGGAATTTTAAATAGCAGCTGGACTACACTGTACATAAACAGTACTCGTGTGACAGTAGAAAAAGCTGCTGCAACATACAACTCCGGGTTCTAGGTTTTTCCTACCTTTTCAAGCTCTCATTCTCAGCTATCTATATTTACAAAAAGATTAAACTTGCTGAAAAAAGAAGGAAACATCTACAGGAAACAAGAACCCATTTCAGGGCCAGTGCAGGAGTAGCCTAATTATGCCTAAATTGCTGCTTGGGCACAGATTCTTCAAAGTAGTTTTACAGATCACAAGATGCAAAATCCTATCAAAAACCACTCCAGAAGTTAAAGATGTAACTTCCACCTGCCTCTGTGGCCACAACACTGAACGATGGCAGCATCTCAAGGCAGCCCAGAAGGGCCAGAGCAATTCCATTTATAGTCACAGTATCATCGGCATTGCTCCAATTCAGAGAGGGAGTCTAAAGAGGAATTTCTAACCCATAATCTTGGCACTCTCTTCCAGAGGAGCAGGCCTTGTTCACATCCTCCCTAGGCGTGACAGGCCACCATTTCTCTTCTCTTTCTGTTGACCTTTCCTTCCCAGACAGAACCTTTTCCAACACTTCAGAAATTTTGCTCTGCATGCTCTGCACTAAGGGGGAAAGAAATGGCTGGGTGCCCTGTCTTTATCAGAGTTTTTAATGTAAGCATTTGGGCCTCTCCAAAAGCTCCCTTTTTTGCTGTTTTTCAAATGACTAGTTTTAAAAATCAAGCTAGCAAAACAGCATGGCCAACTTAAACAAATACAGGAAATAGAGAAATAAAGGCTCTCAGAGCCACATTAATTCACCCACTCTATACACACCATGTAACAGTCAAAAAAGACAGCTAATAATCCAAAATGTGTGAGGAGTGTAGGTGTGTAACTGTTACTATAGTAACCTCATTTTCATTTCCTGACCATATTTCAGCCAGCCCACACACTTGTCTAAGGGAAAATCTGCTCCTACTCAGTCTCGTGCCCCTGTAAGAGAATCACTAAAGCAAACTGTCCTGTCAGCTTTATAGGATCATGTCCTTTCAATGTCATCTTCCTCTCTTCTTGCCCCCACCACATTGCTCCTGCATGAGGCCTTAAGGTCCTTGAACTGGCTAAACAGATCTGACTTTTAAGAAAATTCTGAATTTCTGGTCAAGACTGTTAATCCAGAGATACTTAGTTTATAATTTTATTTTTAAAAGATGCAAAGCAGAAAAGCAATAAATTCCTCCAGGGTAACTGTTAGTTAAGATATTGCATTTTCAAAGACTCTTTCAAGCACTCTCCCTTAAAGCATCATTAGAATAATTGCTTTCAAAAATAAAGATGATCCAACCTTCTATTTTAAGATTGACTTTGCTAAATTCTTCAAAGTCACGTGCTTGTTCAGACAACCCAAAAGTTCACTGTGCAGACACTAAGGTTGGCAATGCACATTTAAGGTCATTTGAGCCAACACCTCAAGAGAAAGGTCTCCAAAAACATTTTTCACAAGTTCTAAATGCTTTTTCCACACACACCTGTAACTCCAGATGATCCTCATGAGAACACAGCCACTCTATATTCATCCTAAACAATATAGGGCAGCTACATCTTTCACATAAGTAACAACGGAGACGTGCTTAAGGGAAGAGTTTACTTTTCTAGATTACCACACACCAAGTCTGTGTGTGCCAAACTGCAATACACTCAAGTAGGAAGTCTAGTCAAAATCATTTCCAAACAATCAGTTTCCCATGGAGTTGAATTACTCAGTTTAAAAAAAAAAAAAAAAAANAAAAAAAAATCACCCTAAAAATACCCTGATACGCAAAGAAAACTAGTACTGCCCTGTGGTCAAGGATGACAAGCGGATGGGCAGGAGGACAGGATGAGACCACCATCCCAACCAGGTGACACACGGTCGCATGTAGAAGTGGGTGCCTTGGAGCATAGCTTGACACAAAACCAGCGCAGCACCTGATCCTGAGCTAGCATGTCACCCCTGCTGTGCATGAACTCAGGGCAGCTAACAGCATCAGAAAACAAGCAATCAAAATTCAGCTGGAGACAAAAAGGGTGTGGTGAGTTGGAACTGATATCTTGTTAGATTTGGAGGAACTGGAGAAGGAAAAAAACAAGAGAATAGAACCCAGTGTGTCTTAGGAGAACAGATGGAGAAAGAGAAAGACACATGTTCGTTCTTTATTCAAACACTGAAATTAACTGAGGCCTTTACTGACACAAAACTATGTATTTGTAGACGTTTATGTTCATAGAATTTCACATTCCACATGGGCATTATGAGATACCACCCTAATCTCCTTGAATCCACCTCAGTTTTTACCTATTTGATACTCTGACTCTAATCAGGTTCTAAAGTAATCTGTCATTTCTAACCTATTTCCCTTTCCTTCCCTCCTGTATCATGAAATCCCAGCACTCAGAAATCAACATCCTACAGAGCTTCACCTTGCTGAGATTTCACCCTTCAACCTGACATTGCACCCACATCCCACAGAAACTCCAAGCGAAGCTGTTGGAAGAACACAGACAGGAGTGCAGTGACAAGACTACAAACCCAAGCTCTTTGAAGCAATACCTGGCAGGCAGTTGCACTCGAAAGTGTAGTCACTGGTTTGATGGCAGGTCCCCCCATTCATGCAGGGTGACGGGGAGCAGGGCACGTACACGCTCTCGCAGCGGTGACCTGTGTAACCCGGCTTGCACTGGCACCGGTGGGAGCCAGGCAAATTGACACAGGTGCCACCGTGCTGGCACAGGCCTGGTGTGGCACATTCATTCACATCTATCTCACACTTCTGGCCAGTGTAGCCAGACAGGCAGGTGCAGGAGAACTTATTTCCAGACACAGTGCATGTACTTCCATTGGCACAAGGTTGAGATGTGCAGGCATCAATCCACTGGCATTCCTTTCCTGTAGGAAATGAAGACAGATTAACAAAAAGTTATTTCTGTGGAAAATAGTATTCCTTTCAGGCTACCTCAAAATTTTTAGCGCACTAAATCTTTACATTATTACAGGAAAACTCATGTCTGCACTGTATTGTATTTGAAATGAAAATAAATGGGTGGTTACAGTATGAAGTCATTTATCAGGTAGCAGCAAGATATAGAATGTTGTGATTTATAAAAATAACCCATGACCTGAAGTCATACC
Organism: Dasyornis broadbenti; assembly: GCA_013397935.1. Lineage (NCBI taxonomy): Eukaryota > Metazoa > Chordata > Aves > Passeriformes > Dasyornithidae > Dasyornis > Dasyornis broadbenti. Next base: position 1,558,308 of record VZRN01002231.1, read on the forward strand.
ACACACACTGCCGGTCACTCTTCTTCCACCTCCCCTTCAAGAGTGAAAGGAATAAATCTCCATGCTTTCCCTCAGGCATCAACATAAAGTTTTCCCATAGAAAGATTTTGCTGGCCAAATTTGCTTCTTTTTTTTTTTCTAGAAACCAGACTCTGAATTCAAAGTGTAACAACCATTCCAGAGTAGTTTCTGCATTCAGTTTTCCCATGTGGACAACCCCACAAGATCCAAATATTTTTCTGTTTACGTGTAAAGGGTAGGGAGTTTGATTCCCTATTTCCCTTTGCTTTTTTTGGTCATGAAGTCATTTAGACTTCCTCTCATTTCCTGTGCTGGAGCTAGAAAATTGAGAGCATATTACAACTGCCCCAGAACATTCCAGGGTGAAGCAATTCCCAAAGGAGGAGGTCGGGAGGTACAAAAGCAGAAGCCCACCTGTGAAACCTGGAGGACAGACGCACTCGTACGTGTCCTGGCCGTGGGGGTGACAAGTTCCTCCGTTCAGGCAGGGCTGGGACACATAGCAGAGGTGAGATTCCGAGTACTGACATTCCTCCCCCGTGAAACCTGGAGCACACTTGCAGGTGGGTTTTCCTATCAGGGATGCAGCTTCACAAGTTCCTCCGTTCTTACAGGTATTGCTTTCACAGGGGTTTCGGTACTGACAGTAGTCTCCAAGAAAGCCTTCTCGACACCTGCAATAGAGAAGGAATTAATTGCAGCAGTCCCACCTGAAGCCTTGCTGTTCTGGGAAGATTCCAGGAATGAAATCCCATGACCACTGAAAGTCATGAAGTTGCCGTAATTGATGGTGACGCTAACAAACCTAAAGGCTGATGTCACACATGTAACAGGGACTTCCTGTGGGACTGTCTCAAATGAGACCACTGAAAACTTAAGTTCAAATTGTGAAATCGCTTATTACAAAATACATGCCACATTCAGTCACAGTTGTATCAAATGCAGGACCTTGTTCTTGCACTTCCCTTCAAAACTTTGGTAAAAGCCTAAGCGTTAAAGAACTGCTGAGTAACGATTCCTTGCACCTACTCTCATTCTAACAAGCATCCTTTTTTAGAAGAAAATCAAACAGTTTAAGAAGGTATTAACACCAGGTATTATCTATCTTCTGAAAATATTTATAAACATTGTACAAATGCAGTGTCTGGGGACCTGAAGATCTGTAGCAGATCTTTCTCCACAATGCTCCCATGAGACAGGAATATACTGTTATCCTCATGCTGATAAGTGCATCTGGGACTGGGACTTGCTGAAGCCTGCACTCAAATAGCAACACAAGCACTGCAGTCAGGTCTCCCACGCCCCTGGCTAGCACCCTAACGACAAGGTCATTGTTCCTCTGTCTCCCACAGAAAAATGAGTACACACACACTATCTACAACCAGGGCAATATTTTATACAAAGATCTCCAACTGCAGAATAATTGCAGTTACTTCTCTCTAACCTAAACTTATGTCAATACAGTCTGACTGTGCTTGTCAGCTGTAATCCATCTTTTAACTGGCCTTTGTACTATGGATTTTCCATTTAATTTCCAGAGATAGAGGATCCAGGCAAGCAAGCCTGCAAAGCCCACCTCTGTGCCCCTCCCCGGTTCCTTTTGCTTCTATCAGGTAGCAGAAAGCTGCAAGGGTACATGCTGGATAAAAATAACACCTAACACACAGGACTGTCCACATACAGCTCTTTCTGTAGGGCACAGCTGCCTGCTTTAACTGGTGAGTAACCCAAGATACAGCCCAAGAGAACACATTGTAAAATAAATCAGAGGTGAACATTAGATGTGCTTTGTTCCAGATCAGGATAGGTGCAATTATTAAACCAATGAGTTACTCAAATCTAAAGGAAGCAGATTCCAACTGCAAGAAATAGCAAAGTCTGTAGTCCTCAAACAGGAATGTAACAGTAAAGAGACTGCTTTTTCTTTATGCACTTAAAAGTATATGTAGATTGGACAGAAAAAAAACCCCAAAAACACATAAACAACAACAATCACCACAAAAAAAAAAAAAATCCCCACCATGACAAAACCCCACACCTAACCAGATAGGCTCTAAAAATCAAAGAATGGTTATGAAGCTGTGTTTTAAACAGAACCCTACAGGAATGTGCCTTTGTTCCTATGCTATTCAACACATCTATTGATGATTAACAATGGAAAACATCAATGCTGGTCAAACATGTAGGTAAAACAGAAAACAAGTTCTTGATAAGAGAGCAGTAAAATGCTTAACAAGGCAGCTGGTACCCAAAATGCATTTTCACACTGCAAAGTCATGTATCTAGAAGCAAAACACATGCAGCATCCCCCAAAAACAGGAGACTGAGCTGGGAACGACATACTTGCTCTGGGGGTTCCTAACAGTTAGATAAATGTGAATTCCTAGTGTGATAGTTTGGCCAGGAATACTTCACATGTACAAACAGCAAATATCAAGTAGGAATAAATGAGATTATGCTACACCTAATAAATGCTTAGTATAACCATTACATCAGTTCTGGTGTTTGCTCTTTAAGAAGGAAGATCTGAAATGAATTCAAAGAAGCCAACAGTAATGGTTAATAGAAAACTATGGCCACGATGAAAAAAAGCTCAGGTGGCTTAGTCTCTTTAGCAAAGGGAAAAGAGAGTAAGACAGTTAATCAAAAGCTCCAAGTATCCACTATGAAATGCAGATTTAACAATAATTCCCTATCTAGAAGACACAGGGATAACAGAACTAAGCATTTAAAAGTTTAAGCTAGACGAACTCAAATTACAAATAGGGTAGTATCTTTATTTTCAGACACAGACTTATACACAGTCTCTCAGCAGCGGAGAGAAACAACTGGAACAACGCATTTAAGGTTGCAGTGGAATTTCTCCATCACTCATGCTTGTTTAAAAGAACACCAGGATTGGCTGTTTCAGGGAGAGTATGCACGCTAGTTCAAACAAAGCTATTCAGAGAGGTTATTATCCAAGTTATGCAAGGGGTCATTACTAGATGACCACAACTGTTTTTTCTCATGTTAAAATTTATTAACTAGCTTTAGCCATATGTCTAAAGCAGGAAAGTCATATGTGCATAATTGTAATTTACCATTGCCCACACCCAAATTAGGCTCCTTTCACCATACCTTAATGCTTTTAACTTCATATCCAAGAACAGACATGAAAGAAGAGGTTTTGCAGGGTAAGGCAGGATTAATAAAGTTACAGAAAGCAAATCCTGAGACAATACCAATGCAGAATATCCTCTGCCTCTTGTGCCATCATCAGTGTAACAGCCAAAGGCTGTGGGTCAGTGTGAGCTGCAGCCACATCACACGAGAGGCAATCTTGGGGCATTCTGGGCCTAAACCCCAAAGAGCTATAGGCTTCCTTTAACATCCAAAATCTCTCCTCACTTCAGGTTGGAAATCAGTCCAAACGCCAGCGGGCTACAGCACAGCTTTGTAGGAGCTGGATCACATCGAAATCTGGCACCCAGCAAAGACAGCTGTGCCAGAAGCTGGAGCACTGCTTGACTCCCACGGCATTCAAGCCTGCACACGGTGCACTGGTTCTGCTCAGAGACCGTCTGGGCAACCACAGTTAAATCACATCTCTGGACATCTCTGTGCAGCTGATGGTTGTGTAAAGACAACTGAATTTCAGTCCCAGAAACCTTACAATAGCTGGTTTTAGGGATTTCTCCTGGTTCCATCATCGCCAGCCAGCAGTGCACCAAGCTCCTTGGACTAACAGCCGCAGGCACAGGACATGCACTTGTAGTTTTCTTTACCATGAAATAAAGAGCAACAAACCAGAACTTCACAGAACCCCACACAGGCCATTTCATCAGGCAAACAAGAGCTCCTCCAACACCACCCACTCCACCAGCAACTACAAAATAAACCAAAACACACCTAAAAGTTAAATCCTAAAGTGCATTTTCATTGAAAGGCTGTAAAGCAAACCAGAAAGTGTAGAGGAACATTTCATGTTTTGTCCACAAGTAAATAAGCTCCAAAATATGCCTTCTCTCCAACCCTTCAACGTTCAGGAATACTGGAAGGTGCATTTAACTGTTGCCCCTAGACATGAAGGAGAAGGGAACCTAAACACTGATTAAGAGTTGTGCTGGTAGGAATTAAAAGGAAAGCTGAGATGTGTGCTCTGAGACAACCATCACCCACAAATGGCCCAGCATTTTCCACACAAATGTTCTGGTACAAAGTTGAGGAGTGCTCCAAGACCAGGCTTGTTCTGGTATCTTCGGAGGCTAAACAGAAAAACATGAGGGAGCGCTCCAAAAGAGAACAGCAAAAGCTCTTAACTTTAGCTCTTTATATTTGGAAGAAGGAACATGCCTGCCCGCGGAAAGATGGTAGGTCAGGTATACACGGCCCTTGTACCCACCATTTTGTTCTCCTCCTGGAGAAGTGCTTGGTCACAGAGTCATGCAATTTTCCCCTCCAGCAATTCAGTGCAATCCTTTTTGAATGTTAGAAAACAAAAAACCTACAGTCCAGATTTTCAACCATGTCTCCTGTCATCAACATTTCTAGGCACAAATACTAGTAATTTAGTTCTAAATGTTGGTGTAGACAAAACTGCAAATATTTGCTCCCAATTCATGTTGGTCACCACATTGTTTCTCTAAAAATAGAGGCAAACACTGAAAACACGCAGTCTAAGTCCAGACTTTTTTAAAGGATATGATTAAACTCAACAGCAACTCCAGCTTCCCACCACCCCTGCTCTGCTCTCATCCCAACCTACTCTTTCAAGTTCTCTTTAGGAGAGGAAAAAAAACCCACTTGTCTACAGAGCAGCTTAAAATTGTAGCAGCTTGTGTCAGCTCCAAATGACATGCTCAGAACAGGAAACAAAATCTTTTCCAAATAAAAGCCACTGTTTCTCCTCAGTTTTCCATCTAACACTCAGAAAAAGAAACAGGAAGATGAAGTTTGTTCTGGCACTTTCTGGAAGCACATGAGGTCTCTTAACGTACTTCAACAGGAATTTAATCTTTTAAGAACAAATTTCACATACAACTTAATTCAAATCATGATTTCTGAAAGCTAGAGAGTTTGAAATGGGAAAATGTCCTGTGGGCTGCATCAGCTATGCAGCTGCTTCTAATTAAAGCTTCTCCTTTACTCTCTCTGGGCTACTTTCCAGCACAAATACTTTAGAGCTCAGCCTCTTTTTTTTTTTTTTTTCTCCCCTCCTCCTTTTCAACTCCAGCCTGCATTTGCCTTAGCTCAGGCTCTCATGGAGCTAAACAAGAGACGTAAAAACAAAATGAAGGTATTTATCCAAATTAGAAGTATCCACAAGCCCAGAGAGCTGCATTCAGTCTAACAACCTAATGCTGCAAATCAAAGTAGAAGTCTGACAAAAGCTGTGCATTTGGCTCTTCTGCCACAGAACTACATCGAAGTTACCATCCAAAACTTAGTTCTCTCCTGCTTTCAATAGACTTCTGGAAAATATGTCTGGTCTGTTGGAAAAACTTCCTCATCTGCTGTACTATATTTGTCTGGGCACATTCATAACAGTCTCTTCAAATGCACCTTATAGACAATTTTAACCAGACTTCCAGATGTTTGATTTTCATGGGAGTTTTCTACTCAGGCCCATGATATCATCTGGAGATGCACAGAAGAAAGCAGATGGTTTTAATTTAAAAAGCGAAGGGAAGAATTTCCTCGTTGTCCTGCTTCTCCGCCCTTCAACCCAACACTCCCTCCACTTTGATTGGAAGATGCTTCAACGGAGAAGGAAAAAAAAAATGCAGTCTGATGACTAACGTGAGAAGGGTCTCAGCTATTCTGTTACAGATTTTAACCAGACTTCCCTCTGGCTCCCGGGTTCTGACTCCCACACCTACACCTCCTCTCAGGAGGGAGAACAGGATTCTCTGGTTAGCTTTACAAACGCTCCTTCCCATGTCTCAAGGCGTCCATTTATGCGTCATACTTTAAATGCAAACGATGGGATGGGACGGCCTCCCTTCCCTGCAAGCAGCACACAGCTATTGTTCCTAGTCCACAGAAAGTGCCTCAGTGCCTCTACAGAGAAGCACTCCACAGTGCTCCAAGGAAGAACAGCAGCCTGAGTGTGAACAGGCAAAGTTTAGTTCAGCTTTTTTTGGCCCTGAAGGGCTTTCGGTTAGCACAGGTAACTCACAATAGAAAATTCTGACTGAAAATCACTACTCTGTTCCCAGAATCTAAGCTAGCAGCATGTGTACTCTCCCCTTTTTCCTCTGCCCTGGTCTCAAGGGTCTCCTTTAACTTCTGAAAGGAGACAGAAGGAAACAGAAAAGGGCAGACCATTCTCAGAAAGGGACAACTTTTCAACTTCTGCATTTAGCCTCTTCTGGAAAACTCTCAGACCTCATCCTGCTACAAGGTCTCCTATGGGTATTCCCCATTCACTGGTCTAGGAGTGATTAGTCTCTCAAGACAGATCCTAAGCAGATATCCGCTGCAGTCTCAGAAGCGGTTCTGCAGTCTAAGATCTTGTCTTCAGCCCCAGAAGTCCTCTTAAACCCAACTTAAAATTCATTTATGAAGATCTCTCTAGACAGAAATGTAGGTCAAAAACCTTGCAAGGGAGTTGAAGTTACTGGCAGCTAGAATTAGGATAGAAGCCCTTTACTGCCATGCTATTGCTGCTTTGAGTTTAGCACTTTTTTGAGGTCCTCCTGTTGCCATTCTACACACAAGAGGCAAAAACTGTATCATGCAATGTAAAAGGTGTGCAAACTTCAGCACGCGGTGAGAAAAGCACTGCTCCCTGAAGAGACAGAGGCACACAAAGCTGTACAAACCCTGACAGCTTGGGGCATGAAAGGATGTGCTGAAGGAGACTGATCTTTCGGCACTCCAGAGTCCCCATTTGACTAAGCACAGCTCTGAGGTTTTTTGACACCATCAGGACTAACAAAAGACCTTAGTGTTAAAGCAGTACTTGGTTTCACAGACTTACAGCTATCCCTTCTGGATACACAAATTGCAACAGTCCTAAGGTCAAAAATTCAATTGTCAAAGCCTGCCAAGCACAAGAAGTAGCAAGGCCCAGTTTCTTCCCTAAACCTTGCAGCACCCCTATGTCAACTCCCTTCCCACTTCTGCTTCTCTCCCTGGTACATGCTCGCTTCTGCTCCCTGCCACTGGGGCGGGAAGTTGGGAGAGGCCACAGCTGTGGGACATGGGGAAATCAGTTAAGAGACTCTGCTCTAGGGCCCTGCCCCATTCCAAGTACAGAGGCACTGCCCAAACCTACATCCACCTGCAGCAGAGCAGACCCATGTGCTCGGAAAAACAGAAGGCAGTGAAGCCAAAATCTCTGCTCTGCTTGTCCTTGAAACAGTTCCCTGTACCCACACCTTCCTTCCCAGCCTGCTGCAACTGCAGAAAATGCTGCAAGTTCGCAGCACTATCCCACAGACTCTTCCTGCTACTGCTTGCCACTCATGCAGCAGCAGGGAGACAAGAAATTGCTTTGTTGTGATGTTCACAATTAGCATTAAGCAACAAGGAACTGTTATCCTGCTCCTATTTGGATATGAGAGGATGCAAGAAGGCTCCTTCATGTGTATGTGTAAAAGGCTGCCTAGAGATGCTTTGAGGAAAAAACCCCACCCATGACAAGAAAAAAAAAAATCCCATCACAATGCAGAGGAAAGCCAAAGTCCAAACTGAAACTGCCTTCTGTCAAAGCAGGACCTAGAAAGCTTGGAAGGATGGGTTCCCTTCACAGCTGCTGCAGATGCATATTCTTTGGAATAAGGCCTGCATCCTCGCCATGAGAGTCGCTGAACGAGTGTAGAAAGAGCTCTCACACAAAAAAAATCTGGCTTTGGAAGATTCAAACACAGGAATGTGTAATTTTCTAAATATAAAATCAAGGTCAGAAGAGGTCAGTAACTCTATCGAGCAGTGCCACAGAATGACAGCCATGGGCCAGCAGCGTCACCAGGGGAACAGAGCTACTTAAAGGGCGCTCACAAGAGCAATCTGATAAAGCTCCAACCCCGGCTTCCTTACAAGGGTCACAATGACTGTTCCCATAACAGATGCCAGATACACCATCGTAAAGGTTTTCTTAGCAGAAAACCAGCTTTCTCTTTTAATGGAGTAGATGCTACAAGATTTTCAAAGAAAGCTGCTTCAGCAATATGCTGCCATCCACTGCTGGGACAAATATCTAGATTAGGTGTTTTGTTATCAGTGCTTACTCATATCTTATCACATTTGGTTATTGCTGATGCAGGTTCTCCCTCAGCAGCACGCTTGATTCTTAGGAGACAGCGAGACTGACTGGATGGCCTGACCACACACACTACAACAAACAACTCAGCCAAGAGGAGACACAGAAAGAGGAAGAGAGCCTGTTATAATAACTTATTGCCCAGCAGAGGAAGTACTGCAGATAACTTGAAAAAAGTGGAAGGGGTGGAGATGTTGCTAATCATTGAGAGATCCTGCAGACCTAGAAGTCAAGCCACTTGCTTTAAAACAAATTCAGTTTCCTGAGCAAAACATTTCTACTCTTATAGCCATCAAAAATTCAGAAAGTCATTTAGGTTACTAAACTGGATAGAAAGTTCCCCTATTCAGAGTTCCTCATAGTGCAGGAAAGAAAAAAAAAGTTAAAACCAAAACAGGATGCTAAGAATCAGCTTGCAAAAGGTAGAGAAAGAACACCACCTCCACAATTGAGGTGAGTTTTGCTACTTTTTTCCTTCCTTTCTGCAAAAAAAAAGAATTCTTGAGGCAGAACTAAAAAACAGACACATACTAATCTCTGTATACAGTTCTCTATTAGCCTTTCCAATTACTATGGCACCTGCAAAGGAACTGAGCTGTTTCTGGAAGGAGGGGTTGGCTTAAAACCTGCAAGAACACTTTGCACAAAAAGGAGGAAGGCAACATTAGAATTATAAATAACTGTGCGCTGAAAAAAATGTAACCGTGGTCAAAGCTGCCATTGTAATGAGGGAAATGTGTCAAGATCTGGACTGCACTACAAACAGTGAACAGAAGTTAATCAGATGAACCACCTCAGGCTGCAAAAAACAATTCTTAAGAAATGGTTAAGAGGAACATGCAAGTTGGAGAAAACATCCTTAGGAAGGTACAAGCAGCACCAACATCAATACCAGTCCTGTTTATTACCTTGTTTATACTTTGGCTCCAGACTAACATGCTTAAGTACATATCAGAGAGACCTACAAAAGACACCTATTTATTGTTTCAGTCTTAAAATACAAGCGGAAAGCAAGAAAAGTTCCAGCTCTCTTTTCAGGAGGGCAGCTCATTTAAGTTGACATCAATATATAGGCATGGAAAGGAAAATATTTGGAAGCAGTAAGAGTCTGAAATTTTAAAAGAAACCTACAGGGAATAACAAGTTACATATTTGCTTTTCTGTGGTGTTTCCACATATCAAGTATTGATTTGAACCTGAGAAGAACCTCAAATTAGATTATGATTTCCCCTTTGTGTGCCACAGGTGCAATTTAAGCACATCAAACTTTATGTACCATATTAATAGAGAACTAAAGGTTGTGGTTAGGGAAGATGGAAGCGCAGAGAAGTGTGAAAAGCAGAGCTGTGTGTTAGCCAAGCTAACTCAACAAGAGAGAATTCACTAATATTTAAAGACTGCCGGCATTAAGATAATGTTTTAGCATGCTAGGAAATGACACAACTTGAACTGATGAAGTAAACAACCTTTAGAAAACAATCTGTTTGCTGCAGACATAGTAAATTAACCCAGCCAAACCAAGAGGATTCATCTTTTGGCAAAATACCGCTTCATAAAAAAAAAAAAAAAAATCTAAGTACTTCAGTTTGAAAGGTGAACTGCATTTAAATAGATGTGATATTCTCCAGATAACACACACCCTGCCAAAGCTCCTGCTGATGAGCTTCCCATGCAACAACAAAGTGAAGGCACCATTGAAGATGGGTGTCAACATTTACCAAAATCAATTTACATGATGAAAACAAATGTGGATATTTGTTTGGGGGGATTGTTAGTGTGTTTTGGCAACTCACAGGTATTACTTGCTCTCAAGCAGTAGAAGGGAATTGGCACACTTCAGAGTGCAGAATAATTCTGAAAAACCACAAAAATATTCAAATTGAGGCTGGAGCTCTATAAAGTAAGGCAAGCTATAAGATGGAGAGCAAGTTTCAACTTAGCTTGTGGGTCTGGAAGATAGGTACAGAGTTGACCTCTATGATCGGTTTGGCCTCAGTTCCTAAACTAGTACAAAGAAATTCAACTGACAAGATCCAAACTCAAATACCGCACAAAAATTCCAGATTTCTTACATTACAAAAAGCTAGCACACAAGAACTAATGCATTATAACAAAACAGCAACTGTGCTAGAACTGTTATGCTGAAAGAACCCAGTAAGAAAATCTTTAAAAATTATATTTCTTTTCTAGCTAGGATCCTGAATGGAAGAAAATTGGTAATTAAATTGATTAGGAATGAAACCAACTTACTTGCAATATCCTGTACCATTTTGATATGGAATGCACTTTCCCTCATTAACACATGGCTTGGACTCATCCATACACTGCAGAGCTGAAAGAAAAGAGAACAACCATCAAACCTGTAGCCACAATACATGTCAAGTCAAAGCTTCATTAGCGTATTTGGGGGAATAAAAATTTTATAGGACTGGAACAAAAACAAAGACATTATCACATACTTTAATTTCATCTCTGGCAGCATCAAAAGAGCCAGACTGAAAAAATACTCAAATAGAGATTTGTTCATCAGGCAATCAAATCTTTCCAGAATTTCTTTAAGGTAGGTTTTCAAAGCAAAGCGTGCACTAATTTCAGCAAGTTCCAAACACATTCGTGTCGGCACCTGCGTACTTTGGGTTAAGTACTCAGTTACTACTTTCTGATCAAAATTCTAGACTGAAATACAAAGCAGCTACTCCTAAGACTTCTTCCAGAATATTTTATCTCAAATTCTTTCCTTCTTTTTTACTATCTCTAGGGACACCCAGCACTGAAACAGGGGCATCTGTCCCTCATGACCTGACCTGCTGAATGTCACCAGCAATACAGAATTTGCTGCAACAGAATTTGTTGTGGCACTCTGATTTCAGATAGGATCGTGTTTGGAAGTAAGTGGAAAACATCAGAGCTGTAAACAACTTCCAGCAAAGAATCTGGTATTTCTGATGAGGAGATGTTCTGTAATTCAAACTTGACATTTTCACTACAATGTTTTTAAAAAGGCATTAAGAACGATACAGGTCAGGGTCAGTCAATTTTTATCCAAGTCTACTCGAAGCTCTAGTGAGGTCTGTCCTGATGAAACCTCCAGCTCTCCCAAGTGCTTTTGCCTTCACAGGGACCTGAAGCAGCACTCAGTGGCTGTTTCCAGCGACCAGAAGGGTGACAGCTATGGAAACTGCAGGAGCAGAGGACACTTTGGAACCACAAAAATTTAGCCAATCCACCTAGACCACAGCCTACCATTTGAATAGCACCAAACTAGGAGATAATGATCTTAGAACCAGATCATCTGAGTCCTACCCTAAACTTATCCATATACCAAGAAGTCACAACCTCTTCCGAGCCTCCAGTTCTGTCTCCTGGCCCCAAACTCACACACTTCCATGCCTTTAATGACTCCCTTTCCACCACCTTATTGCATTTGGGAAAGCAATAACCAATCTTCATTAAAGGCACCTAGAGGCATCAATAATATTCAGTCACTTAAACTGCCCACTTGTGAGCCAGCTGCTGTAGGGTTGACTGCCCCCCGCTTCTTTTAAGGATGGTTTTCCTTTCCTCAGTTGGTATTAAATTTTCAATACAAACTCAGCAAGGGGCATTAGGGAAATCTGGTCCAAAACACCACTAAAATTGATATGCTGGTGACTAAGGAATAGGACTCAGGAACAGAAGAGTTAACACAGCAGTCCCACTAAGCTCTCCTTGCAACCAGACCAAATTCTGTCCAGCAATTGGACAACTTGGAACAGACTCCAGTTCTGTTGTCCAGGGCTTGAAGTGTTATTTCTCAATAACCCTGGAGCACATAAACAGGTCACACACACTACGAGGCACTATAGGAACGTTTCACGCTTGCAGTCTCTATAGAGAATACAGTTAAATTAAACCCAGTTCCCTGGGAATATTATCAGTGTTTCCCACAATACAAGTATGCTTGTTGCTGTTAACTTGATTTCTGAAAAAGAGGCACTTGGATGGTGCTGTTTCTGCAGAGCTCTCAGGAAATGAACAAAATTCCACTCTGAGCCCCTTTCAGATAACCCCTGAGGTCAGGGTTACTAAGCGACAGAAATATTAACACAGATTTTGCATGGCATTCCCCCCCACAGCGGGCAGAAACACTTACGCTGACTTGCACCTGTCTGACAATTTCTATCCCATTTAACCGCAACATCCACATGGCTTTGACTCCAAACTTCATCTGCTGCTGTCTAACACTGCGGCAGCTTGTTTTCACAGCAAAGATTAGCTCTAGATAGCAGGACTCGGTTACACCGTGTCCAAGAGAAACTGCACTGTGTCCAAGGCAAAGTGTCAGGATTCCAATGACTCCCACCACCCAGGCCACTCCAGGGGAATGAGGAGGGTTAAAGCAAGCCGTGCCACATTTCAGAGAGCCAGGAGGGGAAGCAGGCTTGGTATTCTCATCTCACTACCTTGAATTTTCATTCTTTTCACACCAATCAAGCCAGTGAAGCAAATACTCAGAGGATTATTTCTTTTGTGCTCATGCTTTCAAACACAATTTTGTAATCTCGTCAAGTACCTGCGTCCCCAGTGAGAACTGAGCAGCCAGTTGATTTTGTAACCCACATAGTAAAAGCTTAACCAGCACTTGGCCAAGAACACCTTCCAGCACAACCACGCGGAGGGGAACAAGACACTGATGGCTTTTGGGGTCACAGTAAGGATCCCAATCAGGGATTCCAGTTTGGCTTGCTAGGCCAAATACAGACACAGCAGAGAGACTTTAGCAAAGTAATGATTAATTTTCCTCGGGTTTTTGACAGATTATTCCCACCTTGAACTGCTGTTTAGAAGCTCATTGAAGTACTACCAGCCTTTACAGTTCTTTCACAGAGACAATGGGACAATAAACTTTTAAATATATGTATTTTGTGTATAGTAATTCAGAAGTGAAAGAAGCTAAGAAAACAAATACAAAAATACTTTCTACTTTTTCAGCTTTAGACTAATAAAGGCTGAATAGAAATACTTTGAAATGCAACTAAAGCTGAAGGAAATGTAAATGTAGCCATATTCTATATTAAAATAAGTATTAAAGAGTCATGTGACTTCTCTTGGGAAAAAAGAAATCACAAGGGAAATAGAAGATACAGTTCTCACAATAAAATTAGCATTTCTGCGCACAAAGCACTGTCTTCCTGTATTTCACTATATCTTTCATAATTTCACAACACATGCAAAACCAAGGCATTTCAACATGACTCACTTCAAAAACTACTTCTCTGCTACTGTACCATGTTGTGATCAAGAGTTAAAAGTACCAAAAACTACCTTCTATCTCAACCAGCATAAAAAGTTTGTTTTGCTACACGCACTGTGTTAACTGGAAATACTGTGGTGTATACAGCATGAGAGAAGGCAGCCTTGCCTTGAAAAGATAAAGCCACTTTTCTAGAAGCCATATATAGACAGCATCAGCACACTGTCAAGGCTTTGACAGCTGCTTTTGACAGTTTTCTTCTGTGTTTAACACAAAAAGAAATGGTGAATTTTTGGGTGGTTTTCTGGGCTTGCCATAGCCTGGTAAAACCACAGAGCCTACCAGAAAGTGGGTTAGCCTCATGAGTTTTAGGCATACTACAGGAAGATTGGGAAGACACCCCATGGTTTTCAAAAGACTGGCTTCTCATGGAGTGGGCAGGCCACCATTTCAGAAAGGAGTACCCAATTTCAAGTCTGAAGGACTTCTCACAAAAGGACTCTTGAGTGCAGGCAAGATGAACACTCTAAGTGATACTTCCCAGTCTGGAGTCCATACAAACCCTTGCACATGCCTGCACTGAGATACAAACTCTAACCTGACATTTAACATCCTACCAAGAATATTTTCAAGGCCAGAGTGAAAACCAGATAACCTCTGCTGTACAACGAGCACAAGATACACTATAGGGAATGCTGTGGTTTTCAACATCCAAATCCAAAGCTCATAACTGGAACACAATTCTGCCTAGGTTTAATTTTTCTGTTTGGCTAAAGAGGCAGTTAAAGTAAATGTAGGGGGAAAAGAAAAGTTTTGTTTCTGCCTCATTGTTCTTTACGATGCCAAGATGATCAGAATGTTGCGATTTGGTTTCCACACTTCATCTGCCCACTATAAATTCAAATATTCTCTGGGCTAGGAAATTAAAAGAAATAGTGTAGGATTAAGATCAGAAGCTATAAGTGTCAGAGTTCAGCTTTTAAGGGAACTTTGCTATAGGGAAACAGAACCATAACCAGAGCAAGTCTGAAAGGACTTTTTTGTAACTACAAAAAAGAAAGTAATGCCAATAAACTCCTTGCCCACAAGTTCAGAAAAAGACAAGCAGAAATAGAAAAAAAAAATACCAAAACAATTAATGCTGTAAGAAAAAGATGTTATAAAGCTGATTTCCTGTAGCTTTGTGGCCGATTATCCTGCATCTCAGAGAGTGCAGACTCTGACCAAAGGTTTTACTTTAAGTAAGGGGAGAGTGATGTCCTGAGAGAGAACACAGCTGAGCTGCTGGTACAGCTTTCTCCTTGGGAGGACACTGTATGTGTTTCTCTGGCCTCTTTCTGTCCATAAGTTTTTCATTGAGTTCATAGAAACTCAGTATCAGAACCAAGACCTTTGTCTTGTGTGGTTAAAGCTTGTCCATAGGTTCAAAAGCTCTCTTGTGGGAGTGGGTGGAAACAACTTCAACATAGAAGAAAAGTCAGGCTAAAAATGCATATAGGCCTAGAAAGAAAACTTAAGGACAAAATAGGTTTCAATAACCTTTATGCAGTCAGAGAATTTTCTGTCTCGATTGAGATTCATGAGAAACAGCCTGTAATTTCAACTACGTATTACGAGAGAGGAGGAAAAAGGATTTGAAGCCCTCAAACAACAGCAACACAAGACACATGGAAAATCCCATGCTCAAGGTTGCTTGTCAGAAGTGGATCAGCTCTGAAGAGAGCGACCTTCAGCATGGCCAGAAACTCCAGTTACACAACAAATCAAGGGGGTCTCAAATTCCAAGGGAGAGAAGACAGCTGCTGATTCCCTTCAGGAAAAACAGAGCGTGAAAAAACCAGTTAACGCTGAAACATGAGGTACATTCTGGAGAAGGTCCTCGATGGGCAGAAAGGGACAAAACACTTCCACAGCAGCACTGCACATCTCACAAACAACTGCTGAAAGAGCTGGTAAGGAGTAAGCAGCCCTGTACATATGGAGAGAATACTCAAAGATAACCAAATTTTGGAGGAAAACCACAAAGGACTAATTACGCTATTCACTAACCTCAAGAGATTGCAGTTCCAGCGAGATTATATACCAGAGAAGAACCCACTAGTAAATACCAGCTAGCTGAAAATAAGAAAAGAGCTTTTTCTTTTTTTTTTTTTTTGCTGAAGAACAGATCATCCTATGGCAGGCACATGGAGTGGAAGGAAGCAAACTGATAAAAATCCTTACTGTGAAAAAGCAGTAAACTCAGCTCAGATTTAGAAACCATTAACATTTGGGGAATTTAAACAAGCTGATCAGTTTGCACTTCATACACAGAACATAGTAGTTAAGGACAAAGCTTGTCTACAGGGCATGGAAATAGTCTGTAAAGTGAATTGCTTTAATCAGATTAAGACATCTCCACTGATTTTACACACAAAAGCCTGAAATCAATTGGATAATGCAAGACTCATCAACTGAGAAGCTAAGATGAGCTCAGGCACTCAACCAATACTCTATACCTTTTGGTAGAGAAAACATTAATATCTAAACTCATTTCCTTCACTAACGACTCTACACAAGTGCAAAAAATTTTGAAAATAAAATATTTAAGTGGATTTCACAAGAACAAGCCTATAAACATGAAGAAATTCTGCTTTAGTACTTCATCAGTTTGTTTTCTTTTAATTTGAGGATGCCAACAGCAAATCTGACTACATGAAGCTCTTGGACATGCAGAACTCCATGCCCTGCCATCTGGTTCAAATTTCTCTTCCAACATCTAGGACCAGCAAAAACTACTAATTGAACCTCCTAAGAACAGAACTGGGAACCATCCTGCAGATTCACAGGTACAGTCAAAGTCTTTCATTGTCAAGATCTTAAACCCAGGAAGCTGCAGGAACACGGATATTTACATCAGATGCAGCTACAGTTCATGTGACACTGCTGCTGCTGAAAAACTATCCATAAATGCTCACATTATAATAGATACTGAATTTAGGATGAACTTGTAACAGTTTGAAAGGCTGTCAGTCACCATATTCTCCATCTCCCCACATAGCTACTGTTCTCTGCCTTCCCCCATTTTCAGTTTTCCAAACAAAGCCAAAATGCCTAAAATCCAGAACTGCAACATAAAGCACTTAGGGGGAAAAAAAAAGTTTTCAACAGAAAAATGCAGGGAAGGCAATTAAAGAGCTGAAGAGGTATTGGTGTTTCCATGGCAATCTGGCAGGCGGGAGCCATGCTTGCCACTTCTCCCAAGTCTTCCGTCATTCTGCAGCACTAAATCTTTATTAATGTGAACGTGAAGCATGTCTGCCCGTGCAGAAATGTTATCCCACTGCTTGTGCCGAGCAGCGCTTCCGCAGCCGTCCCGGGTGATGTCAGAGAGACGAGAGGAAGACTTGCTGCATGGAACAAACAGCAGACGCCCGTGCCATTTTGAGAGACAAAGCTCTTTTTTCATCCCCATGGCAGCCTAAAAAAAGGACATGTGCCCTAGGAACAGACTATTTTCTAAACAGAACAAATGGTTATTTCTGCAGATCTCAGATGACCCTGCTTAGAATGATATAAGCAGTGTTTCTCCTAGACAAGCCCTTGACTTCTGTTGGCAAGAGGATATCAAAGTGAATTCAGAGAAACTGAGAATATAAAAAATCTGCAAAGGAACTTTTTAACAGAGATGCTTAGGAAAGCTCCTTTTCCCACAACATGAATGACATTTCCCTAAGGTGTCCCAAAGGAGGGGTGAGAATTAATAATCACAGTATCAATGCTCCACTTAAGAGTCATTAGCCAAGAGTACAAACTTAAGTTACATCTGGAGCTATGAATTGTGACTGCTTGGTTTTGATGCTAAGTAAGACAGATTCCAGAGTCCAAAAGAAACAGGCTGCTAGAGTCCTGTGACTGCTTTTCCACCTACTCCTTGTCTCAGGTTCAAAGTCCAGCCACCCATACCCTCATGGCACAGACACCAGTTTTGAAAATGGGAGAACCCAAACAGGACCAGAGACTACTGAAGGGAATCACCCACTTGTTGCAACAGCAGCAAATAAAATAATGGGAGGGAAGTAGCTGTGGAAGTTTACAAAAACCCAACCCATCCACTGAAAGAGATTCGAATGCCAAATGCCACCAGAGGCGAGTCCTCCTTTCCCAAGGATTCAAGTCCTGAGAACACGAGCAGGAGGATCTTCATGTATTTCTAATCTGACTAAGTGATGCCCTGCAGGAAGTGATGCGTGTTAGCCAGATTCTCATAATGTTCTCTTTTGAAAGTCCAAATCAGCATCTTTGATAAGAACAAATTTGATAGATGGTAACATCTTCAGAAAATCAAGTCAAACTTGCTCTCCCATAAGCAAATCCATATCAAGCAGACCGGCACTGTCAGCATTATCTGAAGTCCTCCAAATTACACTGTGTGAATACTAAAGCCATCAAACTGCAGTCCACACCAGCACAGCACCGATTCAAAATGGATTGTAACCTTTTGGAAACACGAGCTAGCAGGCATCAGCAGCCTGATGAGGCAGCGCACCAGAGTTAACGACAGTGGGTAATTAGGGTGGGCTTAACAGCCAGGATCCCTCAGCCTGATGAGAAGTGAATGGTTCACAGCAATTATCAGGTGAGTATCCTCACCAAAAGCGCAGGTGTTGCTGCCCCACCCCAGCTTACTGCACCTTCAACTGCAGCCCTTTGCAAAACTAAACTGGAAAAGCCAGTTGCTACACCATGGGGCTTGCATGATGAGACAAGGCTGAGTAGTCCAAACCATAGCGCTCCGTGCATCCAGGAGCCTCCTTTTTATTGACCAAGAGGGCTGACATCAGGTACCTGCCCTCTCTTGCACAAGAGCATCAAGGCAGTTGAATATGCACCTGAAAATACCCTTTCGGTGACTTCATCTTTCCTTTTCCCATTAACTCAAGCCACAGCTCCCACTCCCAGGAACCAGATTCAGGTCAGTATCTCATGAACAACAAGAGTCACTTTCAGCCTGGATTTGTCATCTCTGCCAACCAGCCTTTGTTCAGCACCAGGAAGAGATTTCATCCACAAAGGCAAAAAGTTTCGGCAGCATGGGAAGACCTCAATCACCTCAGGTGTCCATACCCTGGCAAGTGATAACAGGTGATGCCACAGCTACTCTCAGCTCCTCAGCGAAAGGGCCAGCAATAAGCTGCTACGTTGCTGGTATGAAAGTACAGTTTCACTAAGTGGACACGACATTTAGTCTTAGCAAAATCAGTATTTTGCCACCTTACAGGACTGTGTAAGCCATTGCCAGAAATAACAGTGCTACTATGCACCACAGCTCCATATTAACAAGAAAGTATTATTCTAAGACACCTAGCCTCAAAAGACCCTTTAATTTTCCTTTAGAGCAAACCTGGCTAAAACACGTGTGGAAAGAGCTTGTTTTAACTCTAACCATCTTCTTGCAACATATTAGCAAAACTAAATCAGCTTTCACAGGGGATTACTGGAAAGAAAACCCCCAACAACATTTCTCCCAGGAAACAAATACTGACCATTTCACAGTCAAAATAGATCGATTGATTGAGCCAATTACTCTGTATCCAAACCAGCAAGAAGTGGTTAAAACTCGGGATACAACGATTTGCACTCCAAAACCATACTGAACAACAAAACTACTGAAATTATCAGCGTCTTGCTCGCTCATCCCTAAACAACTTCCACTAATCCCATCGCGACACTGTTCTCAAGTCATCTGAAGAGTAATCCAGCCTCTCAAGAGTAAAAAGACGGAATGAGAAGGCACGCAAGTAATCAATGACTGCTGGTCCTCGATAGCTTTAACGTGGTGCAAGGCTGCACAAGCCTCACTCCCGGGACCAGGAGCTGCTGGAAATGCCATGAGAGTTCCATCACAACCCACCAGCTATGGCTATGAACCAATGCTCCAGACCAGCTTCAAACATAATGCAAACGCCAGCGTGCAAAGCGGAACAGTGACAAAAAGCAGCACTTCCCTCAGATGTGCACACATGGCTTCATCGCTCCTGGACTGATTAGAAGGAGGAGGATACGCAGGGATTCTCTGTGTGTGTGCAGGAATGTCCCCAACAAAGGCTCGGTGCGCAGGTATGCGAAGCGACGGGCGCCGCAAACCCTTTTGTCCCATGTTTTGAATCCCCAACCCTCCAGCTCCCCGGGAGCAGCGCATCCATCGCTGCCGCGCACGGCCAGCCAGGGTTGTCTTCGGCGGGTCCCCCGGGGCAGCGGCTCCCGAGGGAGCGCCGTTCCCACGGGGCTCAGCCCGCCGCCCCCGCCGGCACCGCGCCCGCTCAGCTCGGGGGCCACTCGCACAAAGCGCCGGCGGTCCCGGG
>VZRN01002231.1:1578731-1594009 GCA_013397935.1 Dasyornis broadbenti
CGAGGGATGATGGGAGGCAGTGGGGATGGGAGCGGACGGCAGCAAGGGTAGGGGAATGGAGGGTGAGGGCAGCAGGACACGTTGCGGTGCCCCTGTAGGGTGGTGGCGGCAGTGGAAAAGTACCCGCAGGGGAGGACAGTGGGGCTGTCCCACCTGACACGCTGCCGTGCCCTTCGCTCAGATGTGGGGTGCAGGCAGCTGCTGTGCAGGGATCTGGAGTGTTCCCATCGAGATGGGAAATCCAAAACCAGCCTCGGCCACCGAGGCTCACCCCAGTGAGCAGGGGAGCTTCTGGACCAGACGGACAAGCTCACTGTCCCATGGCTCACCCCTACAGCTGCTCCTGCTGCAAAGGCCCGGGAGGAGACCTGAGTTCCCACGGAAGAGGTCTCAGGAGGACAGCAGCTGGATTCAGCCTCAAGATCCCTCCCAGTCCTCAGCTATCATTTAAAGCGTTAAAAATCCTTCTGCCGTGGCTCAGGCTCCCGAGGACTGAGAGCCCTTTGTGTGCAGTGCTGACACGACAGCCTGGCCCGTGAAGGCAGGATTGTACTGGGTCTGGGGGAGAGAGGGGACAATGAATAAACCTCACTGTTTTCCCCCAGTAATTCTCCAGATCCCGGAGTTCCTCCCAAGCGTGGGGCTGGACAGTCAGTGCTCTAACCCCGTTATGATTTTTCCAGGTATTCCAGTGCAATCCTGGTAACAAGTCCCCCACCATCTCACACAGCTTGCAGACCTTCCCATCGCTTCTCCAACAGCTGCTCGTGGGCAGATGGTTATGCCTCACAGCCATGATGGCTGTTCCATGGGATTGCTCCTGGCACACTGCCCTCCCTGCAGCTCCTCACCTGCTGAGGTGGAGGCCAGACCCCCAGTATGCCCCAAAACTTCCCACATATAAAATTATGGAACTGGTGGAACTGACCAACACTTAAGTTAAAATGATAACAAAGCCAAGGTGGGAGTTTGAGGAGGGACAGACAGGGAATATGACTATAACAGGGCTTGGGGATGCTCTCTTGAATGCAAATTCAGGAGGAATTCTGATGTTTCACCGAGACTTGCCATTTCCAGCTCCCCTCAGTGCTGAGCATTACTTACCACCCCTGACCTTGAAGCAGCTCATCCTCCACTTTGTTTCACTTGGCCTGAGCACAAGGCTCTGAGCCCCAGCACAAGGACAGGATCCACAGCCTCCTTGGCACAGCTCTTGGGAGCAAGCAGCTCCAGCTGGCAGCTGAGGCTCACCAGGAGGATCCAGCCAGGGAGAGAGAAAGTGTCGCTTCCCTCCTGCAGGTCTGGGGAACCTGCTGATCACTCTTATCTTTCCACTCTGACCCTGCCCTCATGGGTGCACATGGACTCAGCTGCTCACGGCAGAGAGCATCCCATGGCAGCTTTGTTGGGCAGATAAAAGGGGTGAGAGCAGTCCTCAACGGGTCCTCTACATGATAGAGGGTGGGAGTGGCTGAATCTGGATGGACAGAGTGGATTTTGCTGCTACGAAGGTGAAGGCCAAGCTGCTCACAGCTGCCCTGGCAAAAGCTGAGTTGCCTGTGCTAGGAGGGAATACATGGAGCAGAGCAGAAAGGGGACAGGGACAGGTGCGCCACTGTGCCCCCATGCCAAAGTTCCTCAATTAGCTCCCTGTCATCCTCATGAGCCTGTCATTAGAGCCTGTCATTAGGCAATAAATCCTTTACAGACGAGTTAAAAATATATTTCAGCATTGCTCTGTCTTCATGTAGCCCTACCACACAACACCTCACCCCCAGTTTCACACCCAGAGAAGACCAGAGGCCAACACTGGAACTGGAGAGCTCTGGCAAGGTTTCCTGCAGTTTCTGTCTGGTTTCTGACCATGCCTTGTCTCTCTGTGCCCATGGAGTGTCTCACCCAGGTGCGAGAGCCAAGCCCCGGCTGCCCAGGGTGCCACGGGGAGCCGGGCAGGGTGCCTGGCACAGGGGTGGGTGTGCTCCGGCACTGAAAGCGATGCCAGCTGAGGGATTAGGAGAGCTGAACAGGCTCCATATCCACAGCAGAGCTAGTTAAACGGCCCCAGCAATTAGGGAAATCCTGGCACTTTGTCTGACAAAGGCAGGGAGATCAGGCCTTCTCTGCAGCTCCACTCAGAGTCTCACCCTGCCGTGATTTTGGTTCCTGCTCCACAGATCATCCACACACATTTCTCAGAGAGGGAACCTGCAGGGACAGCATCTCCCCACACCCCGGATGCCTCTCCTCTTTGCAGCCAGGGAATTCTGGAAGCAGACGTGCTGGGGGTTCTGCAATGTTCTCCCCTGCTCTCCTCATAGAAAGTAAAATGCATTTGAACCTTCTGAGATGTTTTTTGTGGGTCTCTACCTGGTCAGTGTGGACTGTGGCACTTCTCTGTCCCACAATTTGGAGGAACTGCTGATTTCAACAGCTTTGTATTGGCATGCTCAGAAAAAGTTGTATTTTCTTGCAGTAACTTTTCAATGACATTGATTGTGGTTCAAGCATTCAGACCTCAGCTCAGCCCACACCCCAATGTCTGCCTTACGTCCCAGTGTTTTACATGTTATCCCAGATAAATGCTGCCTCTTAACCTGCCCCTGATCTGGGGGTCCTTAGGACAGACATGCTTATGTCCCAGCTTTCTCTTTTGTGAACAGAAAAGCTTGAACCCCATTAAAATGGGAGCTGAGGGTATTTCATAGTTACAAGACGTCAGCAGCCAAGAGGTTTAAGAAAAGCAGGAGGGAGAGAGGCTTCCAACAAAATCCTCAGGGCTGGCAGCCTTGTGCTTGTGCCGCAAATAGCTTGTCCTGTGGCTCATCTGCAAACTCTTAACATCCACATGACTTGGCTTATGCCATGATTACCTTACCTGCCAACCAGCCTCGTCTTAAAAAGAAACAGAGAAGTGCAAAAGCATTCCTGCATCAAGCCCTGCAGGAATGCACTGGGCTCCCTGTTCCGCCTGTGCTGCTTAATCGCCAGGGGAATTTGTACCCTCTGCCTTACCCGAAGCTGCCTGCTTTCAGCAGCCCCTAGAGTATTTAAATTGCAGATGGAGTTGTGTAGCTTTTACCAAAGTTGCTCTGACATACAGAGTGGCCATTAAGTTCCCGAAATGCCCCTGGCTCTGGGCATGCAATGGAACAAGAATCCACTATTTTGTGGTCACTTTCCAGGTCACAGCCAGTGTTGTAATGACAGCTGGCACAGTGGTATGGCCATTGCTCAAAAAATGGGCAGCTGCTCACCACAATCATTGGGTTCCCTTTTTTGGGTCTGTACCCAGGACTGGATGAATAAATGAGGATTTGTAACTGTCTCTCGATCAGCAGCCTCTAGGTAGCTACAGTAGTGATTTGCAGCAGGCAAATCCTGCTCCTCTCCCAGTGCATGCATGGCCCATGCAAGTCACCCCTCCAGGCACCTCTTGCTATGGCATGGCTGTGAAGGCACAGCCCCCAACAGCTGTGGTCCCCATGCATGTAGGGGCAAAGGAAAGCAGGAAAGCAGGAAAAGCAGGAAAGCTTCCTCCTTCTCCTGTGAGACTCAGTCCCCAGCCATTCTGTTATATTCCTGCTGTCCCCGGGCAGGACCCTTATGCTGCTGTGTGCAGCCAAGCTGTGCCAGAGGCTACCCAGTCCCTTCTCACCTCAACAGTTCCCTCCTCTCCCAAGGTGGATGCCAGGAGCAAGATGCCCTGACAGCTGCAAGGGGCTCATGGCTGTGAAGGGGGAGACATGAAAGTCCAGGAAATATCCTGAGGAGACCCACACACCTCAGGTTCTCCAGGCTTGGACACCAAAGAGAGGGACCCATGCAGGTCCCAGTGCGTTGGATTTGGGGTCACTGTGGCTCCAGCAAGCACATTTTGTTCTGCTCTTCTATGCAAATTCTGTCTCTGCTGCCAATTTGGGGATCCCAGTTCCAGACAACAGGGAGGGTGCACTTTTGTTCTGGGTGCTGTGCCGCAATGGGGCTGGGGAACCCCGTTGCCAGTGAGCATGGGCAGCGTGCCAGGGAAGCAGAGTGTGCTGGGGTGGCTGTGGAGCACCCACAGGGCTGGGGGGCTTGCAGAGGGGAGGAAAAGACAAAAAAAAGGCAACAACAGAGGAAACAGGCTTATCATCTCTCTGCAGAGTGCTGAGGCTCAACCACAAAGGGTTTTCTGAGCCATGATTCAAAATCACACTGGGCTGCTCTATGCAGCTGTGAGCTCTGAGAAAGCCCCGTGGCAGGGTCCAACAGCCCCACTGGGGTGGGCACGGGGAGCAGGGACTCCCCAGCTTCTGCTTTATCCCCTCCAGTGGGTTTGTGAGCTCAGATACAAATGCAGCCAGCTGGGAGCAGCCATGTGACGCTCTGTGAGGCTCAGTGTTGTGGGCAAACCCCGGGGCACCCCTGCAGGGGATCCAAATGGTGCACAAGACAGGGGAGAAGGGGGACAGGCTGGGGAGGGGCAGTGGCATGGCTGCCCCAGGGAAAGTAGAGCCAGGAATATATCTGGGCAGCCAGGGTATCTGCAGTGGAGAAGTCAAAGCCCACCTCTCCCCAGTGCAGGATCCTCAGCAACCCCCAAAGAGCTCAGATCTGCGGTGACCAAGAGGGACGCAGAGTGAGGAGGGAGTCAGGGGCTAGGCAGGTGCCCCAAGTCCTGCCCTGGGGCTTGCCAAGTGCTCAGGACCAGCACAGCTTCATCACCAGGTTCTGGGAGATGGCACAGTTCAGGGGTTCTCTGGGGCAGGATGTGGCACTGACTCAGGCCAGTGGAGGAGGGTTGGTATCACAGTCAGCTGTCCCTGGCCAGTTGCCAACCCAGCGCCCTGCCCTCAGAAAAGCCTTCGGTTTTGGGTGGCAGAAAATCAACATCCTCCTTTCCAAAAGGTCACATTGAGGCAACATAGCAAAGTGTGAGAGGCAGAAAGGACCTCCTGAGCCCCTCAGCCTGGCTCTGTGGGACATTCCTCCCTGACCCTGGTGGGATTCAGAACCATCCAGAGCTGCTGCCACTTCAAATTGGCCACCTAGGGAAGGAGAATCAGGACTAGGATGCTCAAAGGTTGAGCTTCAAGCCCTGCTGCCCTGGTCATTGCTATCCAAGTACTTCTCTGGTGTTGAGTGCCCCAGGAAGGTGCTGCAGGTACGACTCTCCAAACCACTGGGACATTCACCCATGGCAAAACAGCTTCCAGAAACCATCTGCAGCCAAACTGCCCTGTGGTCCCAGAGGGAAAGATGCTGAAACTAGGCTTTTCACAAAACTTACTCAAAGAAGGGTTTGCAAGTACAAGGAGCTGCTTCAAAGCAGAGGAAGCAGCTGGTGCCCAA
This sequence comes from Dasyornis broadbenti, assembly GCA_013397935.1. Classification (NCBI taxonomy): domain Eukaryota; kingdom Metazoa; phylum Chordata; class Aves; order Passeriformes; family Dasyornithidae; genus Dasyornis; species Dasyornis broadbenti. The sequence goes on from VZRN01002231.1 coordinate 1,584,063, forward strand.
GTCAACACAGAAACCAAAACCCTGCTGCTCCCAGAGTGATGACAGTGCAGAAAATGGTCGCAGCCTGTGCCAGATGAGACCTGGTTTATATTTGGCACGGTGGCTGGAGCACCCAGACAGCTTTTGCCATCCTGCTGCACTCTTCCTCTCCACAGTGCCATGCCCCACCTATGACAGGTTTGTCAGCATCTCGGAACAAGCCATGCCTGTCTGCTCTTGCTACTTCTCTCAGAGGGAAAACCCCTGTCACCCAACACTGGTGTGCCCAGCAGTTTAAACCACCCAGCACAGTCCTGCACTGGACAGTGGGGTACACTGCCATGTCCCTGGTACACAGCCCCTGTTCTTTCCAGCAGGCACTGTCCCCAACAGCACCCCTTACCCTGTGATACATAGACATACAGGGGTGCCCAGATCTGAGCTGAGCAGTGTCAGCAGCAAGCACAGCCAAAACTGACAGCGTTTCACTTCTGTACTCACATGATGAGCAGAGCAGCTCCTGGGGCACACTGCACCATCACCTTTTCTTTTGCACTCTGCCTGTACCCTGCGCCAAAAGTTTCCCAGTGGCAATGGGCACACTGTGGAGAAGGGAGAGCTCAGCTCTGCTCTCTGAACCTGCCCAGAACAGGGGCTCAGGTGCTAGAGGTGCCAGGAGTTTGCACTGCTCATAGGTCCCACTTTCCCTCTGCTCCACATGTGCCTGGCATGGGACAAAACCCCTTGCCTCTGTCACGCTGAGGGGGGCAGGTGCAGGAACTGGGGGGATGCTCAGAGGGGGAACTCAGCTGGCAAAGGCTGTCCCAGAGCCTTTGGAAGCAGAGAGGCAGCTCAGAAGCAGACATGAAAATGGAAAGAGTGCTGGGTAGGAGGTGAACAAGCAAACGCCCTGCGGGAAGTGTCTCCATCCAGCTCAGTCCCAGCAGCCGGGCTGCACGATGGGACGAGGCCAGGCAGCACAGCCTGGTGCGACACAGTTCTGGAGCCTTTACAGGCACGTCCTCGGCTTCACGGGGAGGCCGCGGATCTCTGTGGAGGCCAGGGCATCGCAAGGAGCTGGGGGTGCACTGAGGAGGAGCCCCCTTTGTGTCCCCAGTCCCACACCGTGCCACAGCCCCGCGCAGGCACTGCCATCTGCAGGCAGAGCCCCGAGGCAGGCTGTGGCCGCTGCCAGCACTGCAAACCCCGAGCTAGCAGGGACCCGGCCACCGCCTCCTGCACGGCTGCGACCACCGCCTACCGCCCAGCCCAGAGCAGTCCTCATGGAACACGTGGAGAAATGGGCAATGGCGTCTCCTCTCCTCTGTCAAACAGCCGGACGCGAGTTGAGCTCACACCTGGCTATTCAGGAGACGCAGAAAGACCCCAGCAAAGCAAAACCCTGGTCACACCTCCCTCGCACGGAGCATCAGCAGCACCTCTCCCCTCTTCGGGAGACGAAAGGGGGCTCCGTGTTTTGAAAGCAGCGAGGGAATTGCTTGTAAGATGTTCTCTGGAGCCTCACGCTGGCCTGTGGGAGAGGAGGGAGGACTCCTTGTCTTCCCTCTAGGCAAGCGGCATTTTCAGCTCTGTGCCCTGTTCATACTGACATAGCCCATGGGGGATAGACACCCCACTCACTCCCAGTTTGTCCTGCTTCTCATGTGCCCCCTGTGAACAGCATTGTCCCATAAAATTCTGCCCACACCGAGGAGGCTGCCTGCGAACAGGCAGAGATGTGCTAGCAGGAAGAGACTCCTGCAATACGCAAAGTACAGCTTCTCCACCAGCATATGGTCAAGATCATCTTTCAACTAGTTCTGCCTCCAAAAGGGAGGCCTTATCCCAGTGGCTTCATTGACAGGGTCTTTACCCTCCTGTGTCCCTGGAAGGAAGGAATGCATCCCCCTAGGTCACAGGAACGAGACACAGGACACTCCACACTGCAGAGGGGATTTTCAGAAGCATTTATTTCACTGCTGACACTGGGGCTGCAGGAGGCAGCTGCTCCCCAAGCTGCCCTGCGCTGCAGAAACATCACCCCCTCAATCACAACAATCCACGGACGGTTGGTGTCTGAACGGTGAGACCTTCCAGCACCTACATTACACAGACCTACATCACTGGGACATTCACCTGTTAGGGACACCACTTAAGAGGACTTAAAATAATGATAATAATTATAATAAAGCAATCTACAAAGTAACACTTGGAGGCATCATGCAGAAACCCGATTACTTTAGACTATATGGCAGCTCAGATTTGCTGGGTTTATCAGTGGACAAGTGCTGACTGCTTCGCTGCCAGTCCAACAAGGTGCCAAGGTGAGGAGCATTCCCAGACAGGACAACAGCTGTGTTTCCCACCCAGTGGCAGGAAACACTTCCAGGTCACAGTTTATACATCCAGAATTACACAAGGTTATGTGCTTGTAAAAGGTGCTGGGAAGTCCTGAAACATCCTTCTGTGATATCACCTGCTTCCTCTACCAAGTGGCAGATACTTGAGAGCAGCAGAGTGCCTGAGCTGTGGGGTTTCTTTTTTCTCTCTTTTTTTATTTTTTAAGAAAACCAAAAGCTGACTGCTAAAATGTTATTCTTAGCACAGGTGGACCAAAAAAATATAAAAAACCCCACATTACACTGTTGATATATAGATTGGCCCAAAAGAAAGAAAAAGCTCTATGCTATTGCCCCATAATGAGTTTTTCTTCACCTACAGTTTCAGCTTCCCAAGCGAGGTAGGGAGAAGGTGACCATGGGAAAAAGAGGTGGTGTTTCTAAAGGATTCCATGGTTTTAAGGTTATCCTAATCCTTCATATAAAGTTAAAGTGTTCTTTAAAGAAGCACTGCCTTTTCTTCACAACAACATTCAGAGTTTTGGTTTTTTGGTTGTTTTGGATGAGGGAATAAGGGAGAAAGAAAACAAGGATCCCAGAGATGAAATGCTGGCAGTTTTGACACATTTCGGAAGGAAAGCACAGTTATAAAAAGGAAGGAAATAATGTAGTGAATCTGCAACTAGAAGAGACAAAATAGAGAGTGCTGACATAGTTTGCACTGTGCCCATTCCAACAGCATTGAATTACACACCCTGTTCATGTGGAAACATACTGTCACACACAGCTGTCAGGAGAGGGAAAGCGGACACTTAGAAACCTGGAGTTTAATTTTGCAGGAACCAGTTAATACAGAAGCCTCCCACTGCCCCTCCCAGTACTGGACAGAATGTATTTTAAGGCATAGTTTAATATCCATTTCTCCCTAAAGCAATTTAAAGTTTAACAAGCCAAGATGTCAGACACAGAACACTCAACAGGTATTCTGACAGAGGTGAAAGCTCATTTATGTACAGTGAAATATCTACCTTCAAACAGGGGAGTCTCGAAAAAGAAAGAAAGAAAAATAACTGCAGACCCAGATTCTAAAAAAGCAAACATTACCAACACAAGGAATGTTCATTAGAGTCCAGTTCCCACTAGAGCTACTCAACAGGAGGACGTACAATGTGATTATGCTAAACAGCACTGATTGACTGTTCCCAGAGTGCCCCGGTAGGGGGAAGAACCTTGGGAGGCCAAACTCTGCAGTATCCTAGTGCAAACTGCCTCAGAGGAAAAGCCTGCAGTCAACAAGCCTTTACACCTATTGTTAGGCTCCACTAAGAGATGCAGTAGCCAGGTGTCACCTAACAACTTCAGGACACTCCTGTCAAGGTGATGGTCCTGTGTGGATTCTAATGCACATCCCCCATGAACAGTGTCCTGCACACATCCACCTGCCAGGCTACCGGCTTTCCCTCTTCCATGATTGAACCAGCTCACAACCACCAGAACCTCACATAGACAATCAGCATGATAAAAAACACAGCTACAGCTGCCAGCTTGGCATATGTGGAACGCATGTTCAGGTACTTCGCATCCTGGCGGTACTTCTTGGACAAACTGGACAAGTTGTTGGCCTTGGAATCAAGAGCTGTTAAAGGGAAAGAGGAGAGAAGTCAGTCAGGATTATCTGAATGTTCCCCAAATGTTACATTAAGTGTACAAGTTTCTCTGGAGTAGCTGAAGTGCAGTGGTTTCACACAGCAGCATGGCCTGTGCCTCCCTGAAGTGCTCCAGTGCTTGTCCTGCTGGGATGAGAGCCACCCAAGCTGGTGAGGTGCAGGTGTCTCTCCAAAAAAGCACCAGTACCTGCCAGATGCTTCAGAATCCAACTGATCCAACTGAAACACCCACCAGGTTCACTGCTTTTCTCAAGCCTTTCCCTCTAGGATGCTCTGCCCACCCAGCCGACCGAGGAGACAAAGAACTGTGTGCTAAACATTAGCCACTTCCAGTACCTGACAGTGCCTCTCCTCGCTGTAAGACCTCCTCGATGTTGGCCACCATAATCCTCTGCACATCTTGCAGCTCTGTGTTAATGGAGCCCAGGTTCCTCCTCGCCCGGCTATCAATGTAGAGCTTCTTGGTTTTCTGGATATAGGTATCTGGAAGAAGGCAGGGCTATCAGGGGGTGTCTCACTTAACACAGAGCAGCCTGGCTGCTGAAGGAGTGGGAGAATTGCTGAGAGAGCCAGAAGACTACATGCAAACATTCACTGGAGCAAGGCCAAGAGACTAAAAGCAGGAAATCTGAATCTAAGGACATATACCATTTCCCTACCACTTTTCTATTCCAAAACGCCCATGTCTCTAGTGCCAAGAAGAGTTGAACTGTCAACTCCATAGGACAAGCTGCAGAGAATCCCGTGGCTGCTGCTCCCCCCCAGCAAGAAGTTTCCTAACTAGCCACAGGGAGAGGGACCTCACCAAATTCAATGAAGGAATAGGGCCTGGAAACTGTTGGAACCTTCTTGCCATGCTGCTCATCAAACTCTGAGTGCAAGTCTTCTAGGTATGCAAAGGCCAGTTTCTTGGGGAATCCAGCTTCACACAGGACCAGGTAACACACTCCTTTCTCGATGATGTAGCTAAAAGAACAGCAGGCAGAACATTAATCAACCAATTCTGAACCTATCCTATCAAACACCACCCTGCATACCTTTATTCCTATGAGGCAATGAGAACTGGGTACAAGGACTTCCAGTTTTCTATGTCTGGACCAAGTGTAAACCTTTCTGCAAAACAATGGCTTATTTCTTCTTTAGCCAAAATAAATTTTCTTGTAGCCTCAAACCCAACACCCATGCCAACAGTCCTGGGCATTGACTTCAGTTGAATAAAAGCCAGCCTGAGAATACCACTAGCTTAACAAAATATCAGCAACAAACGTGTTATAATTTTGGAGTGCAAAAGGGAGAACACCTATGTCAGGAGGAGGGGGGCACAAGAAAGTTTGCCAGACTAGCAGACTAGAGGGGAAAGTGGCCAACATGTCTGTTACTGGCAGCACAGCCAAGTACCTGAGACCCACAAATGGGAAGCTGAGGCATTGAGATGAGGACACGCACAGGAATTTGGTCTTAGCATGCTAGGAGGCCACCCAGTGACTGCCAGCAGTCCCTTTCCATTTTGGAGGGCTGGGTATCCCCTTCCTCCACCAACACCAGCCTGTTGGTGGGGTGCTGCTAGGCACAGACATCACCTCAAAGGAAACTGGGGATGAGTACTGGTGCTAGATGGGTTCTGGTGACCTTATAGGCTTGCCAAGGGTAGGTGTGACTGTGGCACCAGTTCTTTGCAAGGTGAGCAGCTCCAAAGCACACAGTGACACCTGCTGCTGTATAATGCTGTGCAGTTTGCCCTGCAGCTGAGGGCACACAGGTCCTCTTCTCATCCCACCACCAACCTTGAGAATATTTAGGCTTCATTATGTCTGTCTGCTGCTGCACATTCCCAACTGAATTTTCCTCCTCACTTAGCCAATATAAAAATAAAGGCTACAATACTCCCATCAAAACCAAGAGGGTGGAGACAGTAAATAGCCCTGTAAACACTTTTGAATTATTATCTATATTCTTCAGAGTGGAAGGTGAATGCTACTTTTAGGTTACCTTCCTTTGACTTTCTACATAATGTCATTAAGCATTAGTCTAGTTAGCATAAAGATTAGCAGTGTATTAAAGAAATTATCCAGTCCTGAGGGCACTGTAGTAAAATAAGCAGCTTAAGAATTTGTTAATAGACACATTAGGCTTACAAAACAACTTCTTCCCACTCCCCACTCTTTTTCAGATACCCCAACAGGGCCATGTCCTCTGAACTGGCCATCCTCAACTTGCTCCTTTGCTCAGGAGTATCCATTTCTCCTGCGCCTGGGTGGCCTGTGTGTGAATCGTGGCAACCTTCAACCAACAACTGATTTACCCCAACCAGAAGTAAGAAACTCCGTAATCTGTTCCACAGCATGTCCCCATGTGCCCACGGCCTTTGTTCCTTTTCCTGTTCCTCAGTTTGGACTGCATCAGTGCTTAGACTAATCCTACACTACATCATCAAGCCTCTGTTTTTCCCTTACCCCTGGAGACCTGCTTGACACATTGCGGTGGCTACAGATCATCACGCGGAGCTTGACTTAGCCACTGCCATGACCAGCAAGCCTTGAACAGTCTTTTGAAATAAGGAAAACCAACGTCAGAAGGGAATTCTGGCAGCATTGCTGGAGCAGTAGTCTGTAGATGAGAGCAGCTGGTCTTGCCTGGAGCTCTTCAGCTGCATTTCCCGCTTGCTTCTCCCTGATGTGATATTCACTATGTTGGATTTAAAGTTGGTCTGTCAGCATCACAACGAGCCAGCTCACCTCACTCTGCCCGAGATTCAGACAATTTTGTCAACTTCAGACCAGAGTTCCTGCACAGCTGGGCTTCTCAGTTTTACACTTCGTGTGCACCTCCAAGTTTCAGCACAGCACCTGTCTGCATGTCCTCACACGAGGGGCAGACATGGCCATTTGCCGCGGTTAACTCTGCACATTGAGCACAGCCAGTAGGTTTCCTATAACTATCTTGGACATTCTGAGAGAAAAAAGCTTTAGCCTGGTAACAGTGGCAAAGGCCAAGGGTTCTTTTAAATGACAGGTAAGAGTCACTTCAGGCATTCATCAGGCAAAGGTCACCTGCTTATTGACAGCACAGCAAATGCCATCGGTGTTCCTGTATCTGCACAGCCTCCCCAGTGCTGCAGCTGAAAGGGTGACACAGCTTTTGGAGCTGAAGCCTGGGCATTGCATTTGAGAGAAATCACCTAGGTGGCCATAATTTAAGCATCATGTTTCAGCAAGGCTGGGCTCTGCTCTGAATTGATGAAGCTAAAGATGTTCAACACCACTTCAGCAAGTTCAGCAATACCCTTGGGCACACTGCTAACTCCCACCATGAAATGCTCTGTCCTGGTTTGTGCTGCCCTCAGCAGTCAGAGCTCTGATTTGGCAGAAAAAGATGGGTGTGCTGTGTTAACGAGCAGCGTGGTCATCAATCAGCGTTATTTTAGACTAAATCTCAAATTCCCCTGATACCTCCCCTTCCTGTACAGGAAGTTTTCTGACCTGAAAGTATTCTTTTCACACAGGTCCTGCTGTAATGTCCCACCTCTAAGGAGGCAGCAGTGAGTGCTCTGCAGCAGCAGCTGTCAATGGCCAGCAGAACCTGTCTAGGGATAAACTCAACCCAGAAGAAGAAACACTCCTGTCCCTGCCATTCTACTGGTCAGGTAACCTGGCTATTCCTTTGAGACAGCTGTCAAAACAGGGGCCTGCCCAAGCCCTCCCTCCTTGTCAGAACTGGTGACATTACAGCCACCATTAACAGGCTTTAATTTCCTGGGCAAGTGGTGCCACCTTCCCAGACATCACTCTGCTTGCATCATGGAAGTAACTCAAGATGGGATTTATTAGGATCTACACAGGCTCTTTCCCAAGGCTTCACTGCCAGTCAGAGCTACACCCATGCTGTGCCAAGGAAACACTTAAAAACAACAGAGTTTTAAAATTCTATGAAGTTTTAACTTGTAGAAAAAACAAGATGAAGAGTTGCACTTAGCAGTTAACTCTGGCAACAACATTCAAATCCAACAGGAGATAGGGATGGCCTGTCCAATCAGGGCCATTCTTTGACAACTGTAACTCCCTATCAAAGGCAACCAGAAGCCCAGGGAAAAGATTTTTAAAAATCTTGTCACAGTTACAATATGTAAGATAACCACAAGAAAAGTATCCCTCAAAACCTCATGGCTTTTGCCAAAGATTGCCCTTCCAAAAACCTCCTGTTCCCATCTTTTCATGTCACTGAATCTCTAAAGAAAGGGACAGGGCAGGAGATTTGCTAAAGGGCTCCTGTTATTTGAGCCAAGACCTAAAGCCAACCTTGCCCTGCATTCAAAGGCCACCGCCCCCTCACCCAGCCATAAACACACACCCAGTCATCCAGAATCACCTGGAAATTGAGGGGGATCCTGTTGCTGGTGGCATAGCAGAAGTGGTGCCAAGTGCAGGAATCTTGGCACATTCCTGCCAAAACTGCACAATCCTGCTTGGAGACCTCACCTAGCACCTGATCTTTGAGACTTCTAACAATTATTCCTGTCATGGCACAATTCTGATTCCTGACAGGATCTTGACTAAGTTCTCAAGTATTATTCTGCCAAGTAATGACATGTCACAGAAAGAAGCATTTCCTTTCTCACACACAAGCTTTCCTGCCTTTCAGTGACTGTCAATTTACCTCTGTTCATCTGCCTGCCCACCTCCCCTGCTATTGATTAAGCAATAAGAATGTCTGACCTGTACTCTCTGTAAACTTTTCTTATTTCATATCCAAGCTCCCTTGCAGGTGTACTGCTGGAGAATATGAAAAGTGCTTTTAAGTCGAGAGTTCCCAAACATTTTAGGAAATTAACACACTAACAAATCTACCAACAATAAGACTGATTCTATAAGATGAGAGAAGGATGTCTGCCAAATATAAAGACAATAATAATAAAAATATTCAGACATGCTCTGTGTGCTTCTCGTGCATGAAAAGCTGGGCTCTCACGGGGCAGAGAGAGGACAATCCTGTGCAGGAGGAGCTCACAGTGGTAGTGCCAGACTGGATTTACTGAGGATGTATCTCTTTAAAGACAAGATACAGGAGGTCCAGAAGACGCAGTGAAGGTATGACAGAAAGTGCAAACAAACAGAAAAACCTGAAAAGGAACAGCACCTGTATTGTCTTCAACAAAGGCAGAACTATGAACCTGGCTGAAAATCAAGTGCCAGACACCTGTGCCAACCAGTGACAACTCACACACTCTCCCCTTCTAGTGAGGCTGACAGGCCACCTCTTCCAGGCAATCTAGTTTCTAACAACCTCTCATCCTGACTCAGAAGAGCCCTCACCTGTTTCCACGGCAGAAGAGCCCGTATCCCCCACATCACCCCTCAGTACTCACTGGAAAGCCATGGCTCCTGCCTCCAGGGTGCATCTCGTCGGGGACTGCTCGTTCAGCTTGCGGAAGAGCTGCTTCGCCTGGCTCTGGTACTGCTGCAGGTCGCGGCCTGACTGAGAAGGCAGGGAGGGAAAAGAGTGGGCTGTTGGGGCGGTACCGGAAAAACACCGGAGAAGCTCCGGGGCTGCCGGGACCAGCCCAACAGCACCGGGCGGCTCTCCCCCTCCCACCCTCCCGCACCGGGATGGAAACACATGTGCCAGAGCCGCCCTGCTGTGACAAGAGACTGCGCGGGTCCCAGTGGATCGCCTCCCCCCGCTCCTCACCGACACACCAGCTCCTCCCTGCCCGCGCCCCGCCAGCCCCACCTGCTCGTCCTCTTGCATGGAGGCAGCAAGGGGGAGCCCGTCCGCCACGCGGGCGATCATCGTGAGGAGCACCATGGTAGCGCCCGTCGCCCGCCCTGCCACGGAGCCGCCCGGAAACTGCCACCGCCGCTTCCGGTCGGCCGCCGCCGCGCCACCGGCACTTCCGCCTGGGGGGGGAAGCGCGGCCGCATCGGGCGCGCCTGCGCCAATTCGAGGCCACGCCTCCTCCACGATG
>VZRN01002231.1:1594085-1676252 GCA_013397935.1 Dasyornis broadbenti
GCACAGAATCACTCCCTTAGAGCAGCCACGCCCCTCCACACGGACACGCCCCCTCCGCATTGACCACGCCCACTAACAGCACACGCCCCCATATGGACACGCCCCATAGACACCGCCCACAAACAGACCACGCCCCCGGCAGTAACCACACCTTTCGTCCCGNGGTGGGCGCGCGCCAGGCCGGCAGGCACAGCCATGGCGGCGGCGGCGGAGCGGGGCCGCCTCAGCTTCCCCAGCGGCACCGGGGCCCTGGGGCGGCCCGTGCCTATGAACCTCTTCGCCACCTGGGAGATCGACGGTTCCAGCCCCAGCTGCGTCCCCAGGTAACGTGCGGGCGAGGGCGCGGACCCCACCCCCTTCTTCCCCGGGGCTTCGCGGCTGCTTCCTCAGTTCTCTTTCCCATCACCTGTGCATTCCTTCCCGCAATTTCGGGGTCCCTTCCCACCCCTCACCACTACCGCAGTGACGGGCAGGCTCTTCCTGCCCCTTCAATGGGTTTTGGGATGGGTGGAGGTGCAGGGACCTCCGACCCTAAAAAGGGTGGGGGATACTGCCGTCTGTGTCAGCTGTGTGAGGGGGTCACCTTCACCATGAGTGTGCCCCCCGCCAAACCCCTAGCGTGGGATGTGTGCTGGTGGCAGGGTTTGGGGCTCCCCCCCGGGCCTCGCCATCCCCCGGGGGTGTTCTGTTAACGGCGCCTTTCCCTAGGAAATGCCTCGCAGGGATGGACTCGGGGTGGGCATCGCTTTCTCCAGTGCTGGTTTTTCCCCCTCTGCCCATCTCGTCTGTTTCCCCGCCTCTGGTGTGTGTAAACACGCGGCCGTGGTCATTGCCTACGATGTTTTTAGCCCGCATGGGAGGCATTCCTCTTAGTTTTTATAAATATTGCGCTTTTCAAGCCTGACTCAAAACTGAATGCCTATGAGGATTTAAACGTGCTGGAGACAAATTTTGAAGCGCTTCTCTTTCTCTTCTTTTTTTTTTTTTTTTATTTTTTTGTCTTGTTTTAAGCGAACAGAACGGGAACAGAGTCATCGGGCTGATTTGGCAGGAACGTAAAGCTTTGCAAGCTTTACAAACCCCCCAAATCCCTCTGTCTTCTGCGCCATCCAGATAGCACGTTGGACTTGGTGGCCATGCCCCTGTATTGCAGGGACGAGTAACTATCTCGGCATAAACACTGCCCACAGTCGTAGTGGTTTGACATCGTGGGCAGGAAGATAGAGGGGTAGAAGCAAACCTGAGTCCTGCAATTGCAGGTAATCTTGATTTATAACAGCTTATCTGTGCGAGCAGCGTCTCAGGCAGCAACTTTCTCAGCTTGTGTCTCATTCAGCCTTTGTTTTCTGCAACGGGAGATCTTGGAAAGGAACTGGCACCCGGGGGAACATGCCCCTCTTCAAGCAGTCCCTTTGCTGTGGAAGTTGTTGCCTGGATGGGAATAGCTGGAGAAGCAGTTGGTGCTTTTTCGTTTTTGCACTAGATAAGAAAGTGTCCTTGCTCCTGGCAGGGTTTTGGACATAAATGATCTTTAAGGTTTCTTCCAACCCAAACCATTCTGTGATTCTGAGGTTCCAGTGCGGCTGGCATTGTCCCTGCTGTGCAGAGGACACAGGGGATCTCATAGCATTGATCTGAAAACAATTCTCTCCATTCACCCTTTACTACAGGAAGGCAGTTGGGCTTCCATCTCATCCAGCCTTGTAACAGTGGCTGTTAAACAAATAAAAGCCCAAATGTCCGTTGCTGTCAAGGACTTTTCGTTCTGCATTATCATTTATGCTGATACTTGCAGATCTGCAAACGAGCTCACAACATAGCCTGCTTGTTTGCAAATCTGTAGATGACCAGAAAACGCAGTGTAAGGACACTGACCCTGCCTTGATGTGGTAGGGGGTGGGGTGCACAGGAGGGCAGTTAGGGTGGGTCCTGGGTGCTGAAATTGTGGTGGGCAGTAGACTGGAGGCAGCTGGTTGAGGTGCCTGGAAGAATCTGGGGAATACAAAGCACATGTGGATATCTGGGCAGGTGGGGCAGAACCGGGGTTTGAGGGGAAAGTGGAGTTGCTGAAGCAAGCCATAAAGCAAGGGATGATGAAAATGCTCAGATGCCCTGAGGCACTGATGGAAGAACTGGGGCATTTGGGACCTTCTGGGAACAAAGCTTTCGGTTGAGGACGTTTGTGTGTAGTGGTGGGTCCCTCTACTCTCAGCCCTGTTGTTGCCATCACCTTTGCTTGCTGTTCCTGGGTGCCCTTTTTCCCTAGAGCCCAGGGGAATAAGCAGACATCCAGTTGCCTCTGCTGCTGCCAGCCAAAGGAGCCTATCTTTCCACAGATGTGGAGTTTCCTTTTGGACATGGAGTGCCCCACATAGACTGAGCATGTGTGTGAGGGCTGTGTACAGACTGCAGCATGTGGCAGGTCTGCAGTTGTAGCTGTGGGTGCCAGGTGGGTTTTGTTAACCCAAAGTGAGGTCAGGAACAGCTGAAGTTGCAGATTCTGCGGAGGTGTTGGTCTGATGGCATGGTGAGGTGTATGCTGGGCAAACACCAAATTCTGTAGCAGTCTCCAGTCAATGCTGCTGTTTTGAATCATTTATCACCATGCTTTGCATTTCATTACAGGCTTTGCAATAGACCTTTGTGTCAGAGAAGGCAGGAGTTTGAAAATCTTTAAGTTATGCTGCTGCCCCTGCATTTTAAATTCATATTATAAGGATTTTTACTATGGCACAATGACATTTAAGAGTCTTTATTTTAAAGGGGCAGATACTGGCATGAAAACTTCTGCGTGGGAAACTATATCCCAAATGAGCTTGCTGTCCAAGCAGATGTCTGTTGGGACGTGAGAGGCGGATGTGGAGCAGAGTGGGCCTTGGTGTGTGGTCAAACACTGGAGCTGCCTTAGTCTCTTCTGAGACTTCCACTGCTTACGAGTTCCCTTCTGGGTTTCTGTTGTCAGGACAGGCTTTCCTAGCAGAGAAGAGGTTTGAACTTGGCACGAAGTCAGAAGATTCATGAAGAGGAGCGTGTATTTGGGGAGGCAATGTTTCTTCTTTCCCTTTTCTTTTTGGTTCAATAAATCTTACTCTGTTTCTAAGGTGTTTCTCCTACAGTAAGGTAGGTAGGAGAAAGCAGGCGTGGCTGGGGGGACGCAGTGCCTGGAGTAGTCTCTGCCTGCATGGATCTAAATTGTGTGGGTGGGTGTTAAGGTGGAGGGCGTCGTGTGGATGTGTGTATGCTTCCCAGATGATGGCTGAGAGCTGGACTGTGGGAGGGAGATCTCAAAAGCACTGCTCTTCAACACACTCTGGTGGGTGTTTTACTGAAAGTCCATTCAGCTTGGGTGGGGTGTCAGCAAAATCTGGAAGGGTGCCGTGGTGCATCCATGGAGTTTCCTTGTGTGAAAAGGCTGTGTCTAAACTTAAGGAAGAATAATAATGACGAGCAATGGTGTTCTGTAGTTGTGTGCTTGGCGTGAAACATGAGGTGAGGTGGTGTTTTACATTTGTTCTGGCCTCCCTTACTCTTCTGCCATCTGCAGAAATGATTTTCTGATTTATTCTTCAGCACATGTAACTCCTGGGAGCTTTGACTATAGTGCTTCTGAAATACAACTGCTTTCTTTTAGTCATCCCAGAAATGTGACTCAAAATGTCTCACTATCTGGGCGTATCCACTGCATACCAGAAGGGAGAGATGCCTACCTTCTCCTGCTGGGTCTTTCTTCTGTGCACTGAAAGACTTTCCTTTGAGGAAGGTTACATTACATAAAATTCCCCTACCACCTGTAAACACTGGGAGTGATTTTCTTGCTACATGGCAGCGAGAGAGTCGTCACCTTTTCCTCTCATTTTCCTCACACTAAGAAAGTGGAAGTAAGAATTGGTTTGTGAATTTTGGTGTTGGTTTTTTAACTTTCCAGTCTTTTGATGAATCTGTAGGTGTGAATGGCAGGATGCAGTGCTGTCCCACCTTGAAGGAGCCTCATGAGACGGCACCATGGGGAGGTTGTCCAGAGGAAGAGTCGTCTTGGGTGGAAAGGTTTTGTTGGAAGGGTCTGCTGGAGCAAGAGAAGGCAATAGCCAGTGTTCCCATTTGGCGTAGATTTTTTCAGGCTACTGCCTTAATTATCACAAACTTGTCAAAGTTTCTGCTAAGCTTTGAACTGTAAAGTGAAGTTTGGTGGATTGAGACCAGACTGGATGTGGAGCAGGTGTGACCCAGTGTCCGTTGGGGGTATGAAGGAAGAAGCCTGTGGAACAGACCTGTGAAATGACGGTGCTGGAGATCTGGTGTTGTTGACTGGGCACTGCCTAAGCGTTTCATATGTTGGCTCATCTCTGTAGCTTGCCTGCTGGGTGAGGAAACGTGAAGGGAATCCACACACATCCCCTGGGCTCCCAGGAGGTTGGTGGTGCAGGGATGTGACTACTCAGTGCTGTGGTATGGCCATGCAGCACTCGGACATTCACGCTAGCCCTGGTATGGACATCCCCTGGGGCAATGGAAACTGATGGGGGTGAGATTTCAGATTCATGACAGCTGAGTGGATCCTAACAGTTTGCTCATGCCCAAGGCTGTGTGCTCTTCTCTGTCTGCCAGCTCCCATCTTCTTCCACTGACCTATCTGTCTGTCTGCTTCCCATAGGCCAATGAGTTGCAGTGGTTTGCAGAGGGCTCTGTGAGCATGTAAAGGTGACAGCACCACAGATGTGTGACCAGGAGTGACACAGTGAGAATTGCTGGGGCACGGAGGCACTCCAGCAATCTGCAGGTTTGCACCCCTACATGGTAATTCCCTCTACTAGCAAAGTGTTGAGAGTCTTGTGACCTGTGTGAAGTCCACAGCTGACTCTTCTCCATGAGGATTTGGCACAAATTCACTCAGAAGTGAAACGCTTTGCCCGTTGGTGTGAAGGATGCATGCCTACACTGGGAATGGGAACTTCTCTTGGCCAGTGAGAGCATGTTCTGACCGGGCTTGAGCAATGGCAACTGTGCATCATATCGTCAGAGAAAGGTGACCAGTTTGCTAGAGTAATAGTTATGATCAGGTGATGCTACATAATTAAAAGCACTGATTAATTCAAGTAGGAAGAGATGTTAATTTAAACTTATCTTAACCTTCTATTCTGTGGGTATGCTAACATTTAGAAGAGGACTCTTGTTGGTTAGGATAACTGCTGGCACATTCATTGGGAGCTGACAATAGATTTTCAGTACATTTGGAACTAGGAAAATGCCTAATTACTCAGATGACTAGGTACGTTTCAGAAGTGCTTATTTGGAGCCTTTGTTTTGACTTTGTTTGAATAGCATGAAATGCCTAACATTTTACCTCAGAAGGAAATTGAATACAAATGAGGGCACAGGACAAGCTTTAAAAATATCACTAAGGTGATGCTGAATGTGTGAGATATATGAGGAAAAACATCCATAGCCGAGCAATGGAGATAAATTGCTTGGAGTTAAGTGGCCAGAGCCAACCCCTCTTGGAGCTAGATCTTATTTCTCCTTCATATTCTTTGGGGAAGAGGTCAAAACCAAGTGATCCCTAAGTGTTCCCAATGTAAATTCTATCGCAGCAGTTATTGTCACTTGTATGATACTGTTCAACGTAATTTGGATTCTTGTATTATTCAGTGGAAGAGCTCTGTGTGGAGGCTGAGTGGTTTGCTGGAGTCACACTTCCAGTTAGACCTATTTTAAGTCATCTTTTAAGGTGAAGCTTGTGCATGTCAACAACAGCTCTGAAACAGACCTTAAATTCTCAAAGCTGCTAGCCAAAGTCTCTGGATAGGATTTTGCATGGTTTTCACCTGGATGCTTTGTGCATGCCCAGTGCAGAAGGATGTTGGGAGTGGAAGGAATGGGCTCTTTTGAGAAGCCTCTTCCCTTGCCTTCCACCAAGTGAGGGTGCCCAAAAGACCTTCCCCTCATGTCCCCTGGCAGGTCTGGCCTGTGCTCCTGCAGCCCTGCTTGGCAGGAGGTGACCCTGCAGCTGCTTGTCCAGGAAATAAAACTCTTGTCGAATGGAGCCGTTGATGCTCCACCTTTCATCTGCTCTGAGCAGGCAGACAATTTCTGTGGCAAGCTTGTGGCTGTATCAAATTAGCTATGAAATGATTTGCATAATAGATTAATCAACCAGCAACAAAATATCCCTCTTTTCTGCCAAGAAAAGAAAAGCAACAACTCAGCTGTTACAAGAGGCCATTATGTTCCTTGCAATCCTTAATCTTTCTTTTTTCCAAGAGCGCTCCGTGTTTTGGCCTCACGCAGGAAGCTGGCCTGCTCACTGGCTTTATTTGCGTCACGTCTTGGCAGCTTTTTCCGATTCTTTTGGGCCAAATTTTGCCACCATTATGGTGACCTTCTAGGGAGGGTATTTCCTATGGAATTGGTGGCTGGCTGCCAGACGTCTCTATATTGCCAGGTCCTCTATTAGCCTTTGCCTTTCCATTGAAATTCCTCTGGGCCCCTCAAGCTCCTTCAGAATTGACCCATTTCCCTGGGAAGTTGGGGAGCAGGAGAATAAGGGGGTGCGAGTCACCTCAGCATGTAACTGTGAGTGGGCAGGAACTGGTCCCTGTGTTTTATTTTTCCTGTGTTTCTACCTCCCTATAAGCCAGCAGTATGAGTTTCCTGAGCTGTATGGTCCTCCTGCAGCTCCAGATGTGACATCTGTGTGTCCTTGCTTGGCTGAAGGATGCCCAATCAGTGCTGGGGGTGTTTCAGTCCGAATGGATCCTATCGTGAAGATAATAAGAAGCTTAACTGGCTAATTGAATGTGATAGCGTGAAGCTTCTCTCATGGTGAGGTTTAATTGGATTATGATACTGTACAGTGATGTGGAGGCTTGCAGGGCGTGCAGCCAGCTTCACAAGGAGAGAGTGAATCCTTGCTAATCACTCATTTATTTAAAATAATGAATTGCCTAGAGAGCTTTGATGGGTGTGCTGTGCTTGTTGCAGCCAGTGTTCCTGGAGAAAGGATCCCTCAAAAACAAGGGGACCCACACATATAGACCCTGTCCTTGGGTTGGCGCAGCTGTAGTGGAGGGCCTCCAGGTGAGGAGGAGATGAGCTCCTTTTGTTTGGATAAACATGCATGGGCTCTCTTATTGCGTACTGGAGTCTGGAACATGTGTCCTCCTCTAGAACCACTTCAGCCTTTCCCGCAGCTCTTTATGTGGCTGTATCGCTTGTCACAAGCTGTGCCTTTCTTTTGAGGTAGCCTACTTGTTCCTTCTTGTCTAGCAGCTGTGAGTCTGCAGGCCACACTGCCTTCCAGCGCAGTTACTTGCAGGGCAATAACTATTTTTGATCAGGAGCTTAAATACCTCCCCTGCCCAAGTGGGAAAGCAGTCTAATTTTTAAAGTGTGCAGCAAAAGTAAAACTGAGAGCCTCACCTGGCTTGGGGTATGTGTGGCAGCACTTGTGTTTTGGATGCAGCTCCTGGGGGCTGTGGGCTTTGTAGAAGTCAGTGACTGAGCTGTTGTTTCTGGGAGTTTTTGCACTGAAAGTAAGAGTGTTTGGTTTACTGATATTTCAAAAGGGTTTGAAATGTGCATGGTTGCTCAGATCTGATTTCAGAAGAGTTGTCAAGGAAAATAGCATTTGTTCTCCTGTAAGCAGATGGATTAGCATAAAATACCGGCTTTGATGTTGTGTGAATTGTGCTCCTCATCCATAGCCTTTGTACTGGTCTGGAGAGTTAACTGTTTGTCTCTTCAGTGTTTGAACGGGCTGGGAAATGCCCCCAAGGATGGTGTGTGTCATTTGGGCAGGGAACAGCACCTGGGTGCTGCGAGGTTTTCTTTAACTGCTTCTGTTTCTTGCTGTAGCTCATCCAAATAATTAAGTAAATGTGATCACTTTGCTGTTGCTGGGAAATGGCAGTTTAGCCAATTTTCCCCAGTGCTCTAATATGTGGGACCTCCCTCCCCGAGCCCTAGTTTGGTCCAATAATAACCCAACTTCCCTCTCCTGCTTGTTTGCCTTTTTGGCAATCAGGTGCCCTGGAGCCTGTAGGAAAAAAGTGAAAGGGAATAGCCAAGGGGGAATGCTGGTGTTTAACCAAAACCTACATAGCTTGCAGGTACTTCTAGACCTCAGGGAGGTAGTTGATTTTGTTCTAAAAAGATGAAAAACAGCAAACGTGGTGATCCAGGGTGACTTTTTTTATTAGTGTGTGTTGCTGGGGAGAGGTGGAGGTTTTAAGGTGTGAGGCTGTGAAGAAGCAGGGCATGAAGTGTATGCCTGTGTGCGCAGAGTGAAGTAAAACATGTTCACTGCTCAACAAAGCACTGTATTTTGCTGTTTAAAATCTTTTGAAGAACGACACTGTCTGCTTTCTCCAGATCCCTTTGCTCTATTGAGTTCAATTGCTCAAAAATCTTTCCCTGCTCTTTTTATTTTTCTACAATGCCATTACTGTGCAAGGGCTTGGAGGTGCTCCTCACTGCTGGTAAGTAAATATCATGTGCAGGAGAGAGATTTCTAAAGGGATATTTACCTCTGCAGGAAAACACATGGAGGGCTGCAAATGGAGACAGAAAAACCATGGAGCTCATAATGCAGTTCTGGCCTGTGTTTCAGGAGTTTCTAGTGCAGGGCTCTTATTTATGGCCAAAACGAGCTGCAGTTTGCACATGCACTTGTCTGGTACGTGTTTCCCAACAGGCACCAGGCCAGATCTAGATATAGTGCAGAGAATAACCCCCATCGGGAGATTCTTAGGAAGCCTTATCTATATATAGTCCATATGAGTCTGTATCCCCTTTCTGCTGAGAGGACAGTCTGCCCAGGGAATGTGGTTAATGTGGATACACCCCAGCTTCCGAGAACCAGGCAAAGATCCACGAGTATCACGTCTGTGCATCCTGTGAGCTATCCTGTGCATGTCCTGGCTCCTTCTGCACTGGGTGGCAGTGGGGAATTCTGTGCTGAGGCTCCCAGCTGTGCTACCCCATGCCATGACTGTGCTGTAGTGGCAGGCTGGTGACACTGGCCAGCTAGGCTTGTCCTCTATGGGAGCACGAAGCAGCCATCAGCCAGAGGGAACAGCTGCAGTGACTGGGCACATGATTTGTGCAAAGCTGATGGTGCCTGTGCCTTCAGAGCACGTTGGTCTGTTGGGTGCTCTCATTAAAGCGATGAGATCGTAGCTTGGCAGTAACTTGTTGTGAAAAAGCTTATGTAGGATTTTCATGCCAGCGCAGTTCCCTTTCTTGCAGCTGCTTACCCGGGTGTTCTGTCAGATGAACCTGCACAGACATTCTGCTGCTTTGGGAATGAGAAACAATTTGCAGTGCTCAGCCCACCTGCAAAAACCCATAACAAACAAACCATGAGCAGGTGTCTTAGATCAGAAGTGGGAACACACAGTGAAGTGTACAAGGCTGCCCTTTCACACAGCAGTGTGGCCTCCCATTAATTTATGTATGGGTGCAGTTTCACAGTAAGGGTATCTGGAGCCATTCCCAGCCAGCCTTCCTTTCCATTTAGTACATTACTTTTTCCTGCTGGTGCACCACCGTATTTCGTAGCTGTCCTGACAGCTGCTCAGTGCCAGCCGTGGAGGAGCACAGCTTTCTTTCTACTGCAGAGAGTTTGCTGCCCACTTAGCAGTTCTGCAGTACATCCTGAAATCACAGAAGTGAGAGTCTGGGGAGCTTTGTACCAGCTTGAAATGTCAGTCTGTGAACAGCTCGTAAGGTTCTGTTGGACCAGCTGGAGCATGGCTTCTCTTTGGATGCATTTGGCTTTTGGATTGTGGGCCTAGGTCTTCAGAAAGCAACTCCGTTTTCTATGCTGGAGACACTGATTCCTTTCTCTTTTAGGGAGCTGGTCTGGTGGTGTAACTTCCATGAAAGTCATAGGGAGGACATCTCCTCACACACGATTTTACAAATATAGCAGGATCATTTAAGGTCGCTCAGTCTTGAGTTTCTTCAGGGATTGCACACTTCAGCTGAAGGCTGTGCTGTAGCTTGATTTGACTGCCTCTTGGAGGGGCTGTGCTGAAAATGTGTGTCTGTATTATGGGATCTAATCTCACTACAGTCCTGCAAACTTCCCAGCTCCTCAGATATGTGTGCAGTCTTCACCTGGTTGTGTGTGTCCTGATTTCAGTGCTGCCCCAACTGTGTGATCGTGGTGACTTGTAATGGAGACAGGGATGTTGCTGTTCTCAGCAGAGCAATTGTAGTGCCTTTCTCCCACCTGTGGGCAGCCACATGAGAGCTGTCTTCTTGCTATTGCTTCTGTGAATGGGGTATTTGGGAGTGTAAGACACAAGCCTTTACCAGCTCTGTCAGTTACAGCAAGGCTCCAGCAGCTCACTCACTGAAGAGCTCACTCGGATGCGTACAGAGCTTTTGTACTGTCCTGACACCCTCCAGGTAAGGTTAGAGGTGGCTTTTACCTGCTCCACTGAGGCTGATGTGTCTGGTGACTTTTTGTAAACCACCCACTTTGGCTGCTGCTTGCCAGCACCTTCTGCCTTGTGCCAGTGCAAGCATTTGAGAGTTCACATGGTAAAGTCGTCATCAGGTGGAGGTTTATTGTGGGGCAGAGGTGAGGAAGTGAGTTGTGTTCAGTTAGATCAGTTCTCTGCTGTGCTTTGCTTGATGGTCTGAATGGTTGTGCGGGTAGAGTCTGCAGATGAGGATGAGCAAGTAAGCCACTTAACCTAGCACTGCACCACGTTTCTAATTTAGTGGAGTTTCTCTTTGGGCCAAGGAAATGACTTTGAATGACTGTGGGAGGAGGAGTCCACCCTCTTGTTTAGAGGCTGGTATTTTAGTTCTGTGCTATAAAACCTTGGGTGGTCCACAGGCTTGTGTGTGTTCTCCAGAGAACTGCTGTAGCTGGATTTGCCAGAGCTGTTGAGCTGCTGTTGTCAGAGCTGCAGAGCGGGCCAGGGTGAAGAGATGTTGGAGTGGAGGTGGTCTTTCCTTTTTTTTTTTTCGGCTACAAGGAGAGGTCTCTGGTGGGAAGAAGGTTTTGGGAGCTGAGCTCTTTGCAATGAGGTTGTCAAACAGACACTTTCTAATTCGAGTAATTGACAGTGTAACCAAAGCTACTGGAGATTGCTGGGGATGTAACTGAATCTTTCACACCGATTCTTATGCAAATTTAAACACGTGCTCCTGGCTTCTAATAGGACACCTACAAATACAACCGGTGCCATTCAGAAATTGGCATCCGTGCGCTGGGTCTTTAATTGCTTGTGGCTTTAGAGTAAGAGTGAGACTTGCAGAGCCGCATCTGTAGCGGTTTCTCAGTGCTGCCCTTACTGTATACATGAAATTTCCCTGTAGATTTTGCCTAAGTCACCTGTGGAGGTTTTGGCACATGGTTTAGTGTGTTTGTTGTTGACACTGCCCATTGCCATACTGCTCTAGCTTAGGAGCAAATGAGCCTGAACATTTTAGTGCTCTTTTCCTTGCTGATGTGTTGGGGCTCATTAGAGGTAAATTAAATCACCTTGAGGTCTGCAGAAAATAATTTGGTGTATTTAACACTGAGTGCAAATCATCTTAAGTTTCTATCCAGTAAATCTTTAACTATGAGTTGATGAGCCTATTTAAAAAGTACTATTTTGGGGCTCTTGGGGAAGATGGGTGTCTGCAACTTCTGGTGCAGTTTCAAATTCAGGCTTGTTTTTTTCTTTTATGCATGTGCCATGTGGTAATGGAGCAGTTGGTCAAAACCATGTGGACTTAATTTCTTTAAAGTACAAACAGCCTAGAAATGTTTGTTTATGTACAAAATAATCTGCCAGTAACAGTAAGCATTTCCATGTTTCTGCAAGAAATGAAGGTAATTATGTAATCAGCAAAGATTCGTATGGCTTGTCTTCCATCTGGCGTTAGTTAAATTGCTGTTTTCATCTGCATGACCTTTCAGGGTGGGGAGAAATTATGAAAGTGGAAAACATGGCTGAAAAAGACCTTCCTAGGACATCTAGCCCATGTAAAGGCTGGAACAGGTCCACTGAACAGCCCCTGACAGCTGCTGAGGGGAGCAACTCTTTCCCCTCTGCCATGGTCCAAGTTACTTGGTAGCCATATCCATTGCATGGGTTTTTAAATGGGTGGTTTTACTTGACTGAGGAGTTGCCTGTCCTGTATTCAGTTCTTCCCCATTGCATAAATGTATGGGCAGACTAACTAGATTAACTACAGCAGGAAGAGCTTCCTTCTTAAAAGAAAGCTATTGTTAGAGCATCACTTATTATAAATCTATAGCACTTCTAATCCCGCTCGCCTCCTATTTCCGCTCCTCCATCCGCCTGCAGGTTTACAGTTTGCAGGGTCTGCTCTGAGTTTCTTGAGGCTCTACTGCAGCCTTTCCTCTGTGATCTCTTCCTCTCAGATGGGTAGTTTTCAGCATCAAAAGGATCCTTCCAAAATGACCTCTTCAATGAAAATATACCTGCATGCTTTCTAAGTGGTAGAAAGATGATATGCTGCTTTCCTGATCAAGTTGCACCCACTGCCTCAAAATGAAGGATTTGCAAGGAAAGCTGAGAACTGCAAGCACTGGATCATATATATTTCATGTTGCTTGTGGCTTGCTAGGGGCTGAACTCTCTTTTATTTGCTCTTCTACCTCTTTCCTCTGCTATGCCTGAGAGTGTGCCAGAATTTAAGGTGCTCCGATTTCTTTCAGGCTGGAAGGATCTGTATCTTCTTTCTGCCAGGATTCTGCTTTATTTTGCTTAATGGAGATGAAGACCATTAGTGTAGGCTTTGTCCTTGCTTCACGAATAGACTTTGAGTGTTTCTAGGTACTCGGATAAGCTTTGCCTGTTCATGTTCAGTCCCAGTGAGGATCTGAGACAGCCACTTGCAGATACCAAAGCAAATCAGAGGATTTTTTTTCCTCCCAACATGTAGCATTCAGCAGCTCAAGTGGAAAGGTGTTCACTGCAACAAAACTTTGGTGGCTTCTTGCCTTTGGCCCATGGGGATGTGCCTGAGGATCAGAAGCTTGGCCAGTGCTTCGTTCAAGCAAGCACATGGAGCTTTTTCCAGGGAGAAGGGATTTCAGAGATTGACTTTTCTTAGTTCAGCCTTTGGTCAGCATGCTCCTATTTTTCAGCCACCTAAATGGCAGGTCCTGCTTGGTGTCTTTAAAAAAGCATTTATAATAAGGTTTTATTGTTCATTCAATTGTTTCCTTGTTCCAGGGTCGTAACCTAAACGTCTGAGTGGCTCTTTGTGTTCCTGCTGCACTTGCATTCAAGGCCAGCTTTGGCTACTGGTCCATTGCTGTGCATTTGTGGAGTGCAAAGTGCTCAGCTCTGCTCACACGTTCTGATGGTGCTGCATTTGGAACATGCATCTGCCTTGTCTGGGTTTGCATGCTTAGGTTTGCTTGGCACCATTGTTTTCTAGGTTCCAGTAGCCTCATTCCTTGTGTTTCCACTTTTGCACAGCACTTTGTGATCAAGAGGATCTCTGGATCGAAAAACTAGTTACATTCAGGTGACTGAGTACAGGATTTGGTCCTGAGCTGGGTTGTGGGTAGGTTTTGCCTGATCCCACCAATGTCCCAACCATGTGCTGCCTCAAGTATTCTGTGGTATTCACTGCTGCCCTGGCCTCTCTCAGCATTGCCACAGGCCACTGTTGTGGCTCTGAACCCTGAAAGCAGTGCAGAATGGACAGTAAAACTGCCTAGTGAACACTGGTGAAGTTGTATGGTTCTTCGCACGTGTTCAGGGGAGGCAGGGAAGGGTGCTTTGTATCTTGTGTACTTTTATCTTAAGTAAACAACTCTTGTCAGTAGAGCAAACAGGACTCTTGCTTTGCCAGGCAGTGTGCTGGTGCTTGTGTGAGGCTGCCACCATGGTGAGCTCTCAAAGGTAGCTCTTGGTTTTGCACAACTCTAAGATTATTTCACTCTTCTTTGCATCCACTAGGTTGTTGTATTTCTCTCTGGTGGTGGTTGGATTTGCTGATGGTTTGTATTTTAGCTGGGAAAAATGCCCCTTGTTGGAATTCTGGTATGTCGGTATACAGTAAAAAATGTTGAGTGGGCTGGGAATAGCTTCCAGCAAAGCTGTATCAGTTTCTTGGAACTCTTTTGTTTGGTAAAAATTCCTTTCTTTTCTCTCCCCCTTCACATCCCCCTGACAGCCCACCTCTTTTCTTCAAGGGCTTGCTGAGGTATAATTCACAATTGTGTGATTGAAGTGAAATATGCACAGCTGCAAATGCATTTTTAAATGATGCTTCATCATTAAAACATCTCTCTGAACAGGTTGGCAGTTTCAGTAGCCATCAGAGTGCAGTAACAAAGAGAATTTTATTGAAAACACTTGACTTTGATTTTTATCAAGCTCTGAGAATATGTTGACCACTTGCTACTTTTGAGTGCAGACAGGAAGTATCTGATACAGAGGATATCTACACTAGGGAAATACATTAGATGTGTCCCTGAGAAAAGGGGACATAGCTGAGTTTTCCTTTGCTCTCCCCACATTGTTTTGTGGAAATCATATGACAGCTGCAGTACAATGAAGGACAAAAGTTAGAAAAAAGTTTTCTTGCCATTTGAAACATCATTTCCAGTCTTGTGTGCTGCAGCTTTCCTCTGCCTTCCCACTGAATGGAGAATTTTTGCAACTCTCCTCCGTCAGATGCTTTTGTGATTCCTTGCTTTTCCTGGTGTGTGACAAAGCCCAGCTGGTGGAAGCTGCAGGCATGCAGTATCCTGTTACAATCACAATGGCCCAGTGCTGCCAGGATTTGGTATGGGGCTGCCTGAATCTCAGCCATACCAAGATCCAACGTCTGTTTATCGATAAGTGAAAATGAGTTATCAATATCTAGGACATCTCAGAAGGCTTGAATCAGTTTAGTGGCAGAATTTGGTGTAGTTTAATATAAACAGTTCTCTAATCTCTGGAAATTCGACATTCCATCTTGTCTCCCACAGTTCCTGACTCTTGAACAGTGAATTGAGGCTCCTTCTCTAGCTTTTGTTTCTCTGTTCTCTGTCCTCTGCCAGCAGACTGCTACTGCTCCTGCTAAGTCTCTGGGGCCTATCTTGATTCCAAAATTATCACCACGTTTTCCAAGCTGTTGCATGAATAACTTCGGGCTTTTCTCCTGTGAGTGAATTCACTCTCCACCAGCTCTTCAAGAGGATCTGTTTTGAGTGAAAGCTAATCTGTGTTTGAGGTGCTACATCTGCCCTGAGGATCGCACTAAATATCAATCATAGTGGGGTCATCTGTGCCTGCAGTGTTCTTGCTGATTCAGGTGTGAAAATAGAATGGCTTAGTAAGTTGTAGTTACATGAACATTTATGTATGATTACTTAACATACATAACACACAATCTCTTAGTGAAACAGTTCTGCCACTGCCTTGGCTCCATCGTTTCCCTTGAGCCTGTTTCAAGGTGCTGGCTGTGAGCAAACCTTTGCTTCACAGTGATGGAATCATGAGATCAAAATAAACACCCTGGAAGTGGTAGAAGATCTACATTGGTACTCTGGAGAGCTTGGGCTCACCAGAATTGTGCTGGAAACATATAATGCACATAAATATAGTTATTGTATGATTAGCCATAGGCCCTGATGCAGAGATTGATGTGCTTGGTATTAGCTGTAGTCTTGTGAAAATCAGAGGTTGAGTGTGGTCCTCTGAGTGAGGACAGCATAAAATTAAGGATAAATCCCATCCTGGTATTGTGGTACTTGGCCTTGTCTCATCCCCACTGATGATCCTCAGCTATTTCTGTGACAGAAATACTCTTTGACAGCTTGAGTATGTGTACCTAGTTTCAGACATGCCATGCCTCATCCATGAGCAGGAGCACTGACCACAAAATGCTGCTGATATCTATTCCTTGCTCTTAGCATCACTGTCATGTTAGTGTTAGCTGATTGCATCAGCAAAGGCATTAAAGAGAATGTTTTCAGGGAGCTGATACCAGTCTGGCTGTGGAGTTTGGTCTTCATGAATGACCTGGTGGTGTGATCTTGTTCACAAATGGAGTAAAAATCTTTTTCCTGGATAGGCTCCTTGGTAATAGCTCTCAGCAGTGGACCTTAATATCCTGCTGGGGAAGAGCAGCCTCTCATTCAAACTCTGCTTATTCATGCCTCATTTACCTTGGGCTGCTTATTTTGTAGAGCATCTACGGTTTATCTTGATAAACCTTATTTTGTAGAGCATCTACAGTTTATCTTGATAAACCTAGATTCAGTGGGAACTCATAGGCATGATGAAAGGTTTTGGGGACTGAATGGATGAGTATTGTTATAGATTACTTTTTGTTTTATTGCTTGTATTCAACATTTAAAAAGTCCAGCAGGAGTCTGGAACAAGTTCTGAGCATCTTGGAGCACCCTGTGTCTGTCAAAGCTCACTGTTTTGCTGGCTTACACAGGTCACACTGATATTTTAATAAATATTACTGGCAAATTGAACTAGCAAGTTCAGGCACTTGGTGTGCTTTGCTGCTCCCTTATTGCTGCTTTCACGAATGAAATATCACCAGCAATGATGCTGAAGAACTGTAATCTCTAAATAATATTGAATCTCTGCTTGCCAGCTCAACTTTCCACAGCTGCTGAAGAGGTTAAGAGTATTAAGGAAATGCAGATGTTTTTCTGGAGCAAACCACTGTATTCTACCTGCCACTGCACATGTTTGGCACTGGGATTCTTCTGTACTCCTTTAGTAAAAATTGTGGTTACTTTTTTTCTGTGATAGACTTAAAGGTGATGTTAGCTTTCAGGAAAGAGGGTAAGCAAAGTCTGAGTTGCCAGATTTTCTCCTTTTTTTCATGAGAAATGCAGAGAAATCTCAGTCACAAGGGGTTTTTACAGAGAAGAAAATAAATAGAAAACCGTGCACTGAGTTATTTCCAAACAAGTGCTTTCTTTTTCAGTAGTGATTCTTTAAACTAGAGCATACAGAGTATATTTAGATGTAAAGAGACATACTGTGGGGGAAGGCATTTTTCAAGTTTTGTTGAGAGACATTTTGAGATCACCTGGAGACTGGGATTTTCCCTAAACAAAGCTGCTCTTATTGAGAGGGGATCAGAAGTGCTCTGAAAACCCGAACTGTTCACAAACCTCTCTGTAAGGTCTTGAAGTACCTGTCCTGGCTGTCCCCCGGCCCATAAGGTTGGCCTGGTGATGGAAGTGCCTTCCCACTCAGGTATCTCCTCAAGGCTGGGGAGGGTGTTTCATGCAGTCTTTGCCAATGCAAAATCTGCTGCTGCTTCAGTGTGAGGTCACCTCCACGGGTCAGCTTCAAAGACTACAAGAGATCTCAGTTTCTGTTCATTAGTGCACTTCTGCTGGCTTCTGCCATTTTCAGGGCTGTAGTTGGAGAGCTCATGTTATGCTTGGCAGCAGGCTGGACACTGCACTCTCTGTAAGCCTTTTCAGTCCAGTTCAGCTGGTTTTGGAATTTAAAATACTGCTTCTGGTTACTGCTGAAGTTCCATCCCTGGCAGTAGTGCTGGTAGTTTCACTTCAGCCATCTCATTCTTACATCAGCTGGGGTAATGCATTCAGCTATTTGGCTTTTAGAATCTCACTAGATCCCTTGTTTCTGTTCTCTGGTGATTTCCTTCCTAGCTTATCTGTGCTCTTCTGAGCACTCCAGCAGACATTGTGCAAATGAGCAAGTGCTGCCCAGAATATTTGATTGAAGAAATGCAAGGGATATGTGCTGGAGCACAATGCAGCTTCAATCAGAGGCATTTCATTGCAAGGAGTGCTTGGGACATTTTCAAACCTTTTTTGACCACTGTTAATATTGGTAAGCTCCTCTCAGTTTGCCCCTTCATTTCTGGGGAGACAAATCTGCAAGGGACAGTACCTTTCAGCTGTTTTACCCTCAATGTTTTGTTGCAGTTTGAGGGATGTTCATCAATACTTCCAGCAAGTTTATTGCTGAATAGAGTTCCCCAGCTTTGGTGCCAGGATTCAGAGTTCTTTGTGAATTATATTTAGTGCTGATGAAGGCTACTTTGTCAGCTGTGTGTCGTTGCCTTGTGAAAACCAGCGCTGTTCAAATAAATGCTTGTGGGAAAGAACCACCTTCCTTTTATAACTGTTTCAATGTGTTTGACTTGGGAACATCCTTTGAGCTGTGGCCAGAGAGCAAATGGGTTTCCAGCATTGCAGTCCCATGGTGAAATCACCTGTGCACGGGTTATCTAGAGCTGTGGGGCTCGGAGGTCAGAGCACACAGCTGAGGTGCTGTGAGCATTACACAGAGTAGGACAGCTGTAGAAACTGTTTTTTGTGGAGCTGGTGTTTCTCCTAACCTTCCTTCTGACGTGCTGTTGAATATATTGGGGGTTAGAGTTTCAGTTTTCCTTTTTCTGCCTCCTTCCCTGTAGTTCAAGCTGTTAGTTCTGTATTTTTGCATGCTGGAGAGAAATCATACTTTGGGGTGCTAAATAGTTATTCTGTATTTGAGGCACAATGAGAATTGTGCAAAACAATTATGTTTCAAACTTAGGTAACCAATTTTGATATTTCTTTGATTGTCATACCATTCATCTCTGGAGTCAGGGAAGAAGGGAGCTGGCATTAAACATGGGGCAATGAAAGGAACAGTGCAGACCATTGGCTCTGAGAGGTGTTAGGGTGGCAGGCTGCACATGCCTGTCAGGAAGAAGGCCAGAATGGCAGGCTTGGACAGACTTGCTGCAATGGAAATGGTATTGGGATCTGTGAAATGTTCTAGCCTGAAAGCAAGCCTGCCAGCAACATGCTTTGCATATTTGATTGCTGTGCTGGCTAATACCAAACGTACCATCAAAGTTCACAATGTTTTTCACTGCTGCTAGCTGCTCTGCCTTTACTTTAACAAGAACACTGAGTTCTCAGTAATAAAGCAAACAGCATTTTGGAGTCTAAATTATGCCTGTGTGGTTCTCCCAGCTTGTATATGTTGGGCCACATGGTAAACTTCACAAACAAAACCCTCTTCACTGGTATCACTTCACTGCATCACTTGATGCAGCTGGTTTAAATCAAGGTTATAGAAAGTGGTTAGGAATGGGCCACCTGCCCTGGTTTTGCTGCTGCGTTGTGTCCAGATGGGTCAGCAAGGCAAAAGGAAGCTCAAAACCAAACATAAAACTCACCCCAAAATTCATTTTGAAAAGCTCCTACAACAGTTTTCAAACAGTCTGGTTTTTTGGAATGGTATAATGGGGTTGTCTTCCAAAAAAGCACCAAGTCTTAAGAATTACATGGCATCAGGATCTTCGCTTTGAGTGGGAGGGCCGTGTGCCTGATTTGCTAGTGAACTAGGAATTGTTCTTGGATGGCTGAGTGAGAAGTAATTTGATGTGACCCATGGTGTGAGCCAGTCTGGTCTCTGGGGTGACAGGCTGTTCAGCTCGCCTCTGTGTCAGGTGATGTCGTGGGAGCTGTTCGAAGTAGTGAGAAATGAGGCAGAGAGATGGCACACTGTTCATGCCCTGAGAGCAAGTTCAGCTTCGGGTACGCCAAGAAGCCATCTGTTTTTCCTTGACTGCTTTCCTAGCTGGAGGCTTCCTAGTCCTGATTTCTTATGCTGAAGAGATCACAGTGATGGGTAACCCAAGCAGAACTGAGCCTTCCTTACCAGCTCTTTCGACGTGGGCCTGAAGTCCAGGCTCCTCTTGGCATAGTTTTTTCCTCTTGATGGCTGATTTACAGACAAAAGGCTCAGAAAATTTGAGGCCTTATCTCTAAAGATTTACAGGTGTTGGGATCAGTGTGCTGTGGCTGGGACTGTGCTGTCTCCCCAGGGTACCAGGTGGGGAACAGGAGTGTGCAGAGCACAGCAGGGTCTTTCTGCAGGCTGTTAAGCAATGGGAACAAAAAGCAGAATAGCACCAGGCATTTTCAAAGTAGTTGAGTGCAAGAGTACTTGGAGACCTGTGCTTGCTGCTGTCGAAAGGAAAATACTAAATACTAAACAGGTCTCATTGGTGCAGGACTTCCCTCTGAATCTGCTTGCACTCCATCCCTTCGCTGAGCTGGGGAGGGGAGCTGCTGGGGCAGTGGCTGTTTGGAGAACAGCATTCTTGACGAAGTAGTGAAGGAGGATTCGCCATCAGACTGCTCCAGAGGGAGCGAGCAGGAACAAGCAATCTGTCGGAGGAGCTGGTCTCATTTGTTGCGTGGATGCGGAGAAGTTGGTGATGTGTGGGCTGTGACAGCCCCAGTTGCTGTGGAGATGTTACAGCTCCCAGCCTGCTGCTGCTGCTGTGTTTGGGAATGCCGTGCTCAGGATTGAGGTGTGGATGCGGTGGAGGAGAGGACAGGGAAGAAAGTGAGAGTTATCCGGGCAAGGCACGTGCTGGACAAAACATGTGCCCTGAGGCACTTTCTTTAACCCTTTCATCTCGCTGACGGTGCCTGTAACAGAGCTGGCTGCCACAGGGAGGATTTCCTTGGGTGTGTGCTGGAAGCCTGGGTGCTGGCTTTGTTCTTGCAGCTGGCTGCATCGCTCAGCTTGGGAGGGGGATGCTGCTACAAACCAGGGCAGATGTGCTGCTCCGTGCTTTGAGACAAATTGGGCATAGCAGGAAGCCTTTAGTTCTGGTGGTCCTTCTCATCTGCTGGTGACTTCATGCAGCTCCTGCTAGTCCTGGAGGGCTCAGGGGCAGATGGGAATGGCTCCTGGCAGGCAGGGAGTGTTCCTGTAGCATGCCTGGAATAGTCAATCCTGATGATCAGCCTGCTGTGTGACAGGCACTGCTGTCTGGGGCAGGGGCCAGCCAGAAGGCAGGTTGCATAAGGAAGGCATGCAAGGGTGAGCCAGGGAGTGAGGGCTGCTGGATTTGTTCCAGCTGTGAAGGTCTTTCCTCTTCATCCCCCACCCCCTGAATTGTTTTTTTGCATTCTTCCTCCCTGTGTCTTTTTAGTTTAGGGCGTGATTCATTTGCTCATTTGTGTATTTGTTTCTTTGTCAACAGGTGAGGCGTGTGGTGGGAGCTGCCCTCCACCTTGGCTGGTGCATGTAAACTTAGTGGGCTGTGTCTTTGCTTTGTTGCTGACTAGCTGAGAAATGAAGCCCTAGCTACAGAAATGGCTTGACCAGCCCACATCCTAAAGGCTCCCCCTCCCTGACAGTGGTGTTTTGCTTGCGCCCATTACGTACTCAAATGTGAGACTGGCATTTCAGCGCTGCTGCGAGGCTTTCTGGGCTCTACTGCAATATATGGGTGTCTCCTGCAAGCTGGTTAGACCCACAGCTACCACCAGGCTTTGGTCAGATGGATGTGGCTATGCCTGGTCTGCCTCCGTCTCATTCCGTGGTAGTGCCTCTGGCTGCTCAAGCTACTACTAAATTAATGTAACAAATACCAAATGTGTTTGTCATCTGTGATATAGAAAATGTAATTCTGATGTCTGTCAAAGGAGCCTTAACCGTGAATGAGCTTTTCATTATTTTCTGACTTTATTCTTTAAAGCTAACAAAGCACCTTCCTACTGCCTCAAAACTTTGGAAACATTGCTCAAACTTAATTCACCAGTAGCATAAGCACTTTCACTGATGCTCACTTTGGTATCAGGATGCTCTACAGTCCTGTTGTCCTGGATGCTGGGTTTGGAAGAGGCAAACCAGGAGAGGTGTATTTAACTACATTTGTGCCTGTACTTGGCTTTGCAGGCAGCATGATGTGAACACATAGGTGAGTTTGCCTGACTCCGTTATACTCCATAGCCTGTCTGAGAAACAGACTTAATCCCTGCTTTGTTGGTGGTTGGGGTTTTTTCCTCCTTTAAGTCATCCTTTGAAGGGATTTGAAATCATCAAATTGAAGAGTAAGAAACAAATGTATAACAATGTGTGTAGGAGCTGAGATCTGACTGAGACCAACAGATATGTGAAGAGCTACCCCTCTTCTTGCTGAGATGATGTCTTAAAAGGAGAGAAAGCTGCTGTTTCTCAGTAGCACAGTTCAGAGCATGTACCTGGAGGTGAGCAGTTGGTTCCAGACAGGCTGATTTCCTGCAGGTGTGACTTGGAATACGTCATGTCTTGGCCAGGTAGTCAGAACATGGTGTATGATACAACTGCCACAAGAAATTTTGCTTGGCTGCCTGAAGAGTGTGTGGAGCTGTGGATCGGCTTTAACACCTGTACATTTCACCAGCATCTCAGTAGTGCCCTTTCTTCCCAGATTATTGAAGCACTAAGAAATGAAAAGTACCAGTGGAATATGTAAACTCTGCTTTGTGAGTCAGGATTATTTGTCTTGCAGGGATCCTGATCCCTTTGTGAGTCCACTAGAGCCAGCCAGCAATGTCTTGACCTACTGAAGGAAGACATCTCTCAGCATTTTCCAATTGATATGTTGGATTAGAGTATCTAAGCTCGGATGTGCTTTACTACTTGGTCATAGGAAATTCAAGTAGCAAATGTGCCCATGCAAAGTTCTAGGATCTTGTAAAAATTATGCAGATCTGCAAAATTTTAACACACCTGCCCCCTTTTACTTGCTCAGTTTGGAGTGGGCATATTTGTAATATATCTGAAGTGAGCAGGAGAGTGTTTTGGCTGTAAAAGGATGGTGTCTGGCTGTACATGTGTGTCCTTGTGAGGTCCTGGGTAGAGCCTGTTGTGTAAAACAAGCTGCCATCCTCTTACCTGGTTGCACAAGACCTGCTTGCTCCAACATTTCTATGGATCTTAGTCTCCAGAATCTTAAGAGCTTAATTCTCTGTATTAAAGCAGGGAAAAGGAGTTCAAGATCCTTGAGAACAAGAACAATTTAAATACTGGCTTTGCAATTGTTCCCTGGCTGCTTAAACCTTACTTGAATGGATCTGTAGCCAGAACAACTGACTAAAGGTTAGCTTAGTGGGAAGTGTGAATGAAGGAGTATTAGGTTTCTTTGCAGGTTACTCAGGTTATGTTTCTGGCATGACAGAAAGTGGGGTGCTTGACCTCTGCCTCCTTTTTAAATTTTACCTTGCCTTGGAGCCTCCCTGATAATGTGACCAAGATTAGATCACTTCAAGGGCGTTGTTTCATTAAGCTTTGGAAAGTGAGGAAGCATCTTCCTGAGGCTCCTAGCACTGCTGCCCATGCCCGGAGGACCAAATCTGATGTAGCAGTGGCTTTAGAGGACAGTATTTCTGTCCTGCTTTCCTCCCAGCCTAACTCCTAGGCCAATAGAGAGCCCTGCCTTGAGCATTGTAGTGCAGCAACGAGTTCATCCATGTGCTGTTCTTTTCTTCCTGAGCAGGTGTAAGAAGCTGCTGGTGCAGTTGGCTGTTGGTGTGCTCCAGACATTGATACCTTCCTGAAGCAGCTGTTGCCCAAGAATGCTGTGCAGGGCTCTTGGCTCCAGCCTCTCCTGCACAGACACTCTCGTAGCTATGCGCAGAATGGCTCTGTTTGTCTGGGCAAGCGTGTGTAGGTGGGTGTCTCCCTCCACTCCTCCTTCGAGTGGCTCGTGATTTATTTTGGGAGTGATGTGAGTGTAAAGTGTCAGCTCAGAGCAAAACATTCAACGTGGACATTGAAAGCACGGGAAGAGGAGGCTGCTTGCGCTGTCCTGAAATGCTGAGATAACTTGGATGAGGTGAAACTGTCCAGTGGCCAAAAGGAAACCGATTCCTTCCTTATAGCCATTGGCTGATTGAGGTTTTCAGACCTTGGAGGAGAGTGCTCCTGGCATGAAACAGTTTCTCTAGGAACAGTTCTGCACAGCTTTTAACCTGGACAAAGGGTATCTGTGTACTACAGTCTTCCTGCCCCAGCTCCCATCTTGGACTTGGAGTCCCCTATAACTGTGGATGTATCCTGTTATTATTCTCTACTTCTATGGGCTTTAATTAAAATGCAGGTCTTTAATTTTTAATTTTTCCTTCCTGTTGATTCAACTGTCTCTGTGTGAACGAGGTCTCGATGCAATTACTGTGTTCCCTGTGGAGAAACAGACATTTAATTCAGCAAGGCAGACTCTTTCTTGGAGGGGGTTTATTTTCCTGATCTTTCTACTCAGAGGGATGCAAAAGCAAAACATCCAGTGAGTAAAGAATGTGATACTTTTTATTTGGTTGTTCTGGACACATTTGCCGCATCTCCGTTACCAAAATGTTCTGTTCTTTGCAGAGAGCTGCCTCCTTAAGCAAAGGGCTTGTGATGAAGCTACTCAGCACAGCTTGCATTAGCAGGGCGAGTTCAAACCGTTGGGTCAGGTCCAGATTTCCTCTTTAAAACTGTGTTCTTGCAGCAGTGATGTAAAAAGAGAGGGAGTTTTATTGTAACATTAAGCTGCTTCATGATTTGTTAACCTGAGAACAGGATCAGGAAGTACCTTGTGCCTGCTCGCCGTGGGTAACCAGATGGGACACAAGCTCCTGCTGCTGTTTTGGACCCAGCTGTGCTCCTAGCAGGGAGATCTACTATGAATCTTCAATAAAAGGTGGAAATATTGGCTCTCAGATTTTCATTGTCCTTACTTAAGATTGCTTCAGCTAACTTCATGCTTTTTCTAGCTTAACTCCTCTTATGCAACTGTAGGTCGCTGCTGAAACAAACATTCAAAGACAGGGATTCTCTGCACCTCCTGCATTACAGTTCCAGGCTTTCAAAATATTTTAGGCTCTTTCAGCTCCAGACTTGAGGCTTCCTCAGTTCATCTCATGTGTGTGCTAGGTTATTTTCTCCGTGTTCATAGAGATCATATCTATATGTATTAGAATCTTACAAATGTAGCCTTGGGTTTTTTCCGTATCTATCCAAATCCTGCCATGTCTGTTTTGTTTTACTTACCAGTGTTTAATCTCAACAGATTTGTTAATAGCAGTGGCTTGTCAGACTGGTCCCTGTTCTGACCCCTGAGACTTGATGGAAGTACAGTAAAACCGTGGCAAGAACTAAGTGCATGGCAGGAGATGCCGCTGTTATCAGAGGCAGTTAAGGCACACAAATCCTTGCTGTACCTATCTGCATGAGTAGTTCAGGATCCTCATGCTGTTGACAGGGACACACTTGGCATATGCCTTTTCATGATGATTTGAGTAAGGTATGGCCCCTTTCTGCCACGTGTTCTCAAGATTGCTTTGATTTGTAAGCTACAAACTTATACTGAAATAGTGTGTTGAGGGTAAGAGTGATTTGATTGGATTTCAACTGATTTTGATCCATCCCCCATGCACCCCGCCCCCCGCTGATGGAGAGGATAAACATTTCATTGTTTTATGTGTGAAGTGCCTTTTAGTACCAGCAGCTCAGCAATGGGGGATAAAGAAAGCAGATGTGTCCCATGTCTTCTTTTAACTGCTTTTGTTTTTCTGTCCACTGTAAAGGAGGCTTTTAATTTTTTCAATTTTTTTTTTCCAAGCAGCAAGTGCTCCACAGGGTTTGATCAAAGCTCATAAATGATGAATTGAAGGAATGCCCAGTGGAGAACAGAACGCCCTCCTTGTGCTCTGCTGTGTGTGCTGAGAACGCCATTGTTTCTTCCCGTACCTTTTCCATCCTCGAGCTTGGGGCTGGAGAGAAAAGGTCTTTGTTCCTTGCCTGTCAGCTGAGACAATGCCAGTGTGTTGTCCTACCTCTGCTCTCAGCACCTGACTGGCTAGAGCTCTGTGGGTTTTGGCAAGCTGAGCACAATTGTCCTCCAACTACAGCGTTACAAAGAAAACAAACGGCTTCATAGCCTCCTTCCTCCAGATCCTGGCCCGGCTGCTTCACGGCAGCAGCCATGTGTGTCTGTACTTGCTGTTTTATTCAGGATGCAGAGGAAAAGCCAACACCCTCTCCTGTGCTCCAGGTTGAGGGTTGCAGCTTCACCTGACTCCCAGTGCACACAGCTGCTGGTAGTGTGACAGAGAGGGACAGAGGCCCACAGAGGCCTGGTTTTATCACCTTCTTGGTGATTTCTGCAGCATCTCTGGCTATGTTGTCTTGGGATGCAAAGTTCTGCAAAGGAGAGAGCTTGAGTTCTCTCTTTCTCTTGCTTTTGGGGGTTTTAGCGGGAACAAGTGCTTTGCAAATGAGCAGGGAGAGCACATAGCATGGGCTGGGATGGAGAAGAGGCTGGCAAGGACATGTGTGGAGAAGTGCTGGAGTGCAGACTGTAAGAGCTCAGACTGGCTTTTCCCTTTTGCTGGCCCTGTGTGAGAAACCAGCGTTCAGTCAGAGCCACTGGTGTTTCAGGATGAGACAGGCAGTACTTGCTTCAATGTCTGCCGCCACTCCTGTTGGGAAGAGCGTTTAGCTATGTCTCTCCTGCTGTTTTGCACCCAGGCTGATTCTGTCTACCTTCAGGCATTATAGCAAAGCAGTGTTTCAGCCTCCCACCGTGTGGAGAAGCTGGTGGAGGTGCAGATCACCCTTGCAGTGCTGAATTGTTGGGCACCTGGCACCAATGTGAAGTACTGTAGTTCAAGTGCAGGCTTCAGACAGTGGTACTTGTGCTAGTGCTGCTTGGGCATGCACCAAAACCCAGCATCAGCTTCTCTTTCCTTCCCAGCTACTACTGGACTTTAGCCCTTCATGAGCAGCCCTGACGTTACACTTGATCTGGGAGAAAGAGCTTGGCAGTGGGTTTGAGAAGAGCAATGCTGGTGGCTGCTAACATTCCATGTCAGAGGCCAGAGATACCCATGCCATGGAGTAAGGACCTGACACGAAGGCAATGCTGGCGCCTGGCCAGCATGACAGATGATGTCTAGTTACTATTGCCTGCCCAGCAACTTTCTCTGGCCTCTGCTACCCTCAAAATGAGCTGTCTTGGCTTCAGGTTTATCTTTCCCTAAAGTTTGTTCATGGGTATGCCTTCTGAATTCCCCCAGTTGGTGGTAACTTCTGTGAAATTGTGACAGTGCTGATACCATGGTCTCGTTACCTCAGAGCCTTAACTTGGTAGCAGAGTCTGAATTTCATCCGCTCCCAAGCTCCCTGTGCTAGAAGGCAGAAGTGCAAACAGCTTTAACCAGAACAATGTAGCATTGCCTCGGTGAAGAATGTGATTTACTTGCGTATGTGTGGCATGTGAACGCGAGGGCCAGAGGGCACCGCTTGAGTCCTTTCCTTCTTTCTTTTGCCTTTTTTTCCCTCTGCCTTTCTCATTAGAGATGCCTGAGCCACTTGCTAGCACTTTTGTTTGGGGGCGAGGAGAAGAATGCATGGGTTGACAAGACGAGGTGGGAGCGAGATCTTTGGGAGCCAGGAGTCTGAAGCTGAAAAAGGCAACAATCTGGGAAAGTCTTGTAGACAAGTTTAAAATTAGATTGACCCTATGCTTTCATATTGCTAGAATTTAATTCCTCTGACCGTGAAGCTTCTGAACTTGGAGCAAGGGTTCCCAGGCTGTGGTCAGTGGAGGCTAGTGCTCTGTGGGGCTCTTATGTGGCCATGGGTCTGTATCAGAGACAGATACAGATCCAGTCCACCTCCTTGTATTTATGAAAAGTTGGAGAAATTCAGTCTGAGAAGCCAGGGAAGCCTCATATATTTCTGCTGTCTTTGTCTGTGTCAGTGTGTGGCTTGTGTCTGGAGCCTGTTCGCCCTCAAACTGGGATACTGCTGTGTGTAGAAGCTGTTCAGACCTTTTCCTTTTCCAGGCATGATTGTAACTGTTTCTCTTCTGTTCCTGTTTGCAGGTTGTGCAGCTTGACATTAAAGAAACTGGTAGTCTTAAAGGAATTGGATAAGGAGCTTATTTCTGGGGTCATTGCTGTCAAAATGCAGGTAATTGCTGCTCAGTTCTAAGAATTGTGTTGTTTGACTAAAAATACTGGCAGGTGCCCAAACTGAGCTTTACCTCCACGTAAGGGTCTGTTACATCCACAGACTTCTTCCCAAGTCCATCAGGGCATTCTGGATCTGTGCAGACTCTTTTCTGACCCTTCCCCCATGTTCTTACCTCATTTCACTGTTGTAAGCAAAGAATATTGTTCACTGATAGCTCAGCATGAGCTTATCTGCATGAAAAATGCCCTTTACAGATCATCCGTACAGATCACCTTTTCTTCCTGAGCTAACAACTAAATCCAAGCCTGGTTTAACACTTTGGGGCTGAACATCTCGGTAACTGGGTCCTGATTTGGAGGGGGTGGCGGGATCTGGAATCTGGGCCTTTCTCTGCTGGTGGGCAGCTTTGCAATCGAGTTTGAAGCCAAGCTTGGGATTTGTAGAGTGCCTGTACAGACTAATAGCTTTTCCTAAAATACAGTTGTCATCCTAGGTAAATAACCCATTTTACAGCAGATGTTTGTGCCATTTAATTAGGTGCCTCCATGTAGGTCACACTGCCTGGAGGCAGGCTGGGAAGGAAGGGGACTCGGTTCCATAGTGCGTCACAGCATCAGTTGGGCTCACATGCTCCCATCACTGCAAATGCTAAAGTGCTTAACGAGTAAAAGCCTAGCTGACCTATAAGTAGAACATCAACTGTGCTGAAAAGCTGCTGCTTTTCACATAAAGAACTAGGCAAACCCCTGCAGAGAGCTGGTTGTGTCAAAACGCACAAAGCCTGGTTTGGAAAGTGAAATCAGGAAGGGTCTGTGGTACAAAAACATGTAGTTGAGGATTTAATTGGTATCTCTCATCTTTGAGTTGTCCAGCTGGGGTTAAAATGTGGCCCTCTATGTTGCAGGGGGTTCATGCACCCACAGCAGGGAGCAGAAAGGCAGGAAATGGCTTCACACACCTGCATTTGTGGGAGCCTCAGAAGAAGCACTGCTGTGGGTTTCCAGGCTGTCAGATACTGCTTATCAAGGCTGAAAGCTTTCCATATGCTTGTACTCCTAGATGATGAATGCATCACTGCAAGGACCTGAGACTTGTCAGTGAATGATCTATGCCCAGAGAGTACGAGACTTGGGTTGAAGAATTCGGTAGTTTCTATTAGAGCGAAATCTTTTTTTCCTGTCCAGATTACTGATGACTGCTTACACTTTCTATAGGTGAAAGTTTGCCCCAGACTTGCAAATCCAAAAGGAGTTTTAACACGTGGGATTTTCATATCCGATTTTGGTTATGTGTTGTGATCTGCCTTGCTGCAGTAGTTCAGACACTGGAACCAGAGCAGTCCTCTGCACACCAGGGCTGATCCCTGAGGCACTGGAAGGCAGAATGACATGCCTTGTTTGGGACATGCATCTACCAAGTCCCAGGCTGCAGCTTGCATCACCAGGCTATCCTTATTTTGACCTCTCCAGTTGACCTAAAGGTGACAGTGGCTGGAATGACCGTTGTCCCAAAGAGTGCCTCACCTTGGGTGTCCCTTGTGCTGGCTCTGCACCCGTATTTCCTTGGGATGTGCTGTTTAACGGTGGGTCAGTAGCACTGCAGCTGTCAGACACAGCCACATTCAAAGCCCTGCTATTAAAAGTCCCTTTATAGCTTGCAGGTTACAATGCTGATGCTGACAAGCTCTTTCAGGGATGCTTCATTTGCCAGCACTCAGGTTTCTGACATGGCTATTGTTTGAGGCTGGTGGTACTGGATCATGAAATATGTGATCTCTGTCAAATGCCTGCCTTTGTGTGGGGAATTGCACGAGAGGTGTCAGACACCGGAATCCTTCCAGAGGGGATGACTGAATTCAGACCTAATGAGAGCATCTTACCTGCATTTCCCATGTCTCCTTGCAGCCTCCTGAGCAGTGATGTTCAAAGAGTTGTCAGCTGTATTTCCCAAGCTGTTGCTCTGTTTATCTGCTGCGGTCTTTTAAAAGCAACTATATTTGGTCTTTCATCAGGTTTTGC
Organism: Dasyornis broadbenti; assembly: GCA_013397935.1. Lineage (NCBI taxonomy): Eukaryota > Metazoa > Chordata > Aves > Passeriformes > Dasyornithidae > Dasyornis > Dasyornis broadbenti. The sequence goes on from VZRN01002231.1 coordinate 1,623,817, forward strand.
TTGCGTAACCAGCAAAGCAAGATTGCTGCTATTAGGAGCTTTGTACAAATGGAGCAGCTGCTGCTGTTGCCAGTGGCCAGGCTGGCTGTGCTTCACTTGCACATGTGCTCCTTGTCCTGGGGGCAGCCCTTGGGTGCCTGGCTCTGCTCTGTTGTCTGATCTGCTGGAGCTTAGGCACCTAGGTGTTTACCAGAGAGGAGCTGGTGCTGTGCAGGAACTGAGGCACCGCTGCAGATCACAGCATTTGCTCTGGCTTCCTGAGCCATGTGTTTGGGGAGGAGGAGACATAAACGAGGCTCTGCTGCTCTCTCATCTCATGATGCTCTTTGAGGCTGATAGGGGCAGACCACATTTCCCTTTGGATGTAACTTGGAGGTGTTCACCCGCCCCAGTCTGTCTCTGATTTCCCAGATGCTGCTTTTTCAAGAGCTACAGTTCTGTGCTTCTGGGAGATCAGCCCGTCTGGACAAAGCCAGATCTGCAGCCTCAGCAGAACATTGAGCCAGAGACCTCTGAAACTTGCCACAGTGTTTGAACAATGCAGAAGGGTTTGCTAAGCAGCAGTCTGTCATGTTTTCCTGCTAGTTTTCCTTCAAACATTCCCTGAAATGAAATGCTCACACAGTAAATGGCCTGGTAACTCTGTTAGCATAAGGCACCCCACACACAGGGTTGATTTGGAGATGTTCTCCGGACTCCATTAAATCTCCAGACTCCACTGAGATGCTTAGTGAATTTTTTAATATCCCCAGCTACTGGCAATTGTTTAAACAGGTTGAAGTCTCTATTTTCCCCAGGGAGGGGTGTGTGCGCAAAAACAAAAGCCCAGTCTGTCATGGCTAATGCCAGAGATTTAAGCATGATGCTGTGGCCTCCAGACCCAGGAGATGAAGAGCTTTGTACCTATTGGCTGAAGTGAAAATACGAGACTTCAACTCCAGGGGTGGGGGTTGACTCACAGCTTTTCAATGCTGGGGTTTGGCAGAACAAAAGCTGCTTTGTTGCAGTTAGGGATAGTAAATATGCCCAAATCTTTATTAGTCAAATATCTCCCTTTCATCTCATTAATATTTCACAGAAGTACAAGGTCAGACCCATCCGTTCACTTCTCTGTAGTAGTCCCTGACAACGTTTCCTGGTTTGCAGTAAATAGGGCTGGGATGGGATGTAAGGCCTGGCTTCTGGGGAATTCACCCACTGGACTTTGTTTTAATGCAGGGCTCCAAGCGCATCCTGCGGTCTCACGAGATTGTATTGCCCCCGAGTGGACATGTGGAGACGGAACTGGCGCTGACCTTCTCACTGCAGGTAAGCTGGGACATGTGTGTTTGCTGGACTTGCTGCTTTGCAGGCAGCAGGGATGCATGGTGGGTCTGAGGTGAAGCTCCTCTGCATGTCTTCATGTGCAAAAACACAACTTGGTTGAATTGCCTCTCAGCGCTGAGGGTCTGGTGCAGGGTGCTGGTTCACAGTGTTCCTTCTTGTGCATCCTGGAATATGAAGACTTTGCAGTCTGTCCCCTTCAAGTTATGGCTGTGGCAAGAGCTGAAGCAGAGGAAATTGTCTCTTTTTTTTGCCTTTTGTTGCCTTCTTTCTGAATAAGCAGTGCAGGATGGCAGCCATGGGGGTGGTGTGGAGTGTCAGGCTGACAGAAGGCAGTAGTAGAAATGAGTCAGGTGAGCCTCTGATTTGGAGCTGCTGAGGGAGGCACCATTTGGGGAAGCAGGAGCAGCATGCTTATAGTTACTTCTAGCTCTAGAGTCACAGGAATAGCTGTGAATTGGAACAATTGCATTTTTTTGTTCCTCTTTTCTTCAAAGCCTGCTGTCCTGGTGCTACCTCCTGAGCAGGGCAATAAGGTAAATAGGGGCTCTGAAAGTGAGAGAAAGGATCCTGTGTACATAGAGCAGAGTGAGACAGACACTAAGAAGTTTTCATATCTGGATTATCTTTGTTTTGTGACTGTTGGTTAGATCTTGAATTCAGGACACTGATCTGGTAAGGAGAAAGGTTCAAGTGATGATGTGAGACTGGTTGTTACTCAGATCTGTGCAGAGCTGAAGTAGGTAAGATTTCATTGCAGGCAGATGATAACCCTGCAGCTGCCCAAGCAGATACATAGGTGACTGATGCTTTTCTTCAGTCCTGATGCAGCATTGCATCCCCTCTTTTGTGAACAGAAGTAACCAAACTGCATGCCAAGAATACGTACACCTGGATCCTGCGGCTGCAGCTGTCCCATGGTTGGGAGCAGAGCTGTAAGATGAGCCAAGTCTCCCTCTGCCAGTCCTGTATCAGCAAGGAGCAAATCTGCAGATCTTTTTGGAATTAATTGGGGAATTTGGTGGGGTTTTTTTTGGGTTTTTTTTTTTTTTTTTTTTCCTGGGGCTCGGGGNTTTTTTCCTGGGGCTCAGAGCAATGCTGTAGCAGAGTGCAGAGCACTGCCTTTAACTCTGTTTCCCCTGATGGGGCTGGGAATTGAGCCAGAACAGGGGAGAGGAGTGTGTATGACACTGAGCCTTCAGCAGAGGTGAGTGAGCTTAAAGCAGAGATGTGCTGCTGGTCTCTGACTGCAGGAAGGATTGGTGGTCTTGGATGCAATAAGGCCTGGGAAACATTCTTGAAACAGCATAGCAGGATTTTTATGGCAGCTTTTACTGCTACTTAATTGGACAATGGATGAAAGCTACTTCTAGCTAACAACTGTAGCTTAATTCAGATGCAGTCTGAATTTGGTGCCTGGGATATATTTGAGAGTGGTGATGGGCCACAAAGTAAAAGTATGTGGGTGTCACAGAGCAAGGCTTTGTTGTCTTGCAGCAGTCAGTACCTCCATATTGCAGTGTCAGCTCTCGACACTGTATGCCTTGCTCTGTGCTACCTGCCTGGATTTGCAGCCCTTTATACCTTCACAGTCATCACCTGCTCAACTCCTTCTCCTGGGTACCATTCTTGTCTTCTGCACAGAGTATTTCTGTGTCAGAGCTAAGCTAGAAGTGTTATGCTGGCTGGTATAACAGCAAGCAGCTTCTTGTGTCTGTCAGGCCTCTGCTCAAACTGAAGGGAGAAGTTTCCTGCTGCTCTGTTACACAGCTGAGCAAGACTGGAGTTAGTGGTGTGTCCAGTCCTGCTTCTCCTCCTAGCTAGGGCTGGACCAGCAGCAGCCTTTCTGGCAGGTGAGCTACCATCACCCTTACTGCTGGAATGTCTCCTTCTCCTGGCCCACAATTCTGTGGGTTTCACAGAATCAAGGGGAAATTCCCCACATATTCCAAGCACAACATCGGGGCTCTCTGGCATTAATTAAGAGTTCTGCACTTAATTCCTGTCTTTAATCTAATAAACCTTTACAGATGGGAGTGATTATATTATTGGGACTTCAGAAAAAGTCTTGCCATGACTCCCACTGTTCTAGTGTGTTTTCTCACCTCTCAGCGGTGCCTTGAGGTGTTTGGTGCTCCCTCTTTAAGTTCTCAAATGTTTTGAGCCAAATTCTTTTTCTCTCCAATTTCTGTCATAGACTGACAATTACTGAAAAGTTTGGGTTGAAGCAATTCTGTAGAGTTGCTAAGTCATGGCTGGTGTTAAAAAAGCTGGACTGCACTATGCGAGTAGTTTGTCTTTTCTTTTGAAGGGCCTTGTTTTTAATGGAGAAGCCGAGTAGCCTGAATCTTTCTGTAGCTTTCGTTTACCACCTTTGTGAATGCTTATCAAGATGGCTGGGCAGTACACCTTAGAAAAACAGAAACTTGCACATGTGTGAACTTGAGCTGTTCAGTTTAATCCCTGAAAACTGAACACGTTCAAATTGAGCTGGCCTAGGACCAAGCGTGACTTGGGACTCCAGTTCTCAGTTTGTACTTAAGCAGCCTTGATGTGGCCACATGCTTTGAGCCGAGAGCAAGGAGTCCTTCTTCCCTGCTGCCATTCCAACACGTGGAAGGGCCCCAGAAGCAAGGAAATGGTAAATTTGTACGTGAAGGGTGCCTCTGGCTTTTTGAGCCCCTCCTACCCCTTCTCTCTAATAACTTTCTTCCGTCCTTCTGTAGGGATGTTGCACATCTGTAGAGTCACAGGCTCTGTGTGTTTTGAAGTTATCTTTTAGTTGTGTGGATTGTTGTTCCACTCCTCTGCAACGCCTCTTCCTTGGGCAATGAGCAGTATATCTTGCCCTTGCAGAGCAATCAGCTAATTAGTATTCTTCTTGTTTGTGTGGCCACTGCTCCCAGCTCCCTGCAGTGCAGTCAGGCTTGCTCTGGACTGCAAATTAATATCTCAGGGGTTTCTGGTGGTGTTTGGTATTTGTATTTATCAAGTGTTTCGAAGGGCAGGAAGTTTATTTTCATAATGTCCCAAGGAAAAAGAAGAAATTAGTTCTTGCCTCCAAGAGAAGCATCCTTCATTTGGAAATGTCCTCTTTGAGATCCCTGCAATCAGATTCTCCTATCTGCAGGTTATTTTGTACTATGTATGTTGTATATTTGGAGCATGTGCCCCAGTCTCCTCTCTTCTTGGGATGAGACTGGTAAGGTGGCTGCTTCATCTTTTCTTGAAGACTTTTCTTCCTTGGCACAGCTTCTCCCTCATGGTTATGGTTAGCACTATTCTTTCCCTTATAGTCTCTGCTTGACTTCAGCCTTGTGTTCCTGGGGATTTTTTGCAGGAGATAGATATATAAACAAATGTATTTTCTTGAATGGAACATGTCTTGGGAGGATTTATGTCTTTGCAACATAACCTGGCAGTGGGACAGGTTTTTTGTTCTTGAGTTAATTACTTAAAATACAACCATTTGAGAAGTGTCCTTGTGCTGGAGGGAAGGCGGTGTCCTGCCAGGAGTGTGGGGTCTGTGTCTGTCCCTGCCACTGCCCACTGTTTGTGCAGGGCAGCCCATAGTGCGGGCAGCACCCAGGCTCCAGTTCTGGGCAGCTTCTGCTTAGCTTTTGGGGAAGGTGTCTCCTGGAGGCTGCTTATCTCCCTGGAACCAGCCCTTCCCAAACTGAACAACTCCTCTGTGTCCCTGGATTGTGTTTTTGGAGTGCTTGTCTGAGATGTTTGGGCAGAGCTGAAGACTCTTGTGGGATAATGAAGGATTGCCCACTGAGTGTGAGTGAGCTGTAGGTGCTTAGAAAAGCCCTGGGGTTATTCTTTAGGAATGGAGGTTATCCATGAAGCTTCGGAGATATTGTCAGGAAACAAAATGAACTTTTCGATTGTGTTTCCCACCTCAGTACCCTCACTTCTTGAAGAGAGAAGGCAACAAGCTTCAGATCATGCTGCAGCGGCGGAAGCGGTACAAGAACCGAACTATTTTAGGCTACAAGACCCTGGCTGTGGGGTGCATCAACATGGCTGAGGTGAGCTGCTCTTCACATGGTCTGTTTACACACGTGGACATTTTCCCTTCTCTTCAAGTCCTTTGTTGTCACTTTTCCAATTGAGAGGTACCTGGCAGGATTTCAAATAGCTATCTTAATAGCTGTAATCAATATTCACAGGGCAATATTCTAACCAGATTTTATTACTGGGTAATAATATTGAGCGTTTTATGCCTCATATCTTAAGAGCTAAAGCTTTCGTGAGGCTAGCTTGTGACCTTTTGAGGGTTTCGTTATTGTTTTGTGTCTTTGGTAGAATTAGGGGGTCCAGATCAAAAGTACAGAACAAGACAGAGTCACTTGGGCAAGGCTTCCAACCCTGAAAATGCTAAAGTTAAAGCAAAGTTTGTTTTGCTTCTCAGTGCCACAGTATAAGAGTTCAGGATTAAGTAATTTCTTTCATTGTGCTTAAAAAACCCTTTGCCATTGTTATTTCATGGCTGTTGGTAATTTAGGTGGAGCTCTATTCATGAGAAGTAAATGATAAAATTAATGCTGGAGTCAAGTTATTCACTAAGGCTTTCTGAATGGCATAGCTCCATGCTTTGTTGTTTCATGCCCTGTTTAATCTCTGCTGTTTCAGTTTCTGGGTGTTTAGAAATGGGCTTAGCAGTAGCAAGTTCAGCCTAACACCAATGTTTTTCATCAGACTGCATTCTGTCAACAAATCACTTTTATCCAAAGTAAGCCAGTGTTATGTTGTGGTGAGTTATTGCTATATTAAATAATTCACTCTAAAGATTACTTCCCTTGTGTGAGTTCAGCTTCCCTCAGTCTCGCAGTCAATAGTGAACTTCTTGTTTGAATTGGCCAAATGTGTGGTGTTGCAGCTAACATTTTTCCTGTACTGTTTGATTTGCTGCAGAACTAGAAAGTAAATACTGCTGTAAGGCAGAAAACATGTGGGCCCATTAATTAGAGTCATCGTTGAACATCTAAGTGTTGGACATTTGCTGCTGCTACATGTGGTTTTTCTTATGTCTGTTTGTAATGTCAGCTGACTGGGGTTAGAAGGTCAAAAATGTTCAAAGGTTCACCATGTTAGGAAATAGTTGCTCTCCAGCTCATCTGGAATATTTATGAAATTGAAGCCTTCAGGGAAACAAATGTTACAAGCCCCCCCTCCCCTTTACAGTTTATAGGATGATGACCCCTAAACTGCACGGACTCATTTCTTAAAAAAAAAAAGTTCTCTTAGCTGTTGAAACAAAGCAGTGAATTGAAGCTGGGAGTCTGAGCAGTTTCAGAGCAGGGGGGCATATGTTCCTCATCAGCTCAGGTCTGTTTAGATCTGTGTGAGGAGCTGACAAAGCAGTCTGGTGTGTGTTGGAAAGCTGATGTGCAGGTGTGGGGATGTGCTTGCTCACTCTGGTGGGGCAAGAGAAGAACACAAGATTCTGGGGAGAAATCTCTGAGTGGTGAGTGGCAAAGGAAGGAGAAACCTGCACCAGGATGTCCCTTTGCCTCCACTATTGACTTGTTATTCATGACCTGCTGCTTCATTATCCCGGGGTGGTGGCCAGTTCCTCAGCCATTCACTCCTCAGCTCTCTGGAACAGGGATTGTTGCTTTAGGAAGCACTTTACATCTGTATCTCACCAAGAAGTTTTGCTTTTACCGGCTCTTTTGCTGGGCTTTAAGACAAAACTAAGTTCCTTAATTAGGTGTTCAGAAGGTGGGTAACTTGATAATTCAAATCAGTACTGTGCTGGGGAAGCAAATACATAGTAATGAGGTAGTCAAGTACTCTGCTTCAAGGATGAACTAATCAACTGTTAAACTCAGAATGTTTTCTTTCCTTCCATTACTTTCATTAGTAGTCAGATAAAACCTCAGCTAGCCTTGTGTATTGCCTGCAAGTGGCTCCTGTGGTTACAAGGTCTTGGAAATGTAGAGTAACTCTATTAACATAAATAACCCTTGTAGTATGCAAATGATGCAAGTTTAAATACATTTAAATGCAGATTTATACTGCTTAATTTCTGTCCCAGGTCATGCAGCACCCTACAGAAGATGGCCAGGTTCTGAGTCTTTTCAGCAACATCAAAGAGGCTCCAGTGAAGGTTGCAGAAATCTGGATCTTCTCCTTGTCAAGTCAACCAATCGACCATGAAGACAGCACAATGCAGGCCAGCCAGAAAATCAAGTCTACAGGTAAGAGAACCACATTCTCTGAGGACCAGTGTCTTCCTGAACTACCTGGAGTTAAATACCATCTGGGCTTAGATGCTTCCTGGGACTGGTTTGCACAAGTTGCTGTGTCTATAACTGATCAGTGCAAAGAAAACCTACTTTGCAAATGTGTTACAGTGTAAGCAGGGAGTGTGACAGGAGTAGGGGACTGAATTGTCAAAGCTTCTCTTGCATGCCACACCACACCTGAGCCATCCAGTGAGGGTTGGCTGTGTTCTCACCAGTGTTCTCCCAGCATGACTGATGGGTGTGTTGAGAACCTGAAGCTTCTCACGCGGCTATCAGTGTTGTATTCAGGCGATTCATATTTAAGCTACTCTTCCATCTTTTTCCTTTGAGTATTCTGCAATAAATTTCATTAACTTTAGATGAGACCTGAAAACCTGCAGGATGTTTTGCTGTGGATGATAGCCTGGCTTAATGGGTAAATCATGATGTTGTGCACTGTATAGGGAAGTCACTGGGTTTATACTTGTGATGATGTTTTTATGTGGTACCAGCTCACTGCTGCAAGAGTGACCTGCTGAAGGTAGTGCATGTAGATGTTTGTGTGGTGTTGCCTGGTGCCAGGCAGCTCTCCTGAAGTGTCATTACCATAAAGGATTTAGACTCTATTGTGTTTTACTTGCCCCTTTAAGTCAGTTATGCCCATGTTAGGGGGAAAAGTAATTTGCCTTGTGGAGAAACATCTTCGCTTGCTGCTGTCTACCAGGTGGTTCTTCCCAGGGTAAAAGGAGGAAGAGCCTTGTGTGCTGGTCCTTCCTTCTTTACTGATGTGTTTCTTCTCATTCCTTTCCTCCAGACAGTTCCCATCTCACTGATTTTAGCACAGATAGATGTCTACTAGTTGTTCTTCTCCTTGTGTGCCTCCTTTCTTGATCTGTGACTTAGTTAGCCTTTTCTGCTCCTGAGATGAGACTGTGCCCTCGTCTTAAAGGAGTTTCACAGGATCTCTCCCCTCTTTCCTTCCCTTTCAGACAACTATTCCGAGGAAGAGTACGAGAGCTTCTCTTCTGAACAGGAGGCCAGTGATGATGCTGTACAGGGCCAGGTACTGTTTAGGGCATGGCTTCTCACTGTGAGGGCTCAGTGGAGCATGTGCACTCTCAGCTCGTGCTTGAAACTAAAAGCCTATTTCTGTATCTAAACCATGCCAGTGTGAGACTGTTACCAAGTGTTCAGCTGCAGTGGAGGAGGCCTGCACAGTAACCCATTTCTTCTACTATGCTGTGATTTATTTGTTCACATGTTTGGACTTGAGCTCCCTGAAAAAACATTGGCATCCTTGTGCTTCTCTGCTTAATGGTCAGGGCATCATTTGATTGCTTCTATAGTCCTCATTGGATTCAAGGAGCCCAACTGGATCCCCAGCTGTAATTAAAGAGCCAGTGGGGTCTGAGGCAGTCTTTAGTCTTTAATGTATTTTGCACAATAGGTCCTTATGGAGAATTCCCTGACTAGATGTGAGATGGTTTGAGTTTGGATCTTATTTGCCTTCAGACTCTTGCATCACCTGCCTTTCACCTGTCAGAGGGTGCTGAGAGGGGAACCCACCAAAATGTGAGGCTGTGACTGTCCTTGTTCCTTGAATGTAGAACTAGGGCTGTTTTGCTTCTCCAAACTGTTTTTCCTGTCCCTGCAGACCTGTTTTACTTCCTTTTCCCTCTGCCATCATAACTGCAATTAAGGGAAATGCTGGATGCCTGGAAGACAGAGCAGCAGATTCGTCTTCATAGAAGGAACATTTTAGCACTTAAATGCTCATGTGTCTCAGAATCACAAAGGTAACACAGGAATCCTCTTTCTGTTCAGGATTTGGATGATGATGAGTACGAGCTGGGGAAGCCCAAGAAGCAGCGGAGATCGATAGTAAGAACGACGTCCATAACCAGGGTCGGTGGAAACTAGTTTTACTAACACTGATGGGGTTTGGCCAGGATGTGCAGTGCATGTGGCTTGTGGGAGCAGCAGCACTAGACATGCTGGCCCAGCATAGAGCTTGAGGGCATGGTCACAGCATGCCCCATGTGAAGAGGTAGCAAAAGTATCCAGTTCAGGCATTGGGACCATCCCAGGTGTGTGCATGTGCTGACTTGGGTGTCCTTTGGCTGCAAGGTTTAGGAACTCCAAAAATCATGCAAGTGGTTGAAATTCCACCCCCATGAAGAAGCCAGTGCAGGATCCACACTCATGTAAGTCCTGAAAGTAATTCCAAGTGAAGGAAAGCTCTCCTATTTGTGCTCTGCATGGCAGAGGCAGTGGAAAGGTTTCAGAATGCAATAGCTTAGTCAGGGGTTGGAGCATGATAAACCTCAGGTGGTGCATGTGGTGCTGAGGCAAAAGAAGTAGCTGAACATTATATATACAGAACCTTTAGAAAGATGCATGTTGCTATCCACCCTCACACAAACATGAGTGTGCCTGCAAAGCTCTACTTCTGTGGAGCAGGGACCTGTGCTTGACCACACCATGATGCAGCTTTCTGCCTGCACAAGTGTTTATGCATGTCCATGATGACAATAACTCAGAATCACCAGAATGGGCTAGGTTTTGTTTTGGTCTTAGCAGTAAATTGGAGATCCTTGAACCACCTCTAAGGCTGTTTCTGAAATCCATGTTTTGATAAGATCTGAAATAAACCCTGTTTTGACCTGAATCTGTCACTATAAAGATCCTTTCTATGAGATCAGGAGTGCGCTAGTTCATATCCTTGGTGTCCTTAGTATTGTTTTGAAGTGTCAGTGACCAGCCAGGACAAAATCCACTACTTAATAATTTAGCAAGGAACTCATAATAGGAACGTCTTTCTAGCCCTGACCTCTGAACTGATGCTGAATCTCCAGTGTGTGCAGCTGGTGCAAAACTGGATTTGGTGCTGCCAGGGAAATAAACATCAGCCCAGCTCCGAAACAGATCTCCTCTCTATCAAACCGTTCAGGCCAGCAAACAGCTCTTGCCATGTCATCTGCATGCTGAGTGTCCCCCACTTTGTGGACTGCCGAGGTGGTCCAAGGTGTTGTGATGGATGGTTTTGCTTGACACCCTGAGCCAGAGGAGAACTTTCACTATTGTGAGAGCATCTCAGCCTCAGGGATGCACTGGGGACAGAAACAGGGCTGTCTTGCAAGAGTGTGGTAGATGCATTTCACCTGAAGTTCAGCTGTCTAGAAGGTGGGGCTGCAGCTGCAGGATATGAGTTCAGAGATAAAGGATGCAGTTTGGGTTCTCTCTGAAGTGTCTGAGGCCAGAGTTGGGAGTAGGCAGTTGGACTTACAAGAGCTCATGTGAGATACAGGAGAGCCAGCAAATGAGCAAATTTCTCCACCTAAAAGTGGCCTGGTGCCAGCCATTTCCTTTTCCCTTTCCTCCTGACACAGGGATGCCACCTCAAAGGCTCTGTAGTAGCACTAAGGCCTGGGCCCTTCTTGCCTTCTTAAGAATGTGCATATCAGGTTTGTCAGTGACAGGCAGAGAAGGGCTGGGCAGCTCCTGGCAAACCTCAGCTGTTTGATCCTGTGGAAAGGGGAGCTCTTGGGGATAAGCACACACAAGCAAGTGCAGCAGTTTGCCTTACGTTGTTTTGGACTTGGTTCTTGCTGTGTCCAGGGCTTTGGTGGTAAAAACCATATTTGTTCTTGGGGTCATAGGCAGTTGTTTGTGTTGGCTCATCCTTGTTAAGAATCAGAAAAGTTGATTGTCAGGTGTTTTCCAGAAATATATCACAAAGGTACAGGAGGTGATCTGGCCAGATAAAATTTTTTGTTCGGTGTGTGTCCAACCAGAAGTGTGTGCCATCTTTCAGAAGATTTACAGTGCTCAATGGAATGGGACCTACCTACCCACCTACCTACCAGTTTGTGGTAATGCAGGAATGAAATTATCATAGGTGTGGAAAACCTGATTTTGGTGTAAGAACAGCAGCAATGTGCTCTGTGATGCCAGGTGTTGTTTGATTTGAAACAGCAGTGTAGCACCACTGTCATACATGTCTGGGATTCTTGCAGGCTGGGAGAAAACAGCTCATTTAATGCTTTATTTATGTAAAAGTGTCTTTAACTTGCAGCAACAAAACTTCAAACAGAAGGTTGTGGCATTGCTGAAGAGGTTTAAAGTGTCTGATGAGGTGAGTAATTCATTCTGTAAACCTTCCTGTCTTGTGTGCTGCCCTCTGCTTGGCGCATCTTGCTTTAGTCTTCAGGAACATTTGCTTGTCTCCTCTTGTTCCCTTCATTTTGTTTTCAAGTCCGGAATGGATGTGACCTTTCTTTACACCCTGGCCTTGCAGGGAGGCTTGAGGGCCAACTTCTAAATGTCAGCAAACATTTTCTAGATGGAGTTTTATCAAAAGCAGATTTTGCCAGCCATGTTTGTATCCATTAGTTTTGCAGATTGCTTTGAAATTTTGACCCTTTCAAAGGCAAATAGTCCATGGTGTATATTGCTTGTGAAGTTAAATCCCAGCCTGTTTGATCATCTTACTAGAACAGCTAGGCAAGACATGAAAAACTTGGACAGGGAGCTCAGATCCACAAGAGTCAGCTGCTTGGTCAGAGCTGAAAAGGATGAAATAGGTCCGTAACCCAAGAAACCTGTGTAACATTAAGTATCAAATGCAAAAACAGTTAACATCTCATTTGGCTGCATGGCTGTGTGCTGATTCTGTGGGAAAGAGTGAGTAACTCCTTGTGCTTCCTTACTCTTCCAAACAGTCCTGGTAGCTTTGGTGTTCTTCCCAAGTTAGCTCGGCAGAGTCAGCACCCGCATCTGAGGGCTCAGACAGCCGAGCTGCTGCTTTTCTCGAGCTGCTGCTTTTCTGGAGCTGCCGCTTTTCTGGAGCTGCCACTCAAAAAGCAAGCTCTGGACTGGGCTCAGCTCCTGCTTGCTCTGGGGTATATGTGAAGCAACCTGCACAAGTTCAGTGTGAGGTATTTGTTCTCCTTGCCTTGTGGGTGGCAGCGGATCCTCATCCAGGTTTCAGGCGCCTCCTGTGAACATTTTTGGGTATCAAATCAGGAGGTGTCATGGCAGCATTTTCAGTAAAATCCAAGACAGGTTACACTGGTGGGCATACTGGAATTTCATACTGGTTCTAAGAAAACTGGGACTCCTTTGGAGCCTTTTTAAAGCTTTGTTTATAGATTAGGGTTGAATAATGGATGTAACCAATGGTTAAATAGCTTGCCCGTGGATGCCTAGTTCAATATGTAACTCCTGCTTAACCAGGCACTGACAGGCTTGATCCCAGACAAGCATTTCTATCTACATCATGTTCCTGTTGGATATAGTATCCTAGCACCAGGAATAGAATCTTACTCCCAGGACTGGTGTACTGCAGTCCTGTGGGGAGAACAGGTGATGTGCGATGAGTCTGGCTCCTAGCAGAGTCAGTGATATCTGTTTTTGTTGCGTGTAGGTTCTGGATTCAGAGCAGGACCCAGCAGAGCACGTTCCAGAGGCGGAGGAGGATTTGGACCTTCTGTATGACACGCTGGATATAGAGAATCCCAGTGACAGCGGGCCAGAAATGGAAGATGATGACAGTGTCTTGAGCACTCCAAAACCAAAATTAAAGTAATGTGAGGCAGCTTATGCTGGGCCAGAGAGAGACCATGTACAGTGTCAGATGTTGGTTTTATTCCCACCCTTCCATGCTGTTTTTTTTCCCCTCTTGATGTGGTGGTGTTCGAATGGGAATGATTGCTTGTGATCTAGGGGTAGTGTGTGTGGGGTCCAACTTCCCTTCAGTCTCAGTTCTTCCTTGTTTCCTTTGCCGAAGTTCAGCTGCCCTGCCACCTGAGCACAGGGGAAGGAATTGGTGGCAGGCAGGCAGAGAATTGAACTGTACAAAGTGTTTTGAAGAGGTAGTAGAAAGAGGAAGAAAATGTGTGCTAAGGCAGAAGTAGAAGCAGGGATGAACAAGGCACACTGTCTTTCTGGAAAGACCTTTCTTGTAATAATACCCTGTGTGGAAAGAGTCTTTGCAGGGATTAAGGGAGCAGAGCTGCAGAAAACAAATGAATTCCTCAGGGCCCAAAGGCCTTCACTACAGCACACATAGATATGCTCAAACCTGTTCTTAAAGGGCTCATGTGGGCAGCAATGTGTGGGTCAGTCCCAGCACTGTGGAGCTGAGCTGGGGCTTGCTGGCTCTGCATCTCGAGCAAATGCAGAGCCCTGAGCTAACAGAGCTGTGTCATATCCCTGCCCAATAAAAACTGAAAACATGAGACTGTTTGAGCTGCACTCATGCTTCTGACTGGTGTGTGGTTGCATGCTCAGGCCCTCAGTGTGTGATGGCTCTGAAACAAAGAATTATGGCACTGACCACTGTGGTTGGCCAGTACAGCATCTGCTAAATGCTGGGTGTTTGCCAGTTGTCATGATGTCCTCATTAATGTTGAATAACCTCGCTGGGCTAAGAATAGATTCTTAGTCTGGAGTGACCTGTTCCCTATCAGTCAGCCAGAAGATGTCAAGGATAGACTGGAGCAGCAGTGGTGAATGATGGGGCTGGTGGCTTGTAAAGGTGTTTGGCACTTACCCAAAATATCACCAGTTGGTAGGCCCTACCTTGAAGGGATTTGAAAATAGATGTGTTGTGGTAAGCAGCTGCTCTGAAACAAGCCAAAAAGTTTTACTGTACACACTGAGAGTTCATATCCTGTTCCCCGGAGGTGAGGAGCTAACTGTTCTGGGATATGTGATTGCTGGAATAAGAACTTAATGTGTCTGGTCCTGGGGAGACACTGTAGTTTCCTGTGTCCAGTTCTTGTGTTCATATCTTGAAGAGGATGTGATAAATGCTGATGGCTTGTAGGCAGGTTTTTCCTGCAACAACAAAAGAATCAGTTCCTTACTTTGTAATTGAGTCTTGTAGCCTGATGTGATGAGCTGCCTTTTGAGTGGAAGCACAATCTGATTGTGTGTGCTACCTTATCTTATTGAGCAAATGTGTAATTGGAGCCTGGGGCTGGCAGCCAAATCCAGATTCAAGCTGGAAATAAAATGCATATGAGCACCAAGAATCACTTACCCAGGAGAAGAGTGTTGGGTGGTGGGGTGAACTTGTAATTCTACTTGTTGTATTTCAGTCAAGAGCTAGATCCAGGGTCCCTGGACTTTCTGGTTTCTCTTACTGTCTTGGACACATTTGTCTCTTAAAAAGTAGACGGTTTTACTGGAACCATTTGGGACCAGTAAGATCTTCTGAGAGCTGTCATGTTGCTTTGCCATGAATGTGGAGGACCTGCCCTGTCAATGTTTTTGATAATAAAAAACTGGTTTTGCTTTTCTTATTCAGACCTTATTTTGAAGGACTGTCACACTCCAGCTCTCAGACAGAAATTGGTAGCATCCACAGCATCAGGAGCCAGAGAGAGCCACCAAGTCCTGTAAGTCCCGTTTCAAGTGTTACCTATCTGCACATAACAGACCTGTGCTGTCTCTATTTGCATGTGTAAATTAAAGCACCCTCTCTGACCTCCTCCAAAGAATTGGATGCAGAGATACAAATTTTCTGCTAAGAAGACACATTTGGATTTTTTGGGGATTGGGGGTCTTTGTTTTGTTTTTTAATGCAAATACTGTATTAATTCAAGGGTGCATCTTCAGGTTATGAATACTTGGTGATGGTATGAATAGCTTCAGATTCATATGTGCCTGAAATGACTGCCAGGATGGGAGATGTTGCCTGGGACTTTTAGGGACTTCTCAGCACTCTGTGGAGGAAGCTTTTCTTTACTGTTGTTGGGGTACTTTTCCTGGTGGCTGAGAGCAAATGGTCAGGGGCAGCTCAACCCCTTTTCCATCCCCTCGTGGATGGGCATAAAGTGTCATTCCCATTCCAAGGCATTTCATTGCCTCTGCTGTGTGTTGTGCACCAACTTTGCCACATCCTGCACTAATGTGTACAGTCCTGGTGTGACCAGGAAGGACTGCTGGCCATCCTGCAGAGCTGTGAGATGTTTAAATGGAGAAGAATGTCTTCTGATCAGCCTGACACACAGAGTGTGGCTGGAAACTGTGCTGGTGCTAAACCTCCTGAGGATTTTTCTTCTTTCAAGCAGGTAGAAGTGCCTGAAAAGACAAAGAGTCTTGGAACCAAACATGCAGGCGACAGTGTTTCTGACACTGTCCCTTATGTAAGTTGAAAATGCACTTGTTGACTTTCCTCCTGTCAGTTTGGGTGTCAGCTATGAGCTACATCCTGTGGCATGTCTCTGTCTGTCCATATAGCTGCACATGCAACACAAATTCATGGGTAACATCAGCTGCAGTGAAGATAACACTGAGTTCTTCTCCTGACCTTAGCTGGAGATTCTTGTCTTTCAGCCTTTTGCAACTGAAATGCTCTATTTGACCTTCTGTTCAAACAGCTTGAGGAAGGCTGGCCCAAAGTTTGTAAAGGATGCTCAAGGCTCTTCCATTTTATCAGACAGAAGTATTACTTCAAGCTGAATTGGCAGAAACCAAGCTGGTCCTGGGGTAAAAATCTCAAAGCTCAAGTTGCTCTGCTGGGAACATGGAGTGTGTAACATTTCTCCCATGTCTTTCTCTCTCAGCTAGTTCATTTGGGTAAGCTGAATTAATCTGCATTGCATGAAGAGGCTTGTTCCTGGCTCTGAGCTGGGAAGAGTGCCTGTTCTAAATACCATATCTGAACACCTTCCTACCTCCAGCTCCCTTGTGAGGCAGAGCTGGGAACTGGTAGCCCCAGACAGCCACTATTGGCTTCTCCCTTTGGGCAGTGAGGAGCATGTTTGGAAGAGAAAGGCTCAGTGTGCCCCAGCCAGAGCTAAGCTCCCAAGGTGAGACAGAGGAGAGGGTTTGTTCCTGGTAACTCTGTTCTCTCTGGTTTTGCAGGAGTCTAACCAGCAACCTGAGGTACAGGAGGCTGAGCTCCCCACTCCAGATGTGTTTGTGGAGAAACTCCCACCCAGCGGGAAGATCACGAAGACAGAGTCCCTCATCATCCCATCCACCAGGTACAGGGGGACAATCCTGTGCCTGCTGCTCAGGAAGTCATTGACAGTGTGCTAGGATTTGGTCAGGATGGCCTTAAGGCGCTAACTGCAAGGACACCCTCTTTCTGTCTGGCCACTTAAGCGATGGGTCTTGAGCGCTTGATAAATGAACACTCAGAGGTATTTCTGGGCTGCTTTGGGGTGTGTGACTGCAGCTTGCGTGAGTGGATCTTATTATGCTGGTGTAGCAATAGCAGAGAGGTGGTGTGGGTGTTAGCATGGGCTGTGGAAGTCTTCCTGGGAATGTGCTGAACCATGTGCTCTGCACTGTCAAAAGCAGAATCAGCAGGTCACAAGCTAGCTCAGATCTACGTGCAGAATTCCCCAGTGCTTCTGCTGACATTACTGAGGTTGCTAGACTGGGTGATGTGGGATTTGGGGGTTGTGTCTCACTAGGATATGTGCCAGCTCTGGGAATGTAAGCACATCTCTCCAGCAGGTCTGAAGGGAAGCAGACAGGACGCCGGGGGAGAAGCACATCCCTGAAGGAGAGGCAGCCAGTGAGGCCACAGAACGAGAGAGCAAACAGCCTGGACAATGAGCGCTCTCCAGACACCCGGCACCACTTACAGGTGTGAATAACATTGCTGTCTCTCCAGCCACTCAGAGTTTTTCCTCTTCTCCATCTGTCTCCTGTGGTTCTTTTTGTCCTGGTCCAAGCTCTGTCCCTACTTGGAAGGAACTGGGCCCTGCAGCTTCAAAAAGGAGGGGATTTATGTCTTGGCTAAAATTGTATCTTCCATCCAGTCTACTGGGGTTTGCCAGCTTGTAGCTTTGTCAGCCAGCCACAAACTGAAAACACTGGAACAGATTGTTAGAATGAGAAATGAATAGGGATATGTTGAGGAATTACTCCTTTGAAATAAGGCAGATTGCTAGGGACTGACTTCTGCACAGCATATGTGCCATGCTTTTGTTAGCTGGGGGACTCACTTATTTCCCTCCTTGAAAGAGATTGTTCCTGGCTTTTATTAATCTCAAATTCTTGGGCTACTGTCAGTTGGTATAAACTGATGTAAGTAAAAATACATGGCAGAAAGAGTAATGGCCAACAAATCCAGGGTGGCTAATACTGAAGAAGCTGCTGAGTGTCAATCCCAGCAGCCCTGTGTGCCTTTACTGTTGGGGTGACTGGGCAGCATGCACAGCCACCTCATCAATTGCAAGAACTAGAGCTGGTGGCTTGATGGTTAGAGCTGACATCTACTGTTCTCTTCTCTGTGCCTTTTTTTCCAGATCCCCAGGAAAACAGTGTATGATCAACTAAATCACATCCTTGTTTCCGATGACCAGCTGCCAGAAAACATTATTCTTGTCAATACATCTGACTGGCAAGGCCAGGTAAAGGCAGGAGGTGTTACCTGGAGCACAGTTCTCCTGCACTGTTCCTCCTCAGGAAAGGACAGGCCTTGAGCTCTGCACTAACTAAGTAGGTTTTGCTGCTTGGTTGGAAGAGCGGTGGTGGTGTGTGGGGGCTGGCAGCATACTGAGTGTTCCATGCCCACAGGTTGGATTTCGTCTGGCCAGGAGATGCTGGGCATCTTGTGAAGCTTTGCCACCTGAGTCTTTCCACAGAAGTGTTTACTCTTCCAAGCAGTGCCTTTCCTTCTGTTAGCAGCACAGTGGGAATAGCTAAATGCTTGTGCTCAAAGGCCTCCTTCTAAACTGTGGTAGACTGGGACAAAGGAAGCAGGGAGGTCTGACCTCCTGCTGGTTTAGCCAGAGATTTCTGGGCACGGGTGGTGAACATGGGAGAAAATATTTCAGGTCAGTTCTGTAGCCATGTACATGTGCTTGTGATAGCTGACTGCAGGAATCACCCCATCCTTCCTCAGTGATAGTTAAGAGCAACCCTGAGCAATGCCTTCTTTTGCTGGCAGCATGGGGTGGTTTGTTATGGGTTTGGAACAAATTTTCTTCCTTTTGGAACCTTATTCTGAGAAAGTGATAAAATATGTATGGAAGAGGACCAATGAATATGTGCTGGGTGGCTGTTGCCTGGAGAACTTGTGCCAGGCTCATGGAGTTATATTGTCTGGTTTGGCTTTCTGCTTCTGGAAGAACTAGGGTCTCAATGTGTGAGAGAGCAAAAATACCAGCTGAGCTACTGGTTCCACTTTCTCTGTACTTAGAAGACAGAGAAATGCCTTCTAGAGATGGACAGAAGATGTTGTAGGTCATCTTCCAGTGGTTCTGGCAGCTTGTGCCTGCAGTATCAGAGCATGTGATAGGACGTGAATTGGAGCATATAGACTGTAGTGCAGAAATTGAAAGTGTGAGATAATTACTGAGTGCCATAATTATGTCTAGGTGTACCTGAGTTGGGTGGTGTTCCCCATTAGCTGCATGGAGGGGAAACAGTCCCTCATGAGGAACATGTGTGTGGTAGCACCCTTCCCTTTTTTCAGTGTTCAAGGGTGGACGGAACACTGCATTTGTTTAAGTCCTGTTGAAATCAGAAAGATGCAACTGCAGTTCCAGAAGCAGGCAGGTAGACAGTATCTGCTCTTTCCCTGTGCTGTGTGTTAGGTGAATGGTGGTCTGCTACTGCCCTGCCCTCTGTGGCTGTAAAAATCATGCTGTTCTAGAGCTGTTGTTGCCATGTTTGGGGTATGGTGTTCTGTTTGTCAAGATGTTGCCATTTTTCTAGAGGGAGAGCTGTCTTTTGGCTGCTGTGCAAGGAGGAGGCATTTGTGAAAGAGCCATATCAATTACAAATCAGACACAGGGAGAGTGCCCAGGTTTGGGTGTGAGAATATCTAGGAGGTTGGGGGAGGGACATTTTCTTCGTGTGACAAACTGTACCAAAAAAAGGACTATAAAATGTTCTGTTCTCTCCTCAGTACCTTTCAGATGTCTTGCAAAAGCACACCTTGCCAGTGGTCTGCACGTGTTCCTCTGCTGATATTCAGGCAGCTTTTAGCACAATTGTCTCCAGGATACAGAGATAGTAAGTTCTCACCTTGCTTTTCTCAGCTATAAAAACCTCTCCGCTTCTGTGCCCCAGGGCTCAGGGACTCTTCAACTACTGCCTGAAACTTCTGCCTTTCAATACTTCTACCAATCTATTCTCCTCAAGTCAGAATTGTTTGGCTCTTCAGCACTCACCAGCCCTGCAGGGTCCTGCTGTTCTGCCATGTGTGGGGATACAAGTCACCAACACCAGTGATTATAAAAGGTGGTGCTTTGGAGGCTGTCTCATGGGTCAGATGCATGCACCAGTAAAGCATGCAAAACAAATAAGGGGGTTTTAAATAGTTCTTGCTCTCCTTTCTGAGTAATTCCCGGTTCTTGCTTTCCCCCAAGTAATTCCTTAGTTCCTGAAGGCACTCCCCACTTACCTGCTGAGGGCTGTGGGTACCTGAGCATGTTCCCTGGCCCAGAAGGTATATCCTAACCTAGATAGTTGAGCCCAGCCCTTTAGAATGTGAAAAAGGAGGAAGGAGACCAATGAAAAAATTACTGAAGAAAGTTGTGTTTTATTAATAATGTTTTAAGCTGTTGAGAATCACTGCAATGTTGCCTTGTGTATTGAACAAACTCTCTTTTGCTATAATCATTATTAACCAGGTTTTTTTTTGCTGCTTGTTCTGAAATATGTGGTTGAAAGCTCAATTACAAATATGTTTCCTCTTTTTCTGTCTAGCTGTAACTGCAATTCACAGCCTCCAAACCCAATTAAAATTGCAGTGGCAGGAGCCCAGAATTACCTCAGTGCTGTATTGAGGCTCTTTGTAGAGCAGCTGTCTCACAAAACCCCCGACTGGCTCGGCTACATGAGATTTCTGATCATCCCTCTAGGTAAATAAGGAATGGTGTTTTTTCCTGGAAAGGTGAATGGGTGAAATCTGCTGTTGGTTCCCTCAGGCGAAACCTTTCTGGAGCTTTGGCTATAGGTGTATGGCTGTTAAATGGAGTAAATTGTATTATTGTGTAGTGCTGGTGTTGCTGCTCCTGTGTGAGTGCATTTCATCTGTAAGTTCCTGATGCCAAAGTCTGCTTGTGAACTTTTTTTGAAGCAAGGGGTTAAGTACTTCCTCCCCATACAGGGAGGCTCATTTTGCCAGAATATTGTTCAAGAAGCCCTTTCCCTGGCTGAAATGTTAAGTTCAGTGTGCACCATGTTTCCCAAAGCAATAACTGTTCTGACCTCTCCAGGCCTGACTCAGAAAATGTTAATAGAGGAGGGGTTGAAAATTTTTTAAAGGCTCTGAAAATGCTGAGGATTTAAATTATTCAAATTACATGCATCTTTTGACCTTTCCCTTAGGTGCTGGTCTCCTCAGGTTTGTCCCTCAGTTTTCCAGCATCTTATCTCTGCCCTTTCAGCAGCTCAACGAGCCGGCCTGGCTGGAAAATTACCCAGCTTGGATTGCTCGTGGTGAAGGAAGTAGAAAGGACTGGTAACAACATCAGGGATCGTGTTGTAGTCAGGAACATGAAGAATATTTTAGTTCCAAGGCCTGGGA
Source organism: Dasyornis broadbenti (assembly GCA_013397935.1). Lineage (NCBI taxonomy): Eukaryota > Metazoa > Chordata > Aves > Passeriformes > Dasyornithidae > Dasyornis > Dasyornis broadbenti. Next base: position 1,644,880 of record VZRN01002231.1, read on the forward strand.
AGTCACTGATGCTCTGGGCAGTGCTGGTGTCGTCTAGGGTTCAGCTTATGTGGACAGAGCACTGAAGTGATATGAGCAACAGGACATTTGGAAAAACACTTTTTCCAGTTTTCTATGTTTAGGATCAGCTGATTGGAGTTCCTGTAGGAATCGGAAGCTGCTGCTCAGCACTATGAAGAGTGGGGTAGGCTATCCATTCAGTGGTGGCATTTGCAAAAGTCAAATTAAAAAGACAGAGGAAAAGAGCTGGATTCTTCAATAAGAAAAGGCATTTAGTTTTCAAAGTGCTTGGCAAGAAGAGGAGAGCCCTTTAGGGAGTAAAAACAACAACAAAAAAATCTACAAGGTTAAATGTGTTTTGAATGAGAGTCTGTATCTGAGACTTTAGTACTCACTTACTGACTGTCTCCTGGCCTCAGAAGAGTTTTCTGTCCTGCAGTTTTTAATGGTCTGGAAATACTCTCTCTTTGAAAGTGAAACACAAGATTCATCTAATGTGGGTTTGGGTTGGTTTTTTTTTCATCTTAAAACTTCCTTTTGTAATCAAAGAAGAAAAAATTTAAAAAGCACTTCGATAAAAATATTTCGAAACTGTGAATGCTTTTAAAATCTACTTTAAATATAGAAACTTCTCTAACAGGACCTTTTCCATAGAAGTCTGCAGTATTTCCTGATCGGGTCAAGTGCTTATTTCTGGCCAGCTCTCTGGCAGTTCATTAAAGTGATTGAGGAGCAACTTCTCATTTCTGACAATTGAAAAAGCACCAAAGACAGAATGGTGACCATGCCACAAATGTCTTAAAGGAAAAGCCTCTCTGCTGGTAGCAATAGCTTTCAACTAGGGGTGGTGGAGATTTTCCCAGTTGGTTTTACCTTCTGAGTCCACAACTACAGACTCCAGTGACAGAAGAGTCAACCTTCAGTGGTCTATTAGCAATCAAAAATGCTTAGTGTCTGTTAACATATGTACTGGGAGATTGAGTCCTGCTTCATGCTACTGGCTCTATGGCTTTTTTGATAAAGATTCTTTTGATGTCTAAAACTCTGTATAAACAACTGAAAAGGGGAAAATAAAATGTTTGGGGTTATTTTGGCTACTTGGGGGATTTTAACATTTTATATAGCTCCCATGGGTAGAACTTCTTGGGAGACTTCCTGTTTATTACTTGTTTCCAATGGCATCTGCCATGTGCCATGTGTTTTCCCACGATGTGGGAAAACTTCTCCAGTACATGGTGCAGAGCTGTGCTGTGTGCACTGTTTAAAACTCCACTGCAGAAGAAATGATGAGTGTGAAAGTAGCCATGTTCAGGAGCGGCTGGGGAAAAACTTGGGTCCCAGTCTCTAAGGACACTGAGGGGAGCTCAGAAGGACCTCCTGTTTTAACCTTTCTTTGAAAGTCTTTGGAAATTAGCTTGGAGGTTTGGAGGACTGAGACGGTAGTTTTATTGTGGTTTTTTTTTCCTTATGAGTTTTCCTGGACCATGGTGAGTACAGTCAAGCAACTGGGGTCATCTTGAAAGAATTTGTCAGGTTTCCGGTTACTAGCTGGTGACTCAGCTGTTGCAGCCTCTGGAAGTGTGGCTTGATGTGAGAATTTGGTGTGCAGGGGAGATGAAAATAATGCAGTTAAGAGGAACTCTGAGGCTACTTCATGGCTGACTGTAAATGTACAGGACTCGTGCTGAGCATGACTGCCAGGTAGTAACTGGGAAGTGATCCTGGCACACCTTTTCTCCTGTGTTCAAACACTGGAGAGGTAGTTGCAAGAGGGGATTATCTGTTTGGGGGACAAAGGTGGTCTAAAATAAAAGTGGCAAATTTTTGCTGCCTCCCAGGGCAGAGTTTGTCACTTGAACACCTTCCCTGTCCTGCTCAGTGTAAGTGTGAAGTTAGATTTCCATCCAGGGCACTCTGGAGCCTGTACATACAAAGCTTCTGCAAAGAGGTCTTTCCATGCTCTTAGAGGAGCTGAGCCACAAGGCTCAGCTAGAGCAAGCCTGATGCATATGCCAGTATTCACTGGGTACTGTAATCCTTGGTCTCTATTTTCTGTCTCAAATTGCAGCATATTTATTGAGCTTATAGCCCTTCACAGATTAAACAAGCATCCCTGAGTTTTTTTTCCTGGCTGGGGAAAATTGCCTCTTCACAAATTGCAAAACAGCTGTAGGGTGCAAATGGTGTTTGGAGGAAGGGGTCTGGCCCCTCTTGGCACAGGTGGCCTGGTTGCGGTGCAGCCTGTGGGCAGGAAGGGCTGTTTGGGAAAGCTGCCTGCAAAACTGAGAGGCTGACATGGAGAGCTGTGGGGCCTTTGTGCCTTCCAAATAATTTATTTCCTCAGCAGTTTCCCAGTGCTGTTTTCTTTGGCCTTTAAAAATTTAATTTGTAAGGGGGAAAGTGTCAAGTGAAAGATATCAGTGTGTTGGAGCACTCTGTGCTGGAAAGTCTCTTTGCATGCTCTTGTAGAGATAAGTTGGACTAAATTACTTGGTTATAATTGAAGAAGTTTCTTTCTGGGGTTTCTAGTGTGATTTTGATTTTGGAGTTTAATTCTTTGCAGATCAAAACCATAGTTGTGTTCAGTGTTGGAAAGCATAACTGTCACGTTTTCCTTTCTTTCTTAGGCTCTCATCCAGTGGCCAAGTATCTCGGGTCTGTAGATTATAGATACAACAACTTCTTCCAAGATCTAGCCTGGAGAGATCTGTTCAACAAACTTGAAGCACAGACCACTGGTAAGACACTGTCTATCTGGTCTGTGTGGGTGGAAAAGCTTGAGTGAATAATTTTAGCAAAGGTCAAGTAAATACAAGAGGAAGCAGACAAGTGTTTTTGTTCCTTTTTTCTCCTCACTCTACCGCATTCCCATTTCAGATGCTGACCTTTCAAAGTCCTGCACATGGTGGTTCGCAAACAGTTATTGGCTCCCAGAGGCACTAACTAGCTGCCTCTGAGTCGTGTTGTTCTTACCTAGCTCTCCGCTTTGTTCTTTGTTGTGGAGGTCTTGCTACCAAGTTCAGTACATTGCTTTCCTTCAGGAACTGTGCAGCCTAAAACCTTTGGAAAACTGGAAGCTCTGGGAAGGTTAGCTTCTGTTAGTTGTGTGTGAGAAAGATCCTGCCAGCAGACTTGAAAACATTCTCGTTAAAGAAGAATTTTGCTCTTCACTGGTGTGGTAACAAGCGGGAGCTGCCCTTGGTCAGACCAACAAGTTCTTGTTCTGATCTGAGTTTGTTCTAGGCCAGGTTAAAGCTTTACTTTATGTTGAAGTACTAACTTGTTTAAAATATTAACGCGTACAGTTTTTTCCTCCATTTCTTCAAGAATGGAAAGAAACAGGAGAAAGGAGGATTTGCAACATTTAGGGCTGCATGAACATTCAGGGCTTGCGATTTGATGCTGTTGTGGGCAACATTGCCCATACAGAAATTTCACTAGAAGGAAAAAGCTTTGGAGTTTGTGGAGCACCATGAGTGTGGGGAGGTTGCAGTGTGGTTCTCCCTGTTGGAATTGCAGAGTTCCTGAGACTCCCAGGATGCTCCTGGAAGTCCTCTTACATGAGAGAAGGAGAGAGGCCTCTTTGTCGGTAATTGTTCTGAGCTTTTTCCAGCAGATGGGGACATGGCTGGACAAGGCCCTGGGCAGCCTGTTTTGAAAGTGAAGTTAGCCCTATTTGGAGTAGGAGGCTGGACTAGAAATCTCCTAGTGTGCCAGCTAACCTATGCTTTCCCTTAATCTGAAATTCATGGGAGAATTGGTTTCTTTTAATTCCTTGCTGCACTTGAAAATGCAGAAGAATGTCAATACAGACTTGATTTTTGTGTTTGAATTAGGAATACTTCATTAGCTATAGAAATCCAGCCTGAGAGCCATATCTGTTCCTTACTTGGTTATATTCTGTATGCTATGAGGAGAATTCCACCTCATTTTTGTACAGTCCAGACTTCGTACATTCTGCATTCTGTATGGTGGCAACTGCACAGAAACCCCACAATGGTACAAGATCTGGCAGAAAATCATAGCTCTTAGCAGTTCACTGTTCAAATGCAAAGAGTAGTCAACCACAGTCTCACAAATACATGTGATCTTTGTGCTCTTCCTATCCTTGTGTGTCTCTCAGTCTTTTTCATTAACTCAGCAAGGCCCTGAGTTCATTAGAAACTCAGTGCTGGTGTGAGCAGAGCAGCTCACCTGGGAGAGATGGCCAGGCCCTTTCTTCAGCAGATGCCTGCAATCAAGCTGTGAAAAAGTCTAAAGCTAACTCTGGGCAGGCACAAAGAAAAGCTTTTAACAAATCTAAAGGACCTAAGACACTTCAGTCAGAAATGCTGTGTAGAGATTCAGGTTTACTGTGCTCTGGGGTAGGCAGAGCTTCCTGTGCAAGATGCAGTTCTAATGCAGCAGGCTGGGCACCATCAGCAAATGGAGGACAGTGCTGGCAGTGGTCTAACAAGTCACTTAAATGCTTTTCCCTCTGTTCTCCTGCAGTTTCAGAAGCACCTGATGTCGTGTCCCGGATAACGCAGTATATAGCAGGGGCAAACTGTGCACACCAGTTGCCCATTGCTGAAGCCATGCTGACATACAAACAGAAAAGGTATGTCCCCCCCGTCCTGCTGGCTCCCAAGACAAGCAGCTGGTTGAAAGCAAAGTGCTTTTCTCATGTCGTGCCAACAGTTCGAAAACCAGTCCAAATGGCAAAACCCTTGGGAGCCTCACAGTAGCCTGCACTCAGTGATGAGTCCCACCTAGTGAATCTACAACAGCAGGGTTACTTGAAGTGCAGTGATTCTTTTTCTTTTGAAGATATGAGAGGTTTGGGGAAGTGGGGGCTAAGCAGGATGGGGGATGGACAGATTCTGTGTGTTTAAGTTCCAGAGATCTCTAGCCACAGAAACCTGGGGTGTGTAAGACTGGACCTTGGCATTCTCCCGCAAAGTCTCTTGCATGAGACCTGACCTTTTTACATTGTGGTTAGGGAACTAAACCCCTTTCTTTCTGGAGTGTAAATAGCAGAGCTTCTTGCAGGACAGACAAAATCCTTGTTGATTGGCAGTTGCAAGCTACCAGGACTCCTGCTGAGGAGGGCTGACATTCACCAGGTTTTATTTCAACTTTTCTTAAGGGATAAGCAGCCTGTAGGAGGAAGGATTTGTGTCAGAAAACAAGAATCAGGAGTATGTAGAGCCTCCTGTGGCCATGGTCTAGGAAGAAGAGCGACTGTCACTGATGGGTAGAGAAGCATTGTTATAAGGGATAGACGAGAATAATAGATTCCAACTCATATCCAACTAATTTAAGAGAGTAGGACAAATACTCTGCTCATGTGAGTTTTCTCAGTTAGGGACTGGCAGCTCCCTATGAGGCATGGATGTTGTTAATTGTTAATTACTTCTATTTGATATTTCATTTTTGATCCATTACTATCCCTCATTGGTGTCTCCTTTACTAAGAATTGGGAGAAACTAAAAATGTGGGTAGAGTCACTTTTTCGCCCTCTTTTTGAAAATTCTCATTGTATATTTATTTTCTATTCCTGTGTCTGCTCTCACATTAGTGTGCAGAAATGATTCAGTGAAATTGCACCCATTCTGTGTTTTTCCTGTATTTCTGGACTGACTAGTCCAGTAAAGAGACTAGTCTAGTCTCTTCATGTATTTGTGGACTTCTGTAAAGTTAACATGATAATAAGGATGAAGTTTAATGAGCGGCAAGGTATTTGAAGCTCTTGCCTTCAGTTTTCCATTTTGTTTTTGGTATGAAGGCTTATCTTAATTACCAGCAGGGAGATCAGACACCCCAGTGCAGTGTGACTCTCTTCTGAGGCTGCCTGGTTCTTTCTCTGCACCCTTCAGATACTGGGTTCTGCACTGCTTTCCACTCTTTCTCCACTCTGTTACAGGTTCATTTTTGTCAATTAACACACATTTAAACACACATTTTTGACTTTGATGTGTCCAGAAAGGTAAATTCAGCATTTTTTGGGAAAATGTCTGAAATGTATTTGAGTAATCCCTGCCCTTACCCCTCCCAGCAGTGTGCAGGACCACTTTACCAAACTAGTCTGATCCATTTGGGTTTTACACCATTTGGACTCTGGTGCCATGCCTGCAGCTGTCAATAGTTTTAAGTTACGAGGTTATTGGGAAGAGAGATTGCTGAGACTCATAGTCAGACTCCAGCATAGCTTGCAATCTCTCAGTATTTCTGTGTGTCTGCCTGAAAATAACTTCTGCTTTCAGGTCAGTACCCCATGAGCAAGGGAGAGTAAGTCAGAGGAACAGGCTGTCTAATGGAACATTGGCAGTTGTCTCCTGTGTGCCTTCCTTCAGGAATGGGGGTCTCTGTCTTTGGCAGCAGCTTAGGGAGGGTATTGTAAAAAACAACACAGAAATTGTGTCTTCATTAGCACTATCTTAACGAATGCATCACTTTGTTGTAAGTATAATAACTCATTTATCTTTTTCTTTGGTTGCTTCCTGAAAAGGAAAAAGAGCTTTCATTTTGATTTTACCATAAGGTATCAGTTCCTTTTAGGTTCCTTCTCCCATCTCCTATTTCTTTTCCCGGTGAACTAGTCTTTTGTGCCTTGTTTAACAGTTCCTGCAGGTCTGGGATGCACAGTTTGTGCTTTAGGTTGAATTCTACCCGCTGCTTTGAAACTATGGCATCTGCTGGCAGAATGCATAGTTGAAAGTGACTACTGTGCCTTTGGACCACACATTTGGGTTCCCAGGATGTAGATTGAATGGGAATGAAGGAGTTGTTGAGAGAGTAGCTTTGAGCAGTACAACATGGAGAAGGTGGGGTTTTGTCTTGCCTTTTCCCTAGCCATCAGAAGACAGAGTGTAGCTCCAGAAGGATCAGGACTGAGAAAAGGCTTTTCTGTTCCCATCTGTTGGAACTGCAGTGCTGTAGGGGGCACTAAGGGGCTCAGGATGAGATTCAGCTGTGCAGTGTCCGAGTGCAGACTAGCAAAGCTTCCTTTAATCAAAAACTTGAGGGCTAGTCTCTTAGTGGCAGGCTATCCCAAATGTATGGGACTTCTCTGAGCTTAAGAAAGAGAAGACAGATGCTAGCAGTGGAGCTGTGTTCTCTGAGTTGCCACCAAGACCCCCTTGCTCTGCAGGGTCACTTGCTTTGAATCATATGATTATTGGGAATTGTTTGTTTTGCACTCAGCACACAAAGTTGCTGTAACTCCCTCTCCCTCAAGGCCAGGGGTGAATGGCTTCTCCAAGGCCAGCTTTCAAGGCAGTGGTCCAGATTGAAACAAGCAGCACTACCTACAAATTCATTGCAAGAGAAGTCTCCCAGAATCCTGGCATATGCTCTGTTAAACAAGCCCTAGTGATCCAAGGAAAGCCAAGCCAGTCTCTAGGATGTAGCTGTATGTGATGAGCTGCTTTATAACTTTCTTGCCAGCTGTCCCTATTCTGACTTACCCCTGCTCTCTCCCTGTGCCCTTGTTCTGTTTGTCATGGCAAAGGTTGGCGCATGTACTGCCTGTGATGGACTGCAATGGTGCCAAAGCTTTGTCCTGGTCTTCTGGAGCATCTGCTGACCTTACCTGAAAGCAGGGGGGACAGCAATGAGGAGAGGGGTTCAAGAAGGAAATTAAGTGCCATTGCAGCTCCTCTGAGTTACACTGGGTGACTGGCTCTATCTGTGAGCTCTGGGAGAAGTCCTGGTTACTGAATTGGGAAGGAATAGTGCAATCCAAGCAACATCTGGGGAGCTGAGGGCATGGGGACGGGGTGGGCTTCTCACTAGGAGGGGCATGTCATTGATATCTCTCTGCATTTTTCTTGAAAGAAACCCTGTGGAATTTGAAGTCTGAGACTGAGCAGACACTCATTCCCAGTGCAGCTGGATTGCTGGGCAGTTCTGGGCTGCTGTCACCCACTGTAATTCAGTGCCCAGCACAGCTCATGCCATGTGGCTTCTGGATAGCCCTTGCATCAATCTGGGGAGCAGCCTGGCTGTTGGAAATGGAAGCATTGTCCTCTTGTCAGGACAAGGGCTGGATCACTGCCTGCCTGGTTATGTGTTTACCAAAAGCTTTTGAGAGCATTTCCCAGCTCTTGCTCCCAGTTGCCTTGCACTGGAGGGCTCCTGGGCAGTAGGACCACAGGGATAACACTTCTTTGTGCCTGCTATGTGTCTCAGAGGCCCTGCAGGGCAGTGGCTAAGCAGAGTCGAGGTCATTGCTCTGAGTGCTCCTCCTCAAACACACCCTGCAGCAGTTGCTGAAGATGAACACAGCAGGCAAAGATGGGCCTGGTCCCTCATCTGGCTCAGCAGAGCCCATGTCATCTGGCTGGTTACTGTAGGAAACTCCTTGGGCAGCTGCTGGAAATGCAATAGGAGTGCAGCAATGGAGAGTCAAGACTCAAGAAATTATGGATGTCCTGTTGACTACGTCCAGCCCGTTGTAGGAATCTGAAGAGTGACGGACAGGAGGTTTTTGAGGAGGCTGAAAGGAGATTCCTCTGATGTATCTTGGGGACCTGGTGTTGCTTTGTCCCTTTTTTGGTTTGACCCTAGTGGAACCAGGACAGTGTTAGCCAGCAGACAGCTGGAGTTGCCTGGTGAGCAGGACGGATTTCATATCATAGATGAGTGAAGAGGTGGTGGTGGTGCCTGGCCTGAAATGGTCCAGAGGCCTCCTAGTCCTTCAGTGATAAAGGTCCTTTCTTTTCTGTTGACCCCCCTTCAGGACTTGCCTAGAATAAAGGTCATGCCTGAGACCCTCCTGTTTAGAGACATGGCACATCAATCACTGCTAAAAATCACAAACTGGGACCAGGTCTGGCTTTAAATTACAGCTGAGGTACCAGGGCCTTCAGAAGCCCTGTGGGTAAAAACAAAACCTTGGACATGCGAGCTTAATCCTCTGCAGCCTGGGAATCTGTGCAGCTGAGGTAATAAGGGGAAGCTGCTTTTCCAGAGATGGGAAATACTTCAGTTGCAGGGCTGTGGTAGGAGGAGGAGTCAAAGCAGCTGGTACCAAGGTGAATTGATTCTGAATTAATGTTTTGGAATCTTGGGATCTTGAAGAATAAAAATGGGAAAGAGCATGAAGAAGGAAAGGAAGAACAAGCACAGTCATCTCATCTTTTCTTTCATCCACATGAAGAGCAGCTGTTTTGATAAGCTGTGTTTTCAGAGACAGAAGTGCAAGACCAGAGTTCCCAAGAGGACATGTGACCAGGAGTAGACTAGCCAAGCTGAAATCCAGCTGGATTGCTTCAGGAGCAGCCTGTGCATCATTGTGAGCTGTGATGAATGGTGACTGAAGCAAGCGATTTATTTCAGAATTGTGCCTGAGCTCTCCGCAGAGGGAGTCAGAGCTCCTAGGGGAACGAGAATGAGTTTTCTGCAGGAGTTGGGCATGGTTTGTTTTTTCAGAGCTCAGAGCAAAGCCTTCCAGTAGCTGAGAGATGACTGGGTGACTTTTGTGCTTCCCTCACTTGGTCAGTGCATTTCATCTGGCTTTCAAGCCCATGGAGCTAAAGGAATGAGAAGAGAGCTGAACCTCTGTTCGGTGCCTTTCCCAACAGCCCTGTGGTTTTGTCATTTCCTTTTGTAAAACTGGAGCTGGAAATACCATGTTTGTAGGAGATGTTTGCTGGGACCCTGCAGCTGCATTTGCAAATATGGGACCTTTCTGCCTTCCAACACGGAATCAGGGACTTGGTTACATTGTCCTGTGCTTTAGGAGAACAATAAAGGTGCAATGCCTGTAGGAAGGGAGCAAAGGCCCTGGCTTTGCCTTAAGGATGGATAAACAGAGCTGAGCCAAAGCAAGAGGCTCTTTACAAAATCATGTTCTGCTTTGGACTACGAGGGAGCTCTGGCTGAGTCACGTTGACTGCAGTTTTATGTCATTCTTTCCATGGGGTTTAGAGGAAAGTATCCCAACCTGTGCTGATCACACAGTGGTTAACAACCTTTATTGTTAACCACTGTGCATTTGGTGCACAGTGCACAATTTGGTGCATTTCTGGTCAGTGCTGGAAACAGCACAGAAGTACCTGCAGTGTTTGTGCTACTCCCAGCTAAATTCTGGATGAATGCAGTGCTGGATGTTTTTTTTTTTCTGAGCACTGAGGGATACACAGGAAGAGAAACAAGAGAAGTCTCAGTGTTTGTGTGCTTCCTACCTGTTTCCTGTGCTCAGTCACTGAGAAATGTGTGTCTTGCCTGTGCAGTCACTTCCCTCTGCTGAACTGTAGTTCCTTCAAACATGAATGTGCTCCTGTGGTCTTCTCCTCACCCTGTGGGTCCATCTCTAATCTCTGTTGCTGTGGAAGGGAGCAGTGGCTCTGCAGGCCCTTCTAGCCTGCCTTCTTCCTCACTCAGCTCTTCCTCCTCTTGTCTTTGTCGAGTCTCCCCCTAATTCCTGCTAGTTTTGACTGTGGCCTTTATTGCTGGCCCTTCTCCATCCTCTGCTTTCTGAACCCTAGGCAGGGCCCAGAGCAATAGGGGCTGTCCAAATGTGTATAATGTTGTCATCAGCTGTTTCTGGGACACATGCCTTTCATTCAGCGTGGTTTAGCTGTCGGTGTGTGCCCTGGTGCCCGTGGAAGGGCCTGCGAGCTCCCAGCGGCAGGCAAGGCGTGTGTGTGTGTGAGTGTGAGAGCACGTCCTTGCTGGTGCTTTACAAATAACCACGTGTCACGGCTTGTAACCCCGCGGCAGGGCCACTGCTTTAGCGGTGCGGGATGTGCAAGCTGTGGCACATGGCTCCACAGGGGGGACGCCTGGAGGCCGTGCGTGCAGAGCGCCTCAGGTACTAGTAAGTAACACCCAGTTCTCCATGTTGTTGTGGCACAGATCCATTTCCTTGCAGTAGGAGGCCGTGTGTCTGTGATGACTGCCATGCCATTCAAGCATGTTTCTCTGTGGAGTGTGAGGGAGGGAGGAAGAGCCTTTCCCCCACCAAGAGACATGCCGTAAGCTGTGTGCTTCCTCCCCAGCCCCGGCAGGCTCTTAGTGCTGGCAGGGGGCCTTGAGAGGAGCATTGGACTGGCGCTTGCATCCTGTCCGTCCCTGCTGCATGCTGGAATGCAACGTATGGAGTGAGTATGGTGCCCAGGGTGGAAGCAAGCTGCTAACAACTCTCTTCTCTTTGTCTTTAGCCCCGACGAAGAATCTTCGCAGAAGTTCATTCCCTTTGTCGGGGTGAGTATTATCGTGGTTATGCTATTTCAAGCTAGAGTATGTTCACAGGTGTTAACCCAACCTTACAAGGTTTCTGGAGTAGAGCAGAAGCTATTGGGTGCTCTAAGGCACACTGTCATGTGATATCTGAAGAGAAGCTGATGGTTGGATGCAGCTACCTGTAAGCAAACCTCTAAGGTGCCTCAGCAAACTACAGGGTGTATTTTACTTTTCAGACAGGAATGTGATGTGTCTCTGGAAACCTGATCTCAAGGTTGCTGTGCCCAGCATTGTCCTGGTTGATCGTTTTGGCCAAGTTTGCTATGCCGGTGTCAGTCCTCTGTATGCTTGTCACAAATGATCTCCCATCGTCTTAGTATCCCATCTATTCCTGCGAAGTGGAGAGTACATTCTGGTGGGGACGTGAGTTATACCACTGTTAAGGCTGAGTCTGGGACAGAGCTGTCTAGTGCATTTTTATTATGTGAACATGTATTTGGGACAGTAGTCCCTGGTTTTTCTTCCTGTCTTTGTCTTTAAGTGTTCCATCTGAGGTACCAAGTGTAGAGTATCTGGACAGGGCCGTGTTTGTTCTTCTGTCAGTGTCTTTTGTGCACTGTGTTCTTTGCCTTTTCTAGCTTCCCTCCCCTTATTTGATCTTGCTCTCCAATTCATTAAGTTTTAGGTGTAAAGTCGTTGACCTGCAGCCAGAAGAAATCCCTTGGCTGCTCTTCAGATCTTGGATGTCCTCTTCCCAGTTTGTGTTGCTGTCTTGTAGCTGCTCTTGCATGCTGGCCTTGCTGTGCCTGCTCTGTGTGAAGCTGACATATGCACTTCCCCTTTATGTCCCAGGGTGCGTCAGAGCTAATCTGAAATCCCAAGGCATTTAAAGAGCTTAGTCTCTCGCCCTCACGCTGACCCTGCTTTCACTCTGGTGTCTCCTCCTGGTGAGAGTCTCTCTTAGCAGTATTTCTGAGATGATAATCTACTTTTGTTTGTTGAAGTAGAGATGCCTTCTGCAAAGCTGGACAGACACAACTACCCAATTTGTTCCCCACTGATGAGCTTTGCTGGGAACTTGTATCTCCCATGAACTGTAATTTCTAGTGATGAACTGTTCTTACAAAACAGCTGTTTCATCTTGCCCAGTAACGTGAAAAGCACAGAGGACTTGGGACATCCCAGACTGTTGTGGGGCTCTTCAAAGCTTTTCTTTGGGACTGTTTTAGTTCCATGTTATATGCAAGCTAATGGGGATCAGAGTGTTTGTCTAGTTGCTCTAAAATGATTGTTGTCCTGACATTAGCACTGCTTTTCCAGTTCGGATTTGATTGTCTGAAGGTGGTGGAAGAGTAAATGGCTTTATGTCTATAACATTGCCCATTCCCCAAAAAACTTCCCTGGAAAGCACAGACTGACTTCCTATGTCAGCTGGTGATGAGGGTCAAATCAGTGCTGCTTGCTCTTTGATTCTGAAGCATTCCTGACACAGTAATTCCCCATGAAACACATCTGAAGAGGCTGAAAGGCCAGTTGCAGGTATCTCATGAAGTCTGAGGCTGGACATGAACACTGAGGCTCTTTCCCTCAGCTGAAGCTTGGTCGGAGCTGTTGGCCAAGGAAGGGAGGGAGCCATCAACTTCTGGGTTTGCAACCCCTGATGTTGGCTGCACTCTTGGTTTTTGGGGTGCAAAACCTAATGTCCAGCAGCTGGACTGTGCAGTCATTGACCCAGAAATGAGCAGGGCAGTGCTGTGCTACTCAGCTTGGTTCAAAGTGGTGGGAGTAGAGCCTCAGAAGGGGCCAGACAGTCACAAAAGCCAGGGTCAGGCTTCATTGTGCTGACATCTAGTTGCCAGGAGAGTTAACAGGATGTGCTTCTTCCTGGAGGAAAAGGGGGCTGGCTCCTGCAATGTTCCTGGATGAAGGCATCTTGGAACTGCAGTGGTCTCAGGCACCTCCCTGAGTGGAGGGAAGGGAAAGTGTTTAACCTTGTGTTCCTTCCATGTGTCTGAACTTGAGCATCTTCAGTCAGCCAACAAGGAGGAAAAGGCCAGAAGAGATTTCCTGTCTGGCTTGCAGATCAAGGTGGCTGTAGGTGGTTTTCTGTATTGCTTGTCCCTCCCCTAACTCTGCTCCTCTTGTTCACAGCCAGTGACAGTCTGTGAAACATCCTCTTGGCATCTAACACATACAGCACAAATGGCTGCTGCACTCCAGAGCCTGATTTGTTGCCCTTTGGATGGAGACTGGCCAAACTGAACTGCAGCCTCCTTTTCCCAAGCCAGTGACCTCTCAGGGGGCCTGTGCACACACTGCTGAATTCATGATGGCTTTTCCAAGGCTGGATCTAAATGAGAATCCACCAAAGAGCCTGACAACTCTCCAAGACCTGCTGCTGAGCATACCTCTCCCTGCCCTCCAAATTCTGCAAAGCGTTTTGCTTCCGATAATTAATTTTTTTCTTTTTTGTGATCCTGTATTACAGAAATGTGCTCCCTAGAGATGGGGTCCAGACATGGTCATGTCTGAACTTAATGACCTTCTATTTTCAAACTACACAGTCTGTGTGACATCATTTGTCTTTCTAAAGCAAGTTTTATTGACCTGAGTTCCCTTTGCAGCTCTTTCCCATTTGTCAGCATTTGTGTAGGGTAGGCATTAGCCCTGGATGCAGTTTCTTAAGGACCTTAGAAAGGGTCTCTTCTCTGCAGTGTTAAGAGTAATGATCCCTGTGTACCATAGCAGATTATCACTTCAGAAGGTCTCTGCTTTTATATCACTAAGGGCCAGTTTATCTTTCTAGGCGTAGTGTGTTCTTGGGAGTTTGTTTGCAACATGTTCTGTTCCACGAATTATTGCCAGTGACATTTATCATTAATCTTAATGTACTAGCTGTTGGTTGGCCACACACATTTGTATCCTTATTACAGTGTGATTTGGATTGTTCTGACCTGTCTGTGTGGTGATTTGTCCATATCTGCCTCCAGAGGCTTTGCTAGGAGCTCTGTCTTCTTTGCTGGACGCTTGCCTTGTTTAGGGAATAGAAAACTCTGATCAGAAACTGTACTTTGTTGCTTTGGTGGTTTCCTAACAAAGCCCAGCCATGCTGCACCCTGGAAGTGGCTGCTCTTGAGCAATGGAAACAATGTGTCTGTAATTAATAGATGTATCAAAGCAGTGCTGAAGGGGTATTTATGACCTTTTCTCTTCCCACAGGTGCCACAGGCCCTGTAATACCACAGCTTGGGGCTGAGAGCTGGACAGGTCTGTCACAGCTCCATAGGTTCTGTGCTGTCCTTTGTGTAGGTCAGGGAAGGGCTGTGAGCTGGTGCTGCTTGGCTGGACATTGCCAGGACCTGCCTGGCTCTCAGAAGATTCCTTAACTACTGTGACTGCAGGGACAGTGCCATGGGGACTGCAGAGATGAGCTCCTATCTGGGGTTTGGGTTCCTGAAGTTCAGGGGCCTCTTGTTTCATAGAGCTCTTCTGTTTTGCCCCCTTTAGGTGGTGAAGGTTGGAATAGTGGAACAATCTTCTGCAACGTCAGGTAAGGAACATCTTGTGTGTGCTTTCGGTGTCATACAGCAGGTGGGAGCCTGACTTCACAGGCTGAGCAGACTTGTCCATTGCTGATGCCTTGGAGTTGTGTGAGGTGGAATTGGATTTTATGAGCTCCCAGTAGTTTGTCTGCAGAAAGAGTCCCCTCTCTTGGGACAGGCTCTTTTTCTTGTTGCTTTACAAGGAGCTTCAGGCCAGGAGAAATTCCCACACCTTCATCCAGGGAAGCTCTAGTCTCACATTTGTGCAAACACCATTTTCCTATTGTGTGTTGTCAGTGGGGTGGATTCACTGTTATAGTTGTTTGAGGTTCCTACTTCAACTTGGGGAGGCAGTTCATCAGAAGTTCACGCCTGTCTCCCTACACTGGGCTCAACTGCTGAATAAAATTGATCTCAGGGAACTTTAGTGTGGGCAAAATTTTAGACCCATTTATTTTTTAATGGGGGAGTGCAAAGCTGATATACAGGATACTGTCTGCTCACATAGAGAGATGTGGAGTAGTGCTATTTTGTCAATGTGAACTTATTTTTTCCTCCTTCATGTGCACATTGCTTTCATTGTGTTTGGATTGTTCCTCACTGTCAAACCAGATTCTTGTGGCCTGGGTTACACACAGGTTTGTGCGTGGAGGCAGCCCTTCTGTGGGTCACTCCTTGCTGCCACAGTGCTCCCACCATCCTAAAGGGCCAATATGAAACCTTGGTTATGGAGGGTGAAGGCAGATGGAATGGAGAGATCCCTGTGATCAATCCAGAGGTACTGGATTCCAAGAATGGTGCTGCCCTGCAGTAGTTGCAGGGGGAGATTTCCCATCAGAGATGAATGGGTTGGGCTGTGACTGTGCAGGAGGCTTAACATCAGCTGGGGGCAAACCTTAGGAGAGCAGATGCCAGATAGGGAAGCCAGAGGGGTGAATGTGCCTGCCTTGTACCCAGACATATAAAGTCCCTCAGAAGGGTGGAGGCAGTCAGAACTGATGGGACAGCTGACCTTCAGATTGAATCTGAGCAAAACCTGTGCAGGAGGAGCATGGGCAAGGAGATTGAGCTTTATCCCAGTGTCCTGTGCTGTGAAACAAACCCAGACAAACAGTCTGACTTCCTTTTTTTTAAGGTGACTCTGATGACGCGGCTCCCTCAAGCTCGGTTGTCCTTTCTTCCACCCCACCTTCTGTGTCTCCTGCTGTGAAAGAAGCCTCCCCCACACCCCCTTCCTCACCGTCTGTTACAGGCAGCTTCTCGTCCCCAAGGTAATCCATGTTATGTCTCCTTACAACTCCCTTGGCTGGCTTATCTGACATACACATGGCAGAGAACTCCTTCAGAGGAAAACCCATAGTTCTTTCTTCATCCCTTGCCAACATTTGGAGTTGTCACCTCTCCCCTTCATGTCTTTTGCCTCTGGAGTGACTGTGTCCTTGCTAGGGCCGACAAGGAGCTGGGGAGGGCAGGGGGGATTTTTACACTTAATGGAAAGACTGTGTGTCTCAAGTGCAGGATTCTCTCAGGTAGATACGTATTCAAAAAAATTACTGACTCTAATACACTTGGGTGCCAGGCTAATCCCTCATGATTCCTAAGGTTGAAATGGCCAAGTGAGTGTAAGGTTGGCCGAGTGAGTGTAAGGTCAGAGTGACTTTTGAAGGAGCCGATGACTTTCTCTGTGAGGATAAAGCTGGCAGTTGTAAGGTTGCATGGTAGAACTGCAGTTCCCATTCATGTGTGTCCCTGAAAGCACATCTGAACACCAAGGAGACTGCACCTATGGGTAATATTAAGCCCTGGTTTAGCTGGAATTTTTAGGGGTAAAGGGAGGAAACCCTTAGAAAACTGCCAGTAAGACTTGCCCAGGCCAGGACTCTTCATTTTGTTGTTGCACAAAACATTGGTGTAGCTGTCTAACACTGTGTGCAGTTCTGGTACTCAGAAGCACTTGGTGAAGTTCCCCTTGATTTTGGTAATTCCCCTGAACCTTTAAGGGAACATAGCAGTCTTGTGAGAAGGGGAAACTAGAAGCATTTGGTCTCTGCAGTTTAGCAGAGGAGAGGAAAGAGAGAAGTCACTCAAGTTTTGCAAAGTCAGGAGGCTTTGGGTTTGTTGAGGGTGGCAGAGCACTGGAACAGGTGCTCAGGGAGGTCATGGAGTCTCCCTCTCTGGAGACATTCCAAACCCACCTGGATGTGTTCCTGTGTCACCTGCCCCAGCTGACCCTGCTTTGGAAGGGGGGTTGGACTGGATCATCTTTAGAGGTCCCTTCCAACCCTAGCAATTCTGGGATGCTCTGAGGCCTGTGGCACAAGACCTGGGGGCACACAGTGGCACTGCAAGAGGTGAGTTAAGAGGGAGGAAGGGACCGTGTCTGCCTCTGCTGCTTCTGTGGCAGCAGCATCAGCAGATCAAAGAGGGGTCAGACAAATTCACAGACAGCAGATTCATTTATGGATACTAAAGGATGTTTCAGGGGTGTCCCCTCTAGTATCCCTAATCCTTTGATTGTCAGGCTGGAGAAGTCCAAGGGCATACTCTGAGGCTGGGCTCATATGCTCTCCTTGAGTAGCATCCCCTACTGTCCCTGTTGGAGATAGAATGGGGACCTTTCGTGCCCACCCCAGAGTGCCCTGCAGGGACCTTTAACCTCTGACTTCTTAAACTGGCTTAAGAATTCCCTTTTAACAAGAAGAAATGGAAATGTGGAAGTCTCAGTTTAGGTGCCCAGCACTGAAAGGTGTTAGTGGCCATTCACCTGTGCCAGGGGGCCCAATTCCCCAGGTCCTTCCTGTTGTGTCCCTGTGGTTTGATGGCAAGAGAGCCCTGTGTGCCCCAGGCTGTTGCAGCAGCTGGCTGGCAGTGCAGAGAACTGAGGGCTGTGCAGGCTCCAGGGAGCAGAGCTAAACTCTTGTGTGTGAGTTTTGTGTATGAGCTTTCCAAAGGTGGAAGTGGTCTGGGAACTGGTGCCCCCAAGAGAGTAGGGTATTAAAGTTGTGAGCCATGGGTGTGGTAAATTTGACATTGACACCCCAGCTCTAGGAATCTGGTACTTTTTGGTTTCATTCCGTGTGGTAAAGTCATCAAGAAATGAGGAAGTGTGGGTTCAACATTGTTCTATCTTCCCTGATCTGTAAGTGACAGCACAGGGGGTGGAGGGTGACCCAGACTGAATGATTAAGCTATGTGTTTAACTGGGAATGGAACATAAAGTCTTACCTGGGCCTAGTAAACATAAGGGTGCCTTGTCTTTATAACGTAGTTGAGAGATGTGATGCAAAGGAGCCTTAAAACTCAAAGCAGCATCATCCTTAAAGAATCTCACTTCTGAAAATTGCCCTGAGAACCAAAAACCTGGTTTTGGTTATCAAAGATGAGCTCTGCTTTGCAGTCTGGCTTTTAGCTGAATAAATGGCAAAGAAAAGGAAATGATTTGTGGAGAAGACTGTAATGATGGGAAGTCCTTGTTTTACCTTGAGAGTTTCTTATTAGACAGGTGGTGCAGAGGGATGCATATTTCATTCAAGATCACAGATTTATCTTCCTTAACAACTGCCATTTCTCAAACTGGGGACACAGACTGGTAGATAAATTTAGGTTTTTGTCTTGTACTTGTGTATTATTCAACACTATGTAGGAAGAAGTATAGGCTGTCACTTGTAGGTCTACTGAATGATGAATCCCTGTTACCCTCAGGGTTAGTGGTGAGAGGCAGGGGCACGAAAGGGCTGGAATTTCCCAGGCTGCTCATCTTCCCTTTTCTGGCTCAAGAAAGGCTGGCAGCATGTTTTGGTGATGCACGGCTGCTACCACATGATGCACAGGAGTTTTCAACAACAGATCATATCCTGGAATCTGCTATTGTTTGGCAAACATCACAGGACTGGCAGAACATTTTTCCAACAGTGGAATTCCCCAGCAAGTGGCAAGGCTTGGGAGGAGGCAATTGCCTTGTGCCAACTCTGTTACAGGGAGCTGGGGTGAGCCGAGGTCCTCTTTGACCTGGTGGAGCATCTGAGCTGAAACGGAAGCAGCTGGTGGCAGGAAGAACTCATGAACACAGGAGACGGAAGCAAGTCAGGGAGACAGGGAACTGAGTGCCTGATGTTCAGGGACCTGCCAAGTCTTTGCTCACCCCAGTTGAGAGTTGGTTTCGGTAGTTCTGGACAGAGTCACTCATCAGTGCTTGGGAGGCAGCAGCAAGGTACTTACAGCCTCTCTTCCCCACTCAAAGATGAAGTAATCTGGGCCACCTCAGGACTTGCCTTTGCTTCTGTGTCATGGAACTCAGCATCATCTAAGGAAAGTGCTTGTGTGCTCCCTTTTCCACTGCTTGCCCCTGTGGCTGTGCAGCAGGTCAGGTCAGCTTGTCTCGGCTCATTGAGGCTCTGTGCTGCCAAGCTGATGCCACTGTGCAATGGGACCAGGCTGCATCTCTCAGGGTTGACTTTGTGGGCTTCTGTAATTGCTCAGTCTCAGTATGAAATGTCACTGCCTGATTTCCCAAAGAGTCAGGTGTTTATCCTCTGACCAGGAATGGCAGCCACTCTGACAAAACTCTGCTGAGAAGTGCACAGAAATTACCTCCTCCTCTTGTTTTCCAGCCAGGGCCTCGGTGCTGAGCTGATGGGCCTGCAGGTGGATTACTGGATTGCAGCTCCACCCGTGGACAGAAAGAGAGACCCGGAGAAGAAGGACCCCTCCACTACCAAAAACACACTGAAATGCACTTTCCGGTCCCTCCAGGTCAGCAGGTTACCGGCCAGCGGCGAGATTGCCACCGCACCAACCATGTCCATGACTGTGGTGACAAAAGAAAAGAACAAGAAAGGTAAGTTGTCCTGCTGTCCCTGTCTTCCTGCTCCAGTGCTGTGTGATTTGTCAGTGCTAGATTACAGCACCTCAGTCCTATTTTTATCCCAAAAATACTAATGTGTAGATGAGAAGTGACTGTATAGGGTGATAGGGTCTTCTTTGTGAGGTAAAAAGGGGATGTGTTTGCTCTAACAGCTGAACAGCTAAGATGGTATAGTCCAAAAAGGTGGGGACAGAGCAAGGACATACATAAGGCCATGCTCTGGACAGCTTCCCTGTGTTCCTTGGGAGCCTGCTGGTCCTGTTTTGGGATTTTGGATTAGGTAAGAGGCAGCTTGTGCCCTAATCACCAGTGTGGGTAAATGGGCCTCTCCTTTTTAACAGTGTGCTGGAAATTTGGCATAGCTGTACTTTCTGGGATGATATCCCCATCCTATGAGCCTTCAGCTCAAAAGAGCCATAGAGAATGAAAAAGGCATATAAGGGAAAAAAAGCCCAGCAAGTATCACAGATCCCTGTGAGATGACAAAACAGGAGTACCCCTGGACTGGAGTCTAGGACCTCCCACTCTCCTCCTATACCCACACTCACACTAGAGCCAGTGGGGTGTTCCAGAACCTGGAGCAAAGTCCTTGCAGGAGCAGCTGAGGGAACTGGGGGTGTTTAGCCCAGAGAAAAGGAGGCTTAGGGGGACTTTATCGTTCTCTACAACCACCTGAAGGGAAGTTTTAGCAAGGTGGGAGTCAGTCTGGGTAATGAGGGATGGGACATGAGGCAGTAGCCTCAAGTTGCAACATGGGATTGGATATTAGGAACATTTTCTTCGCTGAAAGGGTTGTGAAGCACTGAAACAGGCTGCCCAGGCAGTGGTGAAGTCACCATCCCTGCATCCCTGGAGGTATTTAAAAGATGTGTAGATGTGGCACTTGGGGACATGGTTTAGTGGTGCAGTTGGCAGCATTAGATTAGCAGCTAAACAATTCTATGATTTAATAATTCTTATGCTTCTGTACAGAATGTTTTGTGGATCAAAAGGAACTAGAAGAGAAATACTCTCCTGCTCTTAAAGTTGTGGCTTTGAGTTTATTAAAACAAACAAACAAAATGGCATTTAAAACGTAGACAGTAATTCTGTATTTGCTCCTGGCCTTGGTAATGTGAAATGTTTTAGAAATTGTGAAATTGTGAATTTTCAAGGGAGCAGCAAGGCAGTTCTGCACTTTGACTGCCAGTAGTTGCCCTGCACAACATCCTCTGCCTGTGGGCCTGGGAGTCACTCCAGATGGAAGCAAGGGTTTTGGGGGCTTTGAGAGAAAGCTGACTGAGCCTCCTGTACTGCAGGACATGGGTGTATAACCGTGTGGCCAGGTCACTCCCAGGTCAGCACAGCTGTGGCACTGCTGGTACTGGAGCTGCCACCCCTGGTGACAACCTTTGTAAGTGTCCTGCTGTTGGGAGAAGCAATCCTGAGACACTCCAAACATTCTTCCCTGGGGCTGGCCCAACCTGCAGCAGATGAATTCAACACCACCAGCTTTTGTGGAGCCAGTTTGTACATATTTGCTCATGCATTTGGAAGGTTCTTGGGGAACTGGACCCTATTTAGCTCTCTGTATGCCTTCCTTCTCCACCAGCTGCCTCAGTCTGTAGTCCCTCCTGCTGTCCAGGTGTCTGTACAGCCCAGCCTGTTCTGGGCCACAGTCAGTGCAGCAGACCTGGCACTGCAGATGCAGATGTTTTCCCTGCGTGGTGTCCCAACAGAACAGGAGTTACCCTGAAGGTGCCCTTTGGGGTCAGAGTTTTGAGCTAGCAATGCTTCTATTAGACACACTTAGGGCTAGGATGTTCATGTGCATCAGTGATGGTGCTCAGCACTGACAGACTCCTGCCAAAAAGCGAGGGTCTTAGGAGTAAGAATTTTCAGACATGAATGTTTAAATGCAAAAACTCAAAACAAGTGTCAGTGCAGCTCCTGTGAGTGGCATAGATTCACTGTGTGCTGGTTTGATTTTCTTCCAGTGATGTTTTTGCCCAAGAAAACAAAGGACAAGGAGGTTGAGTCAAAGAGCCAGTGTATTGAAGGAATCAGCAGGTTGATTTGCACAGCGAAACATCAGCAGAATATGCTTCGTGGTAAGTGCAGTGCTTGTATGCCTTTGGGTGCTGGGGCAAGGCTCACATGCTGTGATTGTCCTCCAGGCAAAGGGCTGACCTGGTGTCCTGCCCCATGCCCTGAAGCTAGTGTGATGGGGATGCTCCTGGGAAATGGGCTTGGGTGTGTCCAACATGGGGGAATGCTTTAATAGGTCTGGGATGTGGGAAAACCCTCCTTTAGCTACCTCTGAGTCAGTGCTCTGGATGAAGACAAGGGTTGGACAGGACTCCATTCCCTTTCCTGTCATTCTCTGATTTCTCCTGCACAGCTTTTGCAGGTGTTGGTTGGTGGTGGGTGGTCACAGTGTGGCTGCTTCTCTGGGCAGGATGCTGGCACATGCTCATGCCACAGCAGGAGCCATATATGCATCTTGTAGACAGACCTGAAGTGTCTGTCAGCACACTGACATCTGGACAGAGCTGGGCATCCAGTATCAAAAATATCCTTGTAGCCTATTCAGTTGAAAATCCCCAATAGAGGGTTCTGTTTGGGTCACCTCCTTAATCCTGGCCTGGTTCCTGTGAGACTGATGAGAGTGAAGGTGCTCACAGGGTATCTGTCACCTCTTTAGGAGACATGGATCTCCTGGTTAGAGTGACAGTGAGGAGAGACTGATGTCCATCTCTGTAAGTGTGCATTTGCCTGAAAAAGAAAATGAAGTGTGCTTAGGAAATCTGAGAAGTTGGATCAGGTGACGCTGAAATCAGCAGTCTGGGGAGCTCTGGTGTCAGTGAGCGATGCTGGAACAACAATCTGAGCTGTTCTCCCTAAACCTGAGCCTTCCTGCCCGGTGTGTGCAGCTGGGTGGGGTGGCTGGGCAGAGCAGCTGAGCATGGCCAGGCCTCCCTCTGCCGACTGCAGGGAGATTTCTGGCAAAGCTGGCTCAGGTTGGCCACTTCCCCTCGGTATTTCCTAACTCTCCTCTCTTTTTACCCTCCCTTGCAGTCCTGATCGATGGGGTGGAGTGGAATGATGTCAAGTTCTTTCAGCTGGCAGCACAGTGGTCCTCTCATGTCAAGCACTTTCCCATCTGCATATTTGGACACTCCAAATCTAACTTCTAGCTGTGCTCGGTGCAAGGACCTTCTGTCCATCCCGGGGACTGCACACCAGGAGCCAGGAACTGCGTGCCAAGTCTGACTCGCGTCGCTCTGCCCTCTCCTGCAGAATTATTTACAGATGTGCTTGGATTACTTTTGAATTACCTTTTTCTATTAACCCTTAAGTTTACTACAAGGGAAGGAAACCCCTTTAAACAAAGGCAAAAAAACACCAAACAAACCAGTCTTAAATATAGATGTGCTGACAATGTTAAGTTGTGGGGGAGTTGGCAGGAGCAGGCAACCTGCCCAAGAACACCTACCACTTACGAGCAGATAGCTGAGTAACTGCACTGCTTATTAACCTGAGACCTCATTGGTGTGAGTGGGCTGGGGGAGCCGTGGATCAGCTCAAATGGATTTTGCGGAAGATCGTATGTTATGGAGCATTTGGCCCCCTCCCTCCATATTTCTAGGAAAAAAGGATGGCCAGTCTTTCTTCCTGCTGCCAAAGGATGAGAGAGCAATGGGTCTGGAGGGAGTTCAACTGTCCAGTTTGGAAAACAAGCCACTTGCAGAGTTAGGGAGATCTAGAGAGGAGATCCCCTTCAGAGCATGGAGCCTGCCATGGGAACAGGCAGGTGTTCATGCTCAAGTGATGCCTGAGGAGGGTTTGGGCAGGAACAGGAATTAGGGAAACACTAAGTGTAAGGAAACTCCCGTGTCCCAGGTCTGTGACAATGACCAAACCGAGCCAGTCACTGTGTCCCCCAGCTGGCTGTGCTGCTGAGGGGCACCACATCAGTGGGGTCGCTGCTATTTACATACTCACACCAATTATTTACCTGTCAATAAAACCTCATCCAGCCTCAAAAGGGAAAGGATTTTTTTTAACAGCTGCAGATTTTTTTTAATGCTTTCTAAAAAAAATAAAAATAAAACCAAAAAATAACAGGAAAAAAATTAATTTGCCAAAAAAAACAAACCCAGGAAGCTGAGCCGTTGTCTGTGGAGTGATGCATCACTTTAGTGGCTGGACTGGGAGCTAGCCAGGCACTCTGTGTGTCCAGCTGCCTTCCTGCCCATCTGTCAAACTACACACCTGAGGTGGCATGGGTTGCTCTGTCAGGTGGTGGGTGGGGCAGGGGGAGCAGAGTGTTGTTGCCATGTGGAAGAACAGACATCTCTGGCATTTCAGGGTAAGGGACTGAAATTTCCGATGGGCCCTTTTGGGTCGTGTGTCGTCCCCCCCCCATCTTGCGGGCAGGCTAGGCTCTGTGAGCATTTCCGGAAGGCACTTTGTGTGGGCAGTGATGCTTTTGAACTTTTTTTTTTTTAAACCTGATCCCTTACCCTTAGGTTTTTAAAGGCTTGGGGAACCTGCTTTGTGGTGCATGGCAGGTCCTGCTCTGTATAGGAACCACCTGGGTTCTGTTGGGCAGGCAGTGGTGGTGTGCTCTGCTAGCAGAGAGGTTCTGAGGTGCGAGCTGGATCTAGTGCCTGTTGCAGCTTTGGCTACTTCACCAGCTGATATTGTGAAATCCTCTTCCAGCACAACGGCAACCTATGTGGCCAGGGACTGGGTATTCCCTTCAAACTATGCAGGGGAGGAGGACACTGTCCCAGGCTTGGTAGCATGCTACTGGGCAGGACACACTGCTTAGCTGCAATACTCTGTTCCTTCCTGCCTGCTGTGTGCTGGCCCCTGGCTGTGGCAGAAGCTGGGCTGTAGTTGGGATGTTGTCATGCCCCTCAGTTGACGTGTTTTTGGGTGACCTGAGCTGATGCTCTGGGACTGTATAGCGTTGCCTAGCAGCGGCAGCGTGGG
Source organism: Dasyornis broadbenti (assembly GCA_013397935.1). Classification (NCBI taxonomy): domain Eukaryota; kingdom Metazoa; phylum Chordata; class Aves; order Passeriformes; family Dasyornithidae; genus Dasyornis; species Dasyornis broadbenti. The sequence goes on from VZRN01002231.1 coordinate 1,669,435, forward strand.
AGAGGGTGTATAAGCACATCACATCTTTATTGAGGCTGTTGCATCAAAAAAAAAGCTTTGTGAAGGAAATTAGTCAGTGTGTGATTTCTTCCTTGAGTCTTATGCTGGTATCACAAGGGTTATTGGGCTGGGTTCCAGCATTGAGAGCCATGTGCAGCCTGGGCAGCTCTTGGTGATGCTGCTGCAGAGGTGGGGTGGACTGACCAACTGCAATAACTTTGTTTATTGGGGGATGAGGGGAGAACCATCACTGTGCTCCTCTTTGTATTTCAACCTACTGTAAAGAAAAACTTGGTAGCTAGGACAGGGTTTCCAGAGTCCTGCCTATCAAATGTGTGTTGCCCTGCTGTACTCTGTGTGTGTGTGTATACGTGTGAGAGAAACACTTCTGCTCGTTGCATTTCATGTTGGTTTGTGTTTTGTTCTAACTTTATACAAGCAAATTCATTGGGAAGCTCTCTGTACACCTGAGGGCTTGATTTCTCCCCTGTGGAAAGCTGCTGCTCTGAAATGTATCTTCTGTGCAAGAAAACATCCTGACTTCTCAGCCTTGTTATCCCAGAGGGAGTCCAGCAGCAGGCTGGGCCTGTCTGTTGGCAGCTGTGTGGCCAAGGGGTGGCTGTGGTTTTTCCTGGCCCTGGAGGCAAGGGCTGACATGCAGATTTGGTGGCACAGCTCTGATCAGGTTCTGCCTCTGTTTTTTCTCCTATGGAGCTACTTTGTGCAGCTCTTTCTTTCCCTGTCTGGAGGAGAAACAGGTTTCTGTCTCTAAGGAAAATTAGTGTCAAAGCACATGGCTCAGACTGTTTTGACAAGGGCCTTTAGGCCTGGTGACATGAATGAGTGACTGATTTCAGGGCTCCCAACTTCCCCAACAGTTTTTGGGGGGATCTTGCTGGGAGTGAGCTTCACTGACCTGAGGGATCCTCACTGTGGGACTAGAAAAATCTTCTGGGGCAGCAGTGGGCCCATGCCTGCAGAGCTGTGCCAGCCTGCAGAATTGGGTGGTTGTGGCCATGTTGGTGACTGCAGAAAGATGGCTTAGGGCAGAGACAGCATTGCTCTGTGTTCAGCTCGGGAGAGTTTCGACAGGGAAGGTACATCTCAAATGAAGAAACACAGTGGAGCTATCTCCCAAGTCAGACTTGCTTTGGATCTGTGTGGTCTGACAACAAATGCAGGGACTGGGGCTGGCAGCATCTGAGTGGATCTCCGGCCAGGACATGCTTTGAAGGTGGTGTTCCCTGGTGTGTCCTTTTCTCTGTCCCACAGCTCCCCACAGGGCTAGTCTCTCCTGCCCCTCTGACTGTGGCTTCTCAGAGCAGCTGGTTTCTTCTCCAGCTGCTGTTGGGCAAGGCCCCCGCCTGGCTCAGAGGTGAGCTCTGGGGAGTGGGCTGGCTCCGTGCTGAGCTGCGCGACACTGACCTAGTTTAGCAGCACTGGAGAGGAGATGAAAGATGGAAAGGTTTCGTGGCATCGTGTTGCACCTTGAGTGCTTCCTGGTCCTCTGGCTTGAGTTTCCTGGAGACAAACGCTGGGCTTCAGCCCTGCCAGTGCTCGATCAGGGCTGGCTCTCCTGTGGTGCTGATGATGTTGGGGACATCTCATGCGGCTGTTTCAGCTCAGTGCTGTAGTTCCCATCCAGTTCAATTGTCACCATTTACATCGCAGCGGTAAATGCAGAGTTGTCCTTAATTACACATGAGTTTGGGGACAGCTGTGGTCTCTTTGGCTGTGTTTTGCTGCTTTAATTAGAACACAAGATAAAGCTTGTGGCTTTATCCTGCAGAGAGGGCAGTGGTAGGTGGCTGGGAGGTTTCTGGGGCTGAGATGTGCCTGTTTGCTTTCCATCATCAAACTCAGCCAGGAACCACACTGCCCTGTGCTTAACCTGTGACTGCAACAAAGGCCCTGTTGTGTTTCTCACCAGCAGCGTGTGCTGGCAGGAGCACTGGAGAGCCAGGGCAGAGAACACTGCATCTGGCATCTCCAAGGTTAGGAAGAAAATCATGGCAAGAGGCAGCAGAACCAGTGGTCTTTTCCTGATGCTTGCTGTGCTGAGGGGTTGAGAATCTGCGATTAGGACAGTCCTGCCATGCAGCTGAAAGGGCTGGGGCCCCTGGAGCTTTCTTGAAGTTAGGTTGGGTGCAGTGTCTCTGTCCCCTCCATTCTGGGGGGTCTTGATCTCTGCAGATAGTTGTGTAGTGGCATTTTAGTTTTACACTCCCTCTGGGCTTAACCTGGCAGGAGAAGGCCAGAAGTGAGCAGCAGCATCTCCTGGAGGTTTCCTGAAGTCTCTTCAGGGGTGTTCTTGTGGGAGATGTTCCTGGCAGGGCCGGCTCCTGCAGGAGAGATCACTCTGGTGCTTTGGGACAGACTGAGGCAGAAGGGGACGTGCCAACTTGCAAAGCAGCAGGTCGCTGGTTTCCTTGAAGAACACTGTTCTAGGGCCACATCCAGTCAGCTACTGGTTGGAGTCTTGGCTGCACAGTGGCCAGAGCGTTGCCTGCCTGGCTGCGGATGTGCACCTGAATTCTGGGACTGCGTGCCACCAGGCTTGTCCAGACTGCGGCGTCTGAGGGAACGATACCACTTTGTGGATTCTCGAGTTGTCCATCTGTTTCATTGTTGTATTGTTTGGGTTCTAGGGTTGTTTTTTATGAAGACAGATTAAATGTAAATAGCTTTTTTTTTTTTGGAACAAATTGCAACGTGCTCGACCTCGTCAACTATTTTATGGTACTAATGCAACACTAATAAAACTGGACATGAAAGCACATACCCATCCCCAGAGTCATCTCTCAGCAGGGGCTGTTCTGGCATGACTGGGGCAGTTGTCTCCAGCAGGAAACAGCAGCATGGCTTTCTGCCGTGGGGGTTCTCTTGTGTTATTTATTCAGCTGCTACTTCCAGGGCAGAGCTGGTGGACTGGCACATCCTTCCCAGCATCGAACCCTCCTGTAGTTTTTACAGCCCTGCTGTTCTCTCCACTGTCTCAGCCACCTCCTTTCCCAGAAGGACCTGCTTATCTGCTGCTGCTCTCCTGGATCTGACAGCCCACTCCAGCACTCAGTCCTCACCTCTGCACAGCACGAAAGGAGCAGTATGGTGCCTGTTTCTGATCTGGGGCCTGCGTTGGATGGACACGATGGTGCTGGGCTACCAAGGGGGCATCTCGGGAGAAAACTGAGGCTGTGGTAGCCTGAAGCTCTGTGTGCTCCTTGGGAGCACAGTGGGACAGGGATGTGTGGGATTCCAAGCACCTGGCCTTGGTGCTGGGGAGTTGGAAGGTAGAGAGATGAAGGAAAAAGGACAGCTAAGCAGTTGTTTTGAGGCAGGAAGGTGAAGAAATTTTGTGAAATGGGCCCATGGCCATGGTCCCTAGGATATAGGATGTTGGAGGCAGAACTGGGAATGCCAAGCCTGCATCCTTGTGCTTTCCTGACCCCAGGATGAGGAGTAGAGGGGTGGCTGCTGGTGGAGCAAGGAGCTGGGATGAAGGGAGCCCCTCACAGTGGGCCAGGCTACTCTCGAAGCACACAGGTCTTGGTGGCTATCCCAGATCCTCTGCATGGCCTGGCCAGGTGTAGATGCAATTATGGCCCGAGCCCTTTGCTGGAAGAGGGGACACAAGACCCGCACACGGTGGCACAGAGCAAGCATTGGATCATTCCAGGCAGGAAGAAGCTGGATAGCTCAGAAGAGGGCAAATTCAGGACTCTCGAGTGCAGAAACAGCACCAAAAGCTATGGAGAGTGTCTGGCTGGTGGTGAAATGGGAAGGCACCATGGGAGAGCTGAGGGAGGCAAACGTGAAGGCTGTGTGTGCACAGGTTCAGCTGTAAACTTGCCCTGAAGTCCTGGCTGCATGAAAGAGGCACATCCTGAGCATCACCTTTTGGAGCTCATGGAGGAACTTGCCTCAGCATGGGAAGAAGGGTGCAAGTGGAGGGGATTGGGGTGGTGGGAAGGCTCATAGGGTGGTGGGGGAAGCAGAAGGCCAGCCCCACATCAGCAGGGAGTGCACCAAACCAAGTGCCCTTGGGGTGCTATCCTGTTGCCTGGAAGAGAGGAGAATGAAATGAGGGCCCCCATTGAGCAAAAATAGCTCAGGGCTAGGGTGTGCCACGTCTGCATGCAGTGGGCCTAGAGAGCCTCCCTTTACCCACATGCACTGGGACAGACCAATTTCTGCCAGGCAACTTAGGACTGGGCTCTCAAAGCACTGGCATCCTTTTTTTGCAGGTCTGGGCCTTTCTCAGATGATATGCACCCTCATGGCCACAGGAGAGGTGTCAGACACAAGTGATGCCCTGCCGGGATGCCCTACACCAAAAGCCTGGGTTTGCACAGTGGGAGTCGGTGGCACCCATGGGGATGGGGTTTGGTGGTGGGAGATGGGGCATTGCAAGAGCTCACTCCTTCCCAGGCTGTGTCTGCCAGCTCTGGCTCCTCTCCCTCCCACTGCACAATGCCCTGGCCCTGACCACAGCTGTTGCTTAACCTGGAAGAGGAACAGCAGGGAAGTTCTGACACATTTTTGTTGCCGTCGTTTAAAACACCATTTAACATCTGGAAAAAGCAGTCAATGCCATGTGACCACCCGCTTCATGTACAACTACCGAGTGTGCTGTGATGTGATTTGTAAATATTTGTTCTGGATAATTTTTCTGTGTCCTACTGGATTATTTTCAGCTCGGCAGAACAGTTGCAGCAGCAGCCTGGGGAGAGCCGGCCCTCATGTCCCGCAGTGTGCCTGGCGCCTGTGCCGGCACGCGCTTCCCTGGATGGCTCAGGAAGGAGGAAATATCGCAGTGGTACTCCCCGGCGCACTGACCTTTTTTGGCTGACTGATTTTCACCCCCACAAGTGTTTTCCTCACTCAGCCATGCTCCTCGCGCACTTTGGAGACATGAAAGCAGAGCTCTGTACCCTCCTGGGATCTTAGGACTGTCAGAGATTTGGTGTTACAGGGGTTTTTACCTAACACACAAAGCAAATGTTAACAAGAGCCCTGTTCTTTCTGAAAAATATATGTGTTTTGGGTGGTCTTATGAAGGTGTTTCAGGACTTTATGAGAAGCAGTGTTGAGAGTGCAGGCAGCAGCCCTGCCCAGCCCTGGTAAAGGGTACAACTGGTTGCACCATTAGCCACTTGCTCCAGCAAAGTGTTTATTAAAAGATAGTGTTTTGCCATTCTGACCTGTGTGACTGTGTGGAGAGGTCCTGGGCTGTCACCTGGTTTGGGCAACAGCAGGTGATTCTCCAGCTCCGTACTGGAGCCAAGGAGCAAGTGTAGCCATCCTGCCCTGCCTGAGAGGCTAGTAGTGCCCCAGGTCTGCTTGTGCTGACCATCAGATGTGTAGCTTTTCATTGAGGTTCACCATCCAGCCTTGGCCACACACATGGAGAAGTCCTTGGGGGGTTGGCCTGTCACCTTTACTGCTTTACTTTGTCAGCCCTTGCTGGGGGACCTGCTGCAAAGGTGTTATGTACCACAGAACGGTGGTTTCTTGGTGAGCTTTTTGGCATCAGCCTGTCAGTTCCTGTAGGAGAGGAAAGGGCAGTGGTAATGTGCAAGTTTTGCAGAGTGATCTGGAGCTGACAGCTGTTCAACAACTGTGTAACCACTGCAGGGCTGCTGAGGAGACACCTGGACAGGAGCTGTGCAGAGCTGAAGAAGGGATGTACCTATGTGGTGCAGCCCTGGCATGCTCAGGACCAGTGACACTCGCAGGTCAGTAGGCAAGGGAAAGCTCAAGCCATTATTTCACCTCTCAGGCTGATACCTGAGGAGAGGGCAAAGTCCTAGTGTGGCAGCGGGACACAAGTGCAGAGGGGACCCAAGTGAGAGTGGAGGAGTGGGGAGTGTGAGCAGGAGGTGTGTGTAGGGCTGGAGGGATGTACCTGCGGAGTGGTCAGCACGTGGATGTAGGTGCAGGTGTGAGGGGGTGTCACACAGTGTGAGCAGGCTGTGGGTGTGCACAAGGAGGACTGTGTCTGTGCAGGGACCTGTTTCTGCCCAGGGCGTGGAAGACCTGTGGTATGTGTGTGAAAAAGACTGTGCGTGTGTGTGAGGACAGGCAGTGTGAAGGTTGTCCAAAATCACAGGTGGTGCCTGTATGCGATGGAGGCTGTGTGTGAATACAGGTGCACGTGCATGAGAAGGGCTGTGAGTACAGGCAGATGTGTGAGTGTGTGTGTGGCTGTGTATACAGGCGAGGTGCTGTGAGGAAGACTGTGAAGTACAGGCAGAGGCATGCGTGAGGAGAGTTCTGTGTACAGGCTCATGTGTGTGAGTGCAGGTGGTGTTTGTGTGTGTCAGGCTGTACACGAGGACAGTCTGGTGTGTGTATGTGTAGGGCTGCCCATGCCAGGTCAGGGCCGATGCGTGAGGAGAACTGAGCCAGTGTGGGAGAACTGCTGTGGAGAGCTGGGTGAGGAGGGTTGTGTGAGGATAGGCGTGTTGTGTGTGTGTACAGGCGGTCAGTGTGTGTGCGGCTGTGTGTGGGGGCAGGCGGGCTGTGTCTGGGGGAAGGCTGCGTGTATGTGCAAGGAGACGCTCTGTGTGAGCAGAAGTGCTCTCTGTGTGTTCGTGTACTGTGTATGTGTGTGCAGGCAATCTGTGCGTGCGTGTGTGTGTGTGTGTGCGTGCGTGTGAGGAAGCCGTGCCGCCCCCAGCCCCGCTCGCTGCCGTCCCGTCCCTCCCCTCGCAGGCCGGAGCGCCGCCCTCACACGCCGCGGGCGGGCGGCTCTGGCTCGTTTCTCTCCTTCCCTCTCGCCGTCGCCGCCGCCGCCGCCGCCGCCGCCGCCAGGCCCC